>VXBC01010530.1:804003-822970 GCA_013399945.1 Ploceus nigricollis | reverse complement strand
AAAAAAAAAAACCAAAAAAATCCAACCACAAAACCACCACACATCCCTTGCTGACTTCAGCTGAATTTAGTTCACACATCAAATCTGTAACTGCAGCAAAGCCAAGTTTATGCATATTGCTAAAATAAAACCAAGCTCAGACCTCAATGAATTAGCTACAGAACACATACTGGATCACAGCAAAGTATAATACTTATCAAGCATCAAAGTATGCCTTTTTTTCCTGGATTGTCCTCTTATTTTTAGTTGCCAGTCCTAAGTAACTAAGATGTGTATTGATGAAATTGGAAGAACCATTGTGCCACCCTAGTCCATTTTCAGTGAAGAAAGGTGGTAACTCTACACAGATGGCTGCAATAAAACTTGAAGTTTACAAACCAGACAAATATGACTGCTTTTTAATTTTTCTGCTCCATATGGCTTACTAAAAACTCCTTTCCCCCGTTATTTTTTGCTATTTGCAAAGTTCATATTAAGCTAAATAATAATACATGGGCTTATTTACTAAAAAGAAACCAAAACCACCAAGAATGTCTCCCTAAAACCTGCATCTAAACCAAAGAATTATACAAATTTCTATTTCCTCTGTACCCCACTGATGTACCACATATTTGGACCAGAAGACTTCAGTTAGACATGATAGTAGATCATCTTATACCATGTTTCAGGCTACTCCATTCAGTGAGACCTGTGCTTCTATAAACAGCACAAGAATGCAAATTCCACAAACAGAAGATTATGATCACATACCTACAAGAGCCTACATGAGGGGGATTGGGTTTTTTTGTGGTTTTTTGAACCAAATATCTCAAAATACAATTCAAAAAGTGAAATTTTGTATACTTTTTAAACTCACTTCTTGAGGACTGTAGTCAATCAACTCTCTGGATTTTAGATTTAGGATTGTTATATTTGTTGAGCATCACCACAGCTGAAATGATGTGCATAAAGATTAACAGAAAAACCTAAAGGGCCCCTTTTCTGGAGGTTCATAATAGAATCTGGATTCAAGACAGACAAGAATAAACATTATGCCTTATTACTCAGTTACTCTTGCAATGCCTGTGTTTAATATCCACAGTGAACTTATTAGAAAAAAGAGTATCAGAAGAACACTGCCAAGAAGCTTTAGTCAAGAATTTAGAAGTAACATTTCAATAAAGCCTTAAAATTTTATGCTGTTTCTCCTGTACATGAGGGTTTATGTTCAGCCACTATGAAGTTCATTAAAATATTGTTTGATTGCAGCATGGGGTAAAAGAGTAAAAACAGGATCAGTTGAACCTAAAATATATTTACTGCAGACAAAACAAATGGATCAAATACCCACTAAACCTGCCCAGAACAAGGCAATATAGAATTCACTAATTTGTCTACAGGAAATGGTAA
Organism: Ploceus nigricollis; assembly: GCA_013399945.1. Taxonomy (NCBI): domain Eukaryota; kingdom Metazoa; phylum Chordata; class Aves; order Passeriformes; family Ploceidae; genus Ploceus; species Ploceus nigricollis. The sequence goes on along the minus strand of VXBC01010530.1, from coordinate 821,581 downwards.
GCATGTGATTTTGAACTGCAGAGAATAGTATTGACAGTAAATGTAAAAAATAAGCAAACAATACAACAAAAAACTAATGCACACTTCCCCGAAAAAACCCCAAACCAAAATCCATAACCCACCACACAACTAAGAAGCTCCTCTAAACCCCCCAATATATAATCACAGAAAAAGCTGATATATGGCTTATAACAGAACTACGCACAGCTTCAGCTACAAAACCCAGAAAGACTGCCTCAAACAAAATCTGTAAGCAAAGCTTGCTTTCACTCTTCGAACTCCACCTCTTCTAACATCTTTAACCTCATTAGGCTCTGCTGTCTTCCCATGACTTTACTTACTCACATCCCATCTGCCATGACAAGTTCAACAACCAAAAGAGAAAAATTAAGACTGACTGTAGCACCAAGAATTGGGGAGTACCACTGCTGACAAAAGACCATCCCTATGTACCAGTGTGATGAGCTCACATTACAGCCACACTCTGGAATCAGATGAGAAGTCAGTGCTCTAAGACTTCTTTCCAAAATCAAACTACATTATAAGACATGCTCTCCCAATGGAAATAAGCTTCTCTCTGTTCTATCTACTTTCCTCTTCTCAGTTCTAGCTTGCTCAGAAACCCATAATTACAGTACACCAAGAATACAAATATAGAGGATGATTTCATAGACAAGGAGCAATTTCTTCTATTTTGAATGGGATTCCCTGCTATTATGACTTAGCACTCACCATATACATTTAAGAAACTATGTTATATACTGACTGAAATGCAATTACTGTATTACACGTCCAGTAACCCGCCAGTGCTTCATGAAATTTAAAAGAATTTGCATAAATATGATAAAAACTGTAAGCAACAACCAAGAAAACGGATATATGTTAACCAGGTATTCCAGTAAGGCAGATCCCTGGATGAATTACTGAATACATACCACACTGTAGAGTACAGCACAGTCATTTGGAGAACTCACTCAATTTAAGAAGGTCATGGAATATCACAACACAGGACTAACTTAAGTATATGAAACGGACCACAAAAATGTAGTAGGCTGACCCTGGTGGGCCACCAAGGACCCACCAAAGCTGCGCTATCTCTCCTCTCCTCAGCTAGAGAGAAAATAGAACAAAAGGCTTATGGGTTAAGGTAAGGACAGAGAGAGATCACTCATCAGTTACAGTCACAAGCAAAACACATGATGCAGGGAAACAAGTTTAATTTATTGCCAGTCAAATCAGAGTGGGATAATGAGACATAAAACCTAAAAAACGCCTTTACCCCAAACTTCCTTCTCCCTGGACTCAACTTCACTTCTGATTTCTCTATTTTCTCCCTGACTGCAGTGCAGGGGGCAGGGAATGGGGGCTGCTGTCAGTTCATTACATGCTGTCTACTCAGGGGAAGGGCCCCTGCTCCAGTGTGGTGTCTCTCCCATGGGATGCAGCCTTTCACTAACAGCTCCAACATGAGATCTACCACAGGCTGCAGACTGCTGCTGTGTGGGTCCTCCCCACAGCGTGGGGTTCCCTTCAGGAACAGGCTGCTCCAGTGTGGATGCCCCATGGGCTCACAAGTCCTGCCAGCAAACCTGCTCCAGTACAGGCTTCTCTCTCTATAGAGTCACAGGTCTTGCCAGAAGCCTGTTACAGTGTGGGCTTCCTATGGGGTCACAGCCTCCTACAGGCATCCACCTGGTCTGGCATGAGGTCCTGCAGGGGCTGCAGGTGGATCTCTGCATCCTCATGGACCTCCACGGGCTGCAGGGGCATAGATGCCTCACCAGGGGCTGCAGCAGGAGCTGCAGGGGAATCTCAGCTCCAGAGGCTGGAGCACCTCCTGCCCCTCCTTCTGCCCTGACCCTAGGGTCTACAGGGCTGTTCCTCTCACATACTCCCACTCCTCTCTTCACTTATTGCAGCAGTTTTTTTCTGCAGCAGTTTTTTTTTCCCTTCTCTTAAATACATTATTCCAGAAGAACTACCTCTGTCACTGATGGCCTTGGTCTTTGCCAGCTTCTTAGAGCCAGATGGCATTGGCTCTGTGAGACATGGAGGAAACTTCCAGTAACATCTCAAAGAAATCATCCCTATAGCACCTTGGCTATCAAAATCCTGTTATGCAAACCCAATATAGCAACTGCCTTAATTGCTTTTTTTTAATCATAAGAAAATACCACCTAAAAATAACTCTTTCTTTGGCTAGTAGAGAAACTTCAGCCCCTTTACAAAATGACTGTGTCCATCAGGAGCTACATTAGATATTTTGCTGTGCTGCAGAGAAATCATCTTATGAAGGATCATTTTAACAGGAGGAAGGGAGGATGTGGTATCTCCAACTTTGGATGTTTTCCAGACTTGACTCAACAGATCACTTTTGACCTGATTAAGCTTTAGCAACATTTGTGTGCTTTCAGCAGAAGGTTGGAAGAATGACCAACATTCACTAAGTACTAGGTTGGATAGATAATACTAATGAAACTAATGGCTATGGTTGTGAACTTCAGGAGAAAAACAGACAAAAACATAAACCATGTCTAGATCACTTGCTGATTCATGGCTCTTTGTACTTCCAGTCAACTTAAGAGCCGAACAATGCTGAGCTGTCTATGCAGAATCAATCAACGTTTACTGCTTGAGAAGAAAGCTTCCACTGAGCTAATTAGTCCGGTGTTTTTCAGATTCAGACAACTGTCCCTTATTATCTATTTACCAATTCCTACATTTGAAACAATATATTCAATATCACAAAATCAGTTACAGATGGTTGACAATCTTTAAAAAAAATCACAACTCTGGAGAGCCAAATACTTCTCTTTTGGTTACTGAACTATTGTGCTATGTAGACATACTGCATGACACAGAAAAATATGGTGTAAGCATGTGGTATTCAGATACTAGGAAGTATAGCATGGTATAAGCAGAAGTGGTTTTGTAGCAAAATTTAGTACCATATCAAACGACAGTTCCAAAGCATGGTTGAGACTGATATTGTTTCAGCATCACTGAAACAGAGTATATGAAGAAACATAAGCCATCTTTCAAATACACTGCCACTGCTCAGTTCTTTAATCACATTTCCATTCAATTCAAGACCTATGTACATTGAGTAGGTTCAGTACATCTAGTATATCATTAAGTACATGTGTACTATCATCCAAAAAATATTTTGTTCTAGAAATTGATCTTGCTTGGGTATTTAAAAGCACATACACACCATTTTCTCAAACCAGCATACTTCCATTTGGTGGAAACAGCTCCCAAATACCAGCCAGACGCAAGTGCAGATGACCTTCCTCTTTCCATGTGAATGCACCAACAGAAATATTTGCATCCCAACGTTTATACAGAAGGCTCCCCTTCTGCAGTCACAGCAATCACAGCAGGCATTAAGCTTCAGAAACCAATGACTACACAATCTAATTAGGAACAGCAAGTATTGTTGGTTTTTATTAAAACAAAAAAAAGGCAGCTACAGGATGCAGATAAGTCCTGATATGACACAAAGAAACAGTTACCAGTAAGAAACTATAAAGCAAACACACAGCACTAGGAAGGAGGAATCAGCAGCTCTTGCACCAGAGGTGGGACCCTCGCTAACTTCCACAGGAGTCTATACACTGGAATCTATCCAAGAGAAACCAGCAGCAGCACCATAGTTCTCCAATGATACAAATGTACTTTTGGTCCACTGTGAACTGCAAAGAACTGGGGAGAAAAAACAGGTACATAGAGTGAAAGGACAAGTCACAGTAAGAATAAGTGGAGTACTTTTTAGATGGAAGGTTCAGAATGGTGAATGCTGCAAAACATTCCTAACCCTTCACTTGAAAAATAACAAAAATTGGAAAATGCATGAGTTCAGGATATGAAAAAGATGAGTGGCAGGGTTAACTGGAAAAAAGCTTCTATTCCAGGAAGATCCAGCAGATCTTCAAATTTCAAAAGACGTAGTTTCCAGAGGAAAAGACAGCAATCTTGAATAGAACAAATACGCACCAACTGTTCGTTATCACATTTAAAGTAAGAACTGGGCACCACTGAATGCAGCTGATGGGGGCCAAGCTTAGTAGAGATGGAAGGCGTTTCTTCATGCAGTGGACAGACAACCAGTGAGACAGACTCCTTGCCAAAGCATGCAGCCAGTGCTCAAAGGGGCCTCAGGCAGAGACAACACAAGTCTTGGAGGACAGTTGGAAGCCAGCAGAGTTCTCAGAGAAGAGTATTTGCTTGAAGAGTGAACAGATATGCTTGTCCTGCTTAGTCTTTGCAAGAAATTTGCTCCTGACCATTACCAGCAACAAGACAGTTACCTGGACAGGCACCTGGACTTGGTTTGTATAAATGGGGGAAGTTTCAACTGATGCTGTTAACAAGCTCTCTTACAAAAACAATGTTGGCAGGGCCCAGCAGTTGCAAGGTTTTAAAACTGAACATCTTGAACATCTCAAACACCTCAAGAACAGCAAGAGGAGACTTAGGGAGAACAGCATAGCTACTTCTACTGCATTCCTACTGCCAGTACTACTGTTTTTTATCTCCACTTCTGTCACGTATCATCTTCTGATTTTTTTCCTTCACCTGATAAATTTTAATTATACTTTAGATGTGTTACTCAGAAAGATACCTCTATGATAAACAACACAACACTATCATGGATTCTGCAGTTCAGCCTTGCTGTAGGATCCACCAGCACTAATCTAAAATGCTGGTTATCAAGATGAGCTAAACAGCCTAATAGCTTTGACAAATAAATGTTTTCTTCTTTAGTAGAAATATTGCCTCAAATGGTATGCAAGATTTATACTAACCTAAATGAAAACTTACTAGTACTAATGAAGTGCAAATGAAAGGACTGTGGTATAAAGCACAGTGTGACAGCACTAGTTGCTACTGCACTGCAGTCTGTATATATTAATTTAATATAACTTCTTGGTGTTTGCTTACAAGAATTTGCATCTTCTTTATTCTTCTGCAGGTCGCAGAACAGACAAGATTTTTAGCTGGAAGTTAAGAACTGAACTGCATCCTATACAAGAGAAGAACACCTTTTATCTAAAGTGTATCTTGCACTTTGACTAGATGAAGAGAGACAGTACGTGCATAAATACGTGCATACGGTAGTTGAGGCTGGAAAGTTTTAATCAACAGTGGGCATGTAACTGAATGGTTGTGTTCAGTTTTTATATACTTCAGTAAAGTATTCTAAGGTCTCATAAGTTCATGTCCCAGCTACAGGTAAGGGCTATAATGATCAAATATATTTACCAGAAGAAATCAGAAAGAAGTCATATAAGCTAGTTAAGAAGTAAAAGCACCGTGCATCAGCAAAATTGTAGGTTTGCTTATACTTTTCACATAAAGGATTTTACAAAGTTATAGGCAAACTGTGCAAAGATCCTGGCAAAGTAAAAAGCATCAACACCAGGATCTCCCGTATTTCAAATAAATTCCATACAAGCATGCATGCATATTTGCATGCAGAAAATAAGAGCTCAACTGTTTCTTGCAAATATAAAGGACTTCTTCTCATAAATTTTATCCATGACAAAAGCTAGCAATTTTCACTTCATTGCCACTCCCTCAACTATTTGGTAAGTTAGTTGTTACCTTAGCTTGGAAATCACTTAAAATCGTCCCCCTTAGGTTTCAGAGAGCAAGCGTTTGAGGCCATTTTAAAAAGGTAAAGTTTGACACAGACAGGAGCCTACACTTCTACTCCAGCAAGACTGCAGAGCAAAGCAATCAGTTAAAGTTCATCCACAATCTCTGAGTTGCTCACCATCCCAGCATAAACAGGATTCAAACTGTAGCTGTCAGCAAAAGCTACACAAATAGTTGCGCCAGAAGAAACAAAGGCATCCCCCTTCTGCTTCCCCGCTCCCTACTCCAATGCAACACCAAAACTGAAAGTTGGAAAATGGGTACCACAATGATGAAGTTGATTGACTGATTCTTTTTTCCTGGATACATTATCACATAAAACTGAAATTTAATTCATTAAGAAAACAATGAACTGTCCAACTTCCTCAACAAATTTGCATAACACAAAGCTGATCATGTCAGGACCCGTCTGACGGCATAATAAAAAATGGGGACAACTTTGAATTGCAAACAATTTTTAAAAGCATGTAACTAAGACTTCCTTTGACCTTGTTAACATGGATGCTAAAATGTTAATTCTTAACTAACAGTTTATGCTAAGGTCTGTTTCACATTTTCTCTTCCTTATGCTTAACCAATGTCTAAATTACCAGGATACTAAATATCCAATAGATCTTTTTCCTGTTATTAGTCATTACAGGAAAAATAAAAAGACAAAGCCTCACAACCATAAAGATTAACAGTTCTAACACTACAAATCTTCCTGCCCTCTGTTACTTACTAATTATTTGGTTCCAAAATCTTAGGTGTGCTCAGTTTTAGAATTAAAATCTCATAAAAAGTGAAAACCTGAAATACCAGTTATGAAAGAGAATGCTTACTTCAGTTCAAATGTTATACTCACTGACCAGAAGTAAGTGATATACATGGTCAGAAAACATGCATGTGTTTAGAGGCCAAAGGTATAAAAAGGAAACACAAGTCCACACTGATGGTAACATAATTCTGTCAACAGCAGCATAACAAAAAGCTCTCAAAAATCTATCCACACATGAACTAGAACACAGGCAATTTTAGCTTAGTCAGACTCTTGTGTACAAATCCCTATAACCACAGAATGTGACATTAACTGTTTTCACTGAAAACTGGAAGTATTTAAAATATTTCACTGTTAAATGAGTACAATTCATCATGACCCAAGGACCATCACTGAAGTCAATGGACACCTAAAATCCAGTTACAGCACAGTATTACTTTTTTCTGCAAACATGTTTTTCTTAGATATACAAAAACAGCCTCTAAAGATGGCATAGAACATACTTCAAAGCAACTTTGTCACAGCCTTTTATATATCAAGATTACACCTTTTTAAGTATATATATTTCATATCCTAAACTCATGCAAAGCTGGCTGCTCTGGGAGTGACAAAAATTTTGTAACTAAAAATCACTACTGAATTATGTGTTCATTGGACGTTTAGGTCTATTAACCATATCAACTACACCAAGAGCATAGTTAGCAAACATAGGAAGAAATTTCTCTTTTACTCTATTTTTCACCATCCTAATGATACTACATGAAATGTTGCAATCAAAGTAATTGCAGAGGACTTGCCAACCAAACTTTTCAAGTAAGTACAACAAATTAGAAGAAATAACTGAGAAGTGAGATCCAATAAGAAAATACACCTGTGAGTTGCATTTATTTCCTTTAATCAAAGAATTCCATTTTGCCTATAAAGCTAGGCTTTTTTGCTTTCAGATGCTTTATCCAGCCATAGATGTCTAACGTGATAACATAACCAGTAAAGACAAAAAAGTTTACTTGCAACAAGGGAATCAGAAAGGGAAAGGCATCCTTGAAGTTGTAACACTGTTTAAACAAAACTGTGTAGCGCAGACAGACTTCCAACGCAGTTCTCAATAAATCAGAACTCACTGGAGATAAACCAACGATAGTTAATGACCTTTACTTGACTTTCTTATAAAACAATTCAGCAGAAAAAAACGGGCTTCACAACCTCAGTGTAATAATCAGTAACTACACTGCACCCCTAACACTGATCTAAGTTACCAAACAGCATGTCAGAGACTCAACAAAAGAGATCTGGTCTTTCACTGTGACGCAGCAAAGCCTTGTTAGCAAAATTAAAGCAAAGTCCAAGACTGTTTTCAAGACAGCTTTGTCTCCTTAGCAACTGACACGACCGACAGGCAGCATACTGGTAAAAGTCTTACTTTACAAGGCAGCTTTGTATTATTACTTTGACTAAACCAGCAATTTAGAATACTTGCCTGAAACACAGCCTGAAGTAACTTAGTTAAAAGCCAAATAAAACAGCAACAGAGTGAATCCCAGAAAACAGACTCCAAGAAGCACTTCAGGAGGCCATGAAACAGCGACACAGTTTAGTCACACCTTACAAAAACTTTTGTTCTCCAAATAAAACTCCAGTTTTATTTAGCAAAAAGTAGCTATGAGGTACCGTTTTCTTATTAAAAACAAGTTTCTCCCATGTTGAAAATTCCTACTCAAATGCTTAACAAAAAATACAGTTCATCTGGTAAATTTCACAACAAAGCCTAACATCAAAATCAGGTTCAGCAAACTGTTTGGGGGACAGTGTCCAGCCAGTACACGGCATCTATCTGTTAACATTCCAATACAACATTCCTCCAAGAATTTGTTTCCCATCATACTAACCCCCATGCTGTTAAATCTCCCCTAGACACAATTCTGTCACTCTCTTGGGCCAACTACATGGTACTTTGGCCGTATCATAGGGGCACCTACCAGAGGACTGTGACTCACAGAAATCTCCCATAAATTTCCTCCACTCAACCAAGTGAAATTTTCTTTATAATTTACACGAGAAACTGAGTTAGGTAAATAACAGCATTTACATAACCACTCACAGCTTGTTGCCACGGGGAGAGAAAAAAAAAAAGAAAAGAAAAAACCACACCTTAAAAAAAGGAATATTTACTCAAATAGCAAAAGACAGCAAGTTCCATCCATCATTATTGAGTTTTACTGCACAGGTATATGAGAACTGTACAAACAATAAATGCAAGTATGTTGGAATGTATAAAAACACAAGGACACAAATTAATATGAGAACTGAGCAGCTATCAGTTTTAAAAGGTTAAACTGAATCTAATTACATCAGCTGAATTTGTTCCCAGCTATGAAGATAAATACATGCAGTGCTCTGGCCACATATAAAAAAGAGGATGAACATTCCTAGTTTTGGATGACAGATCTCTGTTGCTGTTTACCTCATTTTTGTTTTTCTTTTCTTTGGCTGGTTGCAGAGGAGAGGTGTCTAGTCTTAATCAAGATCGCTTGTAACTCAGACTAGTTTAAACAGTTAATCTTGCACCTCAGCCCTGAGCAATACCTCTTGCTCTCCTGGGCATCGCCCCCTTAAGCACTTGCATCCAGTGCTTATGTCCCATATGGGAAAATGTGTCTTTTAGAGCAACAGGAACTCTGCTTTACTTTTACATGTGACTTAATTTAGGTCTTGACATTAAATATTTCAGCACTTCCAATGCTAATAAGTTACTTTCTCTGAGGGTTTAGTCTAAAACCAGACAGAGCGAAAAATCCAATTTGCTTGCTGGGTCAACTTTGAAAAATTTGCAGCTGTTGTGTCACAATTGCAGAGGGAAATTGAGCAAAGTATAAATGGTGGCTTTACATTTTGAATTTTAAAGCTACTGATATTTTTTCATTTCCAGAACGAGAAAGATAAGAGACTAAGAGATAAATCTTGTAAAAATTGGTGTGATTTTACCCAAACATGCCACTGATCAGTTCAACAGCATTTATTCATTAGAAGCCTCTTGCAAAAATATGATGTAGTAGTCAGTCATGTCACTCAGTCTTATGTTCATGGGAATTTTCAAATGACGATGCTTTTATTATTTTACTACTTTCTACCAAGCAGGAATTTCCAGCATATGACTGAGGGGTTAAGAGTATCCTATGCTACAAGCCAGATGACTACTAAAAACCCCACTACTGTAATTCTTTGCCATCTTCCACATACAGAAAAAAAAAGTAAAAGGATAAAAATCCAGAAGACATTCATCTTGATTTGTATCAAATTCTTGTTTGTCTTTAGAAGTCAAGACCTCAGAAAACAGAAGTAGTTCCACAGCAGTGCAATTACATTCATAGAGCTTAATGCTACAACTCTAACTCAAATATAACCAGATGAAATATTTAATAAGTAAAATTGCAGAAGCATCTTTTTTTAAACATGAAATTCTGATTAAACCTGTATTCGAATACTCTTCTTCTTACTAATCAGAGATACGTTAGTATTTTAATTATAAAAGACTGGTTAAGACTAGGTCACAATTACAGCTTTCAACACAATAAAAAGTTTTCAGATCACCAGTAAGATAAAACTGATCTCAAATCTGATTCAGGAGATAGGAAAGCAGTGCTACAAAGCAGTATGAGATACCTAAAACATATAAACCCAAAATCAGATACTGTAACACACAAATACTATTTTTATGAGAGATATGTGAAAGACGAAAACCCATGGGAAGAAGAAAGGTTCAGAACAACTAATTTTAAAAAAATCCTGAGAGAGAATTTAATTATTAACTTCCAACTAGGTACCACAGATGCTGTATTTTCCCCAGCTCTATTTTCTTCTGAAGATAATAAATGTTAATATGCTTATAAATAAAAAAAAAAAACCCATTTGTGAAAACCATGAGATATGGTTTTGGTTTACCTGAAATCATATCTCAACTGCTTTCTGGAATAGTCTTACAAAATCACCTTGGTACAGCAGGGCACTGAATGCATGTATAACATTGCTTCACCAAACACAAGGAAATGTGTGCCACTGCTTTCAGTGATGCCCAGTCTCAATGCTAACACTAATGAGCCATATTTGCCCTTATTCTTCCTCGGCCCTTTCAAAGATACTGAAATGATCAGTAGAACTGTGAATTCGAAAAAACTTGTGTTATTGTTCTTTCATAGAACTCTTCAAAATAAGAGATAGAAGGAAAAATACACACTTAGTAGTACTGTGACTGTCTTCCCTTAAATTGTCAAAAACATACCACAGCAAGCTTTCCTTTGAAAGTGTTTTAACTGATGTTTTTCCTTCAGCTATGCTCTGAAACTGACAGTGTCCACCGTACCATTTTTTCATGGCTTTTTCTAGGGAGATCTATCATCTTTTGAGTATTTTCTTAAATAGTCAAATCACCAATATAAAAATGCAACTAACTTGACATATTACAAATAGAATTTAGCAACCAAAGATCTTCAAAAGTGGAGAAGCCCATCAAAAGCAGCGGCTACGGTTTTGGCTTCCAACAATACTGCTATTTTACTGACCAGCTTGCTTGAACCATAGAACTATAAACATAAGAAGTCATATTGATGACTCCGAATACGCACTTCACGAAATTAAGGAATTCAATAAAATATGCAGCTGTGGCTGCAGCTTTTCCAATGAACATCTTTTGTCCTTGAAAACTAAGACTACTTTGGGGGGGGTGGGGAGACCGAGGGGAGCAGAGGATATTGGTGTAGTGGGTAGTACCAGTCAGGGGTAAAAACAGGATGCAAGAGAAATTTAATATCATCACTGGATATTTTTCATGTGTGACATAAGGAAATTAAAAAAAACCAAAACCAAAAATCATAGCAACAAACTTCCCTGTTGCCTTAACACTAGTTGGTTTTGTAACACCCAAAACCATACCTCCGTATGGAGCACATGAGAAATGTGTAACAGCAATCTTTTTTTCTGTCAGATGGATAAACACCCCAAACATATCCACAAATACTAATGAAAACCACCTTGGCCTCCTTCAGGAAGTCATTCAACACTTCACAGAAAAAATAGGAAGTTGTTGATAAACTGCTTGCAAGAACTACTTCCTGTAGGAAAAATAATTACAAGACTCGTTTGCTGGACAATCAGTTAACTTTTCCTCACACTACAACAAGAGAAGTATTATACAAGCTCTGTAAGAATTAAAAGCATAACTCTAAAATGATACAAGAGTAATTTTAAAACTGAGCAAAATTTGTTTATTCTTTCTGCAAGCTGTTGTCTGCTTCTCCCACTGCACATTATCTTTTGCCTCGAGAGCGATTCCCTATCTTTCTGCACAGTTCACCAAAATGTCAAGCAGCAGCTGGCTAACAGGAAGCGGTTAAAAAGCAATGCAACTGACATCACCACACAAACCAAGCTCGGCTTTTTTACTGTATGTTTAAGAATGGGCTACACCAGTGAGAGATGACTCAGATGTGACCACTTACTAACCAGCAAGTCTTAACTTATGAGCTCCTCTGAGGGACCAGTATCAATAAAAAATAGTTTTACCAGCTGTACAGTAAGCAGGCCTTAACCCACTGCTCAAAATCATCGCTAAGGGAAAATTAAACTCAGCATTACTACTCATAACAGTGAGATGAATGCTAATGAGTGGAATTCTGGCAAATCATATGCTGGCATTCAGACATAAGGGGGTCTATTTATCCAGATGATAGACTAATTTACAAGAGTAGTTCTGGTTCAAACCCTATAGTACTGCTCTCACCTTCTTTTAATATGTATGGATACATGGGGTGTGTATATAAAATATCTGGCCAAACAACTCTGTGCATCTATCTCTATAAATACACACACACAGAGATGATTAAGTATTTTCTCTCCCATATACACTATTTTCATTTCTTTGCACAAATTACTGTGTTTGCAGTGCTTGACCTACTGATTAGTGGAAGTGACTGTAATTCCAGAGTGTATTAAGTATGGTACTCAATTTTGTATTATTCTCTTTGCAGTGTAGCATATTATGATAACTATAACCATAAGGCTTACTGACATCTGGAAAGAATCTAATATTGTTACCTATTCTGCAAAGATCTTTCTAGAGCCTGATTACCAGACTGTTCACGGAGTAGCTACAGAAACAGAACAAGTGGAAACAAAGAGCGATGCAGCCAATGAAGAAAAAAAGCCGAATACTTGAAGAGACACTAAAAATCTGCATATGGTAGAAGGAACCACATTAAAGGTGATTTAGAATCAGAAATCTTAGTACTCACACTTCAAGCAAATGTTTAAGGTATAACCAGGCAAGATGTGAGCTTTAGCGGGCTTGCAGGTATGAGATAGAACCTACCACTCATCACTGAAAAAAACCTTTAGTATACAAACTTGCTACTCAAAACTAGTCTTAAATTTCTTTGGGCTTCCTACACATACAGAGCAAACATTGTGCTAGTACTTTAAATGCTTTTTACAAATCTTAAAAAACTCCAATGAAGTTGGTGGATCTCACCTGTAGATAGTATTAAGCAACATTTTATGAACAAATGTTCTTCAAGTGTGAACAGAGCTGTCCTCATTAGACTCTCCCATACCACAGCATCACCCAAGGAAAGCCAAAAGGAAACAGCCCATTACACTGTTTAAAATCTCCCAAGGGTCAGCATGTGACCCAGCAGGGAGAGGTTCAAAAAGCACAGGCTTTATTTTTTTTCCTAACAACCTGGTTTGTTTCCACTCCTTTCCCCTTCAAGACATATCCTTCACAGCTAGCAGCTCTTTCAATCATTTACTTTGGATGTCTGCTTGAGAACAAACGATCTTGCTCATGCAGATGAGTTTGCCAGACTTGTGTGTACTTTCCAGTCTCAGGCTCTTTATTGTTCTTGCTGAAACCTGACCCTTTGAAATGGATACCAGGACACCAAGAAAGGACAAAAAAAACTTGCAGAAGAAAAAGGAAAGATTTTTGTGGTAATAATCAAACTGCAGAAAAAGCTTTCCAAGAAAAAATCTTTCTGATTTCACCTGAATGTGCACAATTAAAAAAATTCATTAAAAGAGCAGGAAGACAATTTTCATCTCTTAAACTCTTTCATCTTCTGTAAAATTGACAGTGCTATCAAGAACAAACACTTATGGCAGTAAAACTTTAAAATCAAATATCTATTTTTCATGCTTCATAAGGTGCTCTTTAAGAGCTCTAACAGAGTCAAAACAAAAGTTTGCTTTTCATTTCAAAACTCATTCTGTTCTTTCCTCAAGGTTCAATGAGCTACAGTTCTCAAATGGCATAAATTACACAGTTCAAAAAAACCTTCTACTTGTGTCTGCTGAAGAGCTCATATTCTAGAACACACTGATCTGTTAAACTTCACCAAAGAAAATATCACATCTTCAAGATCTATAGCTAATGATTATTTTCATATTTCTAATAGAGAATGATTGTTCTCAAAAGGGAACCTTCAGGCTCAAATAATTTCAGACAACTACTGCAACCTCTTTTCGGTTGAAAAAAAAAAGGCGAATTTCTCTGGATGGAAATACCACAGCCACAGGAACAAGAAATATTTTTAAGAAGTTCTGCAAGTTCAATTTTCATTGCAGACAATGTAAATTCGTTATTGTTTTTGAAGTTACAAACTCAACTACTTCAATCAGATGCACATATTAATCACAATGTTTGAGCGAGAAAAGTAGTAATAAATAAGTTTTTCTTGGCTGAAACAAGTTTTCCATAAGTAACAGAGTGTTACCTCTCCCCACCCTGCAAATGACATATAATGGGTTATTTAGAGACTTGCTGTAAAATAAAAAGTTCCAATTATAGTAAAAGTATTTGAGGGCAAGTTATGGTCTTGGTGGGCACATTTTCAGAAAGAAGGACAAGTCCCTGCTGTTTTAGAAAACTGCACAGAATAAAAGAAAGTGCTTCCTGATGGATTGAGTGTCAAATGGATGGCATGTCTAACTTTTCTTCAGTTATAGAAAAGGTGATACTAATTTCACTGTGTGGAAAAGTTACAGCTCTAGGAACATGAAACAGTGTTAGAAATTCTGAAATTTCCTTTTCATTGCCAGGAATGTAAATGAGTTAATTTACAAACACAAATCCTGTAATCAAACACATACGTTAATTACCTCAGGAAGAGAGAGTAGGCAAAAAACATTTTGGTTGTGTATTTAATTGTCTTTAATCAAAACATAAGAAGTCCTGACATACTGTCACTACAATACTCTCTAAAGTTAACTCTGTATTTTTACATCTGTATTACTAAAATGAGCTAAAATGTATCTTGACCTGTATGACAACTCTGACAATACTCAGCAAATCCAAAAGTCTCATCATTCAAGAATGACTATGTTAATTTCACTGACTTTTTAGTACACAATATAATGGATAACATTCTTTATCTAAGATTAAGAGAGGACAAATATTCACAGAGTACCATACAGTTTTCAGAAACAGCAGAGTTGATATGTGAGAAATACTGAAGTGGTAGGGTCCACTACTACTACATCACAAGCATGATTTTAAAAATACGTATTTTAAACACAATGAAATTTACTGAAATTCTAAGATTGTTAAAACATATATATCCCAACAAAAAAAAAAAAAAAAGCCAGAGATACAGCTAATTGAAAAGAAATTTTACTTACTTAAGAAAGTATCTCTGTCCAGATGGTGTCTTAGCCATCTCCCAACCTGGTGGCAAAGGTACATCATCAGGGATCTCAAAAGAAGACTGGCGGAGGTGTTGAGAAGATGGAGCTCCAGGTCCAGTCACTACCCCAGAGGGTGTAAGTGTCCCTGGAGAAACAGCTCCCAGCTGCAGTGATGCTGGAGAGGAATGAGCTCGGACATGCTGTGGGGTCAGGGCTCCTGCTGTCCCGGCATCAGTGCTGGCCTGCCAGGAGTGAAATTATTTTTATTAAGATTCCTGTATTTCAGTAGAAATGCAGCTGTCAGAAGACATTTCACTTTAAACGAACGTTTCAGGAGAAATTCATAGTTCAGTTGTTCTAAAGTTCTGCTTATTTTCCAGTTGTTACTGTTCAAGCAAGCCTCCACATAGTCTGGTCAATTAGCATTACAAAAGCCCTTGTGCAAGTCAAGAAATATTAACTGTATGTGTTGAGAGCCCTTAGTTTTATTTTGAAACTAAAGTTCTTACTCCTCAGCACAGGGTTAAGAACAAACCTGTCTGCAGTCAGCAGATCTCATCCAGTGCATTGATACTGGACTGCACCCACTCACTACCATCACACCCACTTTCTGCTGAAGGAGTTAATTTCCCACTCTCCTTTTTCAAGTGGGGGTGTGGGGATTCAAGTATATGCACACACCACACCATTTCCCCCACCCCCGTAGGGATTTAAAAGATCTCACAAAGACAAAAGCAATAGTGAAATGCCAACTGGCAGCAGTGAGTTTCAATGAAGGAAGACTCATGAATTCAACCATTAAAAAAACCTAAACAAGAAGACTGACTATAACATTTCCTAATAACTCAAACTTTTAGTCTGTCCATGCTTTATTCAAAGCAAAGCTTCAGCAAACGGTTGAACCAGTCAATCAGAATGACTCACAAACCCATTCATCGGAGTCACCACTCATAAGTACACAGAAAGTCCTTGCCAGTACTAAATACATGTCCAACATGGATGAGAAAAGGCAGCTCTGAAAACCTGGTTGAAGCAAAAGTGGCTTTTAAAAATATATTTACCAATTAACTGGTTTTATACAGACCAGAACAACATTGACACCTATAATGAGATGCATGTATCAGTCTCTGTCACACCTCTCTACACAAGGTATTGCACCATAAGAGATGGTGCAATTTACAGACTCTTACAGTTCTGCTTCACTCCCTCTGTATGCAAGCACACATGAAGTTCCATGTGTTCAAACTGAAACGAATCAGTTTGCACTTACATCTAGACAAAAGAAGCAAGTAGTAAATCAAGTGGATTTGCAATATTTTAATTCTTGAGAATCACAGAATTATAGAAAATAGAGACCTTTTCTTTAAGCAGAATGCTTATGTGGCACAACTAAACAAAAAGGAAAAATTAAAACAGTTCACAATGAAGCAAATGATTCTCTCTTGCTTTAGCTGGATTTCAAGTTTATGTTTTAGGAACCACTGAGTGGTACAAGGAACAGAGATCCAACTAAATATGATTTACAAAGATTAACATACACAAGGAATATAAGGCTAAGCCTAAAAGTACAACCAAAAGTTATATGACCATCACACACTTTTAGAGCATTTCAAACATGATAGCTATTTAACTGCAGTTACTGTATTTAACAAGACACAGCATCAAATGTGATTTCCAATGTGATACCCATTCAGATTTGTACACAATGGAACTGCAACGAGATTTGCGCAAGTTGGGAGAAGAGTATACATAAACCCTTATTCCTTGCTGGATTTCAGTACATTATTAAAGGTCTGCAACTCAGAAGCTAGCAAACTACAGTAGCAGATCAGCTCCACCCTTCCAATTTCTTTTCAGTCTTCCTATATGAAGGCCAGACTGTTTTTTTGAGTATTTGGAAAATGAATTAACTCCTTGGCTGTGAGAGTACATGCCAAGGTTCAGCCTGGAATGAACCTCTCAAGTCAAGTTATAAATCGTTCAAAACAGAAGTTTAATAATGGAAATGTTGACAGACCCTTAACGACATGGGTACCAGGCACCAGTACATGCGAGTTTCACCCTTACCGGCTACATAGATAAAGTGACAATAACCAATAATAAAACCTATTTTATAGCTTAGCAACTAAGTTCACTACTTAATAACACTTGACTAGGTAGGCACAGTCTCCATCCAAAACGCTGGTTAACAGCATTAGCTTTCGCTGGTATTCACACCAGCACTTAGGTCTTGGTACAAAAAGTCCCTCTGCTTAAACACCAAACGCTCCCGGAGGCCGAGCAACGACCCTGCCCCGCATNAATCCTACTCAACCCAGGCCGTGCTGAAATGGTGGAAAAGTCACATCCATATTTACTGTCTGACGGGGCGAGGGGGTGTAGGTTTGGCACCACTTCATCGACCCTTTCTACAGAAGGCAGGGAATTGGACCGCAAAGCGACATTCCAAGCGAAGCGTTTTCACCCAAGTTTTAGGGGCTCACTCCC
>VXBC01010530.1:717117-799733 GCA_013399945.1 Ploceus nigricollis | reverse complement strand
AGCACCAGCCTGACAGAGGTCATGAAGTGTTTGGGCAACACTCTCTGGCACACAGTGTGACTCCTGGGGATGATGCTGTGCAGGGCCAGGAGTTCGATTTGAGCATCCTCACGGGTCCCTTCTAACTCAGCATATTCTGTGAACTATAACTTAGAACTTTGAGATATTTACATCTCTAATAGTGTGCTTTTTTAGATACTGTTTTTAAATTGTGCTCAGCTGCACAAGTCACTTTTATGAGATCAGCTTTTTAAAATTTATTTATTTTAAAAATTATTTATCTATTTACATCAGGCTAGGAGGGTATGTCCTTTCTTCCAGATACAAACCAAGAAAACCTGGCTTAAAAGCTGTCAGCTCAACATAAGGATTATAGTAACACTCTACTGTTATTTATCAAATGAACTCAGAAACTAAATCCACTGCAGAAATGTAGTTATCTCCTTGAGAGAAACTTTTCACCACAAACACAAGACATTTGTGCTCCAGTAAGTGTCCTTCCTGTAAGTACCATGTGGAGTGGAGTAGTTTTGATCCACATAACTATCAAACAGTCTAGACACACTGTTTAAGCCTGTTTTCTGAGAGAAAATTCTTCAGGATGTTCTTTAATAGAAACTGTAATTTCAGAATTCTTCTTCACCCCACAAATTTTCAGAATGTGTAGTAATGCCCAATTTTCCTCCAAGGCTACAAGGAGGATAGCCTGCTCTGCATTACCAGTGGATCTTCTTTTGTCCATCCATTTTGTTTACAAAATTTGCTAAAGTTTGGTTGGGGTTTTGTTTGTTTGTTGTTTTTTTTTTCTTTGTAGTACTGATGATATTTATTGTATGGCCAACACAGTTAGGGCTCTAACACTCTTTAATGTCCATCTGCCTAAAATTAGAAATCTGCAAAGTTCACATCAATGCATTTGATTTAGAGGTGTGAAAGGAACAGTAATAACAGAAAAACATCCAGTTACCAGGGTTTTGTCTTTTTATTTTTATTACAGTCTGCAACCTAGCAGAAAGATAAATTTTGATACACCCATAAAGTGTTTATTTTCAAAAGCCTTTTATGAATCATACATGCTACTTAAAAGATGATGACCAACATATGAACAACTGGGCTATTGGCAACCTACAGGGAAGTTTGTGCAGTCTGAAATGACATCAGCTACTGCTGTTGAAAGTTGGTACATTATCTGACATTTAATTAACACATATTCTGGTTACTCAAGAAGAATTTGGAGTAGTTCATCCTACTGTAACAACTTAAATGACAGATATGCTGAATCTAGTAAACATGCCAGTTGTCAAACTTATCTTGATGGTAAATGTATGATTTTGCAAGGGAAACAGATAGGAATGAGACTTGACAAGGGAGGGGAAAAGAGGTTAGCAGTTATCTCACTGCCCCAGTCTTTTTGTATACTAAACTTCCTTGCAGTCTTTACAGAAACAGATGCAATACAAGCTATTCACAAAGCTCTAGCAACATTTCAAAAAACAGAACTACAGGAAGTCAAGAGTGCATCCTTGATCCTTACTGTTAACTCAAGTTTTATTATTATCTGAACTCAGAATTACTCAGATTTTTTTCTTTTTTTTTCATTAACTAGTTTCTGGATGACTATTATGACTTCCACTGTAATCCAGTAAACCTATTTTTAGTGAGCTACCAAATAAAACTTTAGCTGCTGGTTACTAATAAAGAGTTAGAAAAGAGGATGAGAAACTGGATGAGTTCAGAGAAAGAGTTCATGAATAAAAAAGTGCCAACTATGGGAAAATAACCCATTACAATGGAATATTATATTTTCTTTGTGTAAAATTAAATTCATTATTGTCATATTATGTATATTACTGCCAGTTAAATCCCATATAAAAATTATTAATACTTACATATGCAGACACTCTGAAGACTGTAGAAATAATATGTATTTCTTTTGTTTCAGGGTTCTTTTGAACACTGAAATACAGGGGTATAATACATACTTAATATATATCATAAGTACTGATAATTAGACTCTTTAACTTATTAAATAAATTTTAAACATATGCACTGTATCCTTGCTCTAGTTTTTATGAAGGTCAAATTTATAGTTAAAATTCAACTTATGTCATATTGAACATGAAAAGTTATGTGGCCATTGTTGGGTAACATGGTTATTATGACATTTTACTGAAAAATATTGAGTATATCTAGTAATCTGACTTTGTTCACTGTTCTCAGCTACTAAATCACAGCAATATTACCCAGACCTAGATGATTCCTAATACAGAGTTTTCATTTTGATAGATATGAAAAATTATACAGCTAAATATTTCATAAAAATATTTTCCCATATTCTTTGAGAAAGAAACCTGCAAAGTGAAATGCATCTTAATACAGACTACAAAAACTAGCAGCAGTACTGGTGAAGAAATACATTCTTTAGCCCATTTTTAATTAGTATATAATTATAGTTTAGGTTTATTTTTTCTCCTTTGGAATTTTGTATATATAGTCAGCTCTGCAACTTAGGATGGGACTAGTTCTGAGCTTGTATATTTCTAGACTGTTGTGAAGATTGTAATTTCTTCTATCGCATTTCCTAATAACACTGAATATTATTGCAAAGAATCCAGGCATCTCAACCTATTTAAAGTATTTTAATATGTCATTTTTCCTCAAGTCTGCTTTAAGTGATTCTTACATTTCTTCAGAAATTAGATCATGCAACTGCTATTCATTTATCTAATTTTGTGGATTCCCACTTATATTACCTCACTGTGGAACAGCTGAGGCTTAAAACTTCCATACTTACATGCTGCCAAGAAATGCATATCTCAAAACCTGCCTTGTCACATATAGGTTCCATTCCCAAGAAAGGTCCCAGCATAGACAAGTTACAAGAGGATGTGTGAAACAGCCCAGCTGAACACCACACCAGGTCCAAGCTGTGACAGCAGTCCCCTGTTACCAGTGCTTTGGCAAAGCTTCTTTTTGTAAGAACAAAGGAACCCCAAATCAACCAACAGCACCTTTGTTGATTCAATCTCTGCAGCCAATAAAAGAGACTGACTCTCCAATTAACTGATTTCATCTGTGGAGTAATGACACGGTCATGTTTGAACCTATACTGTGAGACTGATCTTCCCTGTGGTCAGTCAGCAACGAGGCTTTCTCAGAACTTTTTGTTGCATCTGACATGTTGACATACTCAACGGTGAATGAAGACAGCATTGCTGAAATCAGTACTGACCCCAGTTGTGTGCCTTCCCACCCCTCCAGAGATGAGTGCCTTCCCAGCAGGACAGCTCAGCTACCTCATGACTCAGCTTCTGAACCACTGCAGTTTACAGACCAGTGCATTAAGCCAAACTAACCCAGATGTCACTTTATGCTGACACACCAGGCTGTAACTGCAGCAGTTCAGAAACTCTTCAACCATCCCTGTGGAAAGAGTGACAACTTTCAGAACAAGACAGAATTAGTGGCATTATTGCCTTCTACCATATATCAA
Source organism: Ploceus nigricollis (assembly GCA_013399945.1). Taxonomy (NCBI): domain Eukaryota; kingdom Metazoa; phylum Chordata; class Aves; order Passeriformes; family Ploceidae; genus Ploceus; species Ploceus nigricollis. The sequence goes on along the minus strand of VXBC01010530.1, from coordinate 796,240 downwards.
CACCCCCAAAAGCAATGGTTGTATTTAAGTTACTCTGGCTTCAGATTCTTCTGTCAGAAAACTATGCTATCAATTTCTGGTTTCTTAATTTTCATGTTATATATATAAATATCTAGGATACCAAAGTAAGAGCTGGCAAAGAATAAGTCTTCCTATTTATTCCATGACCTTGAGAAATTTTCCCCTTGTGGTTAGCTTCCTGTAAGTAATTTTTCAAAATGTTTATTTTCAGTACTTTGGTTATTTTTTAAGGCAAAAAATTGTGTCTGTTAAAATCAAATGATATTCTTCCTTTGCTGACTTGAAAGAAAACCAAGAGGTTGCCTTTGACAAGCTCATTTGCTCTATTTCTTTTTTTCCCCCTGCAAGGTTTTACGAAAAAAACTATCTTGTCCTTTTGAAAAGGATAGTATTTCCTTAAAAATAATGTTAATAGCCCCATGTTCTTTCAAATTGTTAACTTCTAAACTATTCATTGGATATGGTAGTTCATCATTGTAATGTGCATCTATTCTCTTTTTATGAAGAGCAAACATCCTCATGGTCTCTCTATTCACTTTGGGCTTTATTTATATCCTAACCTTACTGGCAATATTTTACTAGGCTTTCCAAACAATAAAAGAACAACTTAATGCTTTCACATACATTCATTCATTATGGGGAAAAGGGCATGAAGATGGAGATTAAGAAAGAAGAAGAAAACAATCACTACAAGATGCTACAGCAGCTGTCACCATGGAGAGACACTGTCAGAAAAATCAGGGGTTAAGTACAGAGGACAAGATTTATCAACAAAGATTCATAGATCATATTTTAATTACGAAGTTTTTTTAATGTAAATATATCCCTTAAATCAAAATACTACAATAAGGGATAGGGATTTGAAATTATTTAGGTTATACAGGATACAACACTAAGCACTAGAATTGTGGATGGATTCAACTGATCACAGACTCATTACCAATGGGTTAGTAACAGACTACAAGTTGTGCATTAATTTTTTAGTAAGAATATATCACTCTTTTTCCAAAGAAAAAAATGTCTGCCATTTAGTAGCTGTAGCTTGTAAAATATCTAGAGCTGTTAATTGCAAAAAGATTATTGCATTCTCTCATAATAAAGCAATGTACATAGAAATGCTTTAATAAAATGAAACCTCAAAACTTTTGACACTATTTTGAATGCTAGTGCCTTGGAGTTAGAACTCAGGTATGGCCAGAAAAAAAAAAAGCTGTAATAAAGGTAAGTAGGGAAAAGCTCATTAACAAGTCTGCTGCTCCCAGCAGTAAAGGCACTTCTGTGGAGCTCTTCATGCCAAGGTTCTTGCCTATATGGAATACTGTAACAGGACTAAACAGTGGTAGTTGTTTATACATCCATAACCATTCAGTAATTAGACTGAATTCATCTGTGGCAGCTGATTTTTCAATGCACATCATCAGCCAGCAGCTAATAATTATTGAAGTATCCATTTGTTCTTTTACCAAGCCTCCTGATCCTCAAACATAAAAATTAAACCTTAAGGACAGTGCAGTTTACAGAATTTTTAATACCAAGAAAAGCTTTTAATATCACTTTACAAAGAGTAGAAAGTGTCCAATGCAACTGTAATCCAAGATACAATGAAAACACACAGAGGATAGCAGTCTAAAAAAAGAATTTAAACAAAACTTGATATTCAATAGGAATTTGAGGGTGAACTTTTTGGTAAACAGAATTTAAGAGATCACTACTATCATCAGCAATCTTTTATTGAAAATAAGAGGCTATAAGAAAGTAATTTTAATTAATTGCTTTATTTTCTGGTATAATTTGTGCAAGAATGAAGTAACACAGTGGCCAGAAATTAGAAATTAATTCAAGACTGTCATTACTGTCCCCATTCAGAGCCTCTCACTGTCTTTTTCTTTCTTAACACAGTGGAAATAAAACAGAAGCGTCATTTTGGATAAACTGGGAGCAGGGGCGAATGAGACCAAGAAAAAGACAACCGTGATTCTGAAGGGAGAGGAAAGGTCTGAAATGTCAAGATCAAAAGCTTTCCTCATGGGACTGACAAAGAACTCAATACCAAAGGAGAAAGATAAAAGATTCAGTGAAATGGTAAGTTTTGTTTTCAACTGGCAACCAGTGCTAACACCAGCTCCTCTGGTAGTGAGAAACCAGCAGACATTTACAGGCAACAGAGAGACACATGGTAGACAAATTCTGAAGATCAGTTATGTCACTTCAAAACCTGAGAGGATAGAAAGCAATCTGCCAACTGTCAAAAAAGAAAACCAAAACCAAACAGCACAGGAATAGATCTTGAAATATTTTCTCCTAAATATTTTATAGAGGACAGAAGCAGCATACAAGAGGAAAATACAAAGGGCTAATAGGGAACAGGTTGAGGATACAGAAAAGGTAAACTTTGAAAGCAGGATGAAATTGTGGGAGGATCTTGGCAGAGGCTTTTTTTTTTCTGTTTTAAGTAACAAGAACTATTTGATATCCTTATCAAATTTTACAGCATGAAAAGGAAAAATAATGGAAAGAGGTTTAAGGAGATAGGAAGGTAAAGAAATTGAGTGGCTTAGAACAAAACTTGAACATGTTTAGGATAAAACAACTCAACAGCAAAGGGGAGCAGTAAAGTGAAGGAACTGATTGGATTTGCACTTTGTCCTAGATTCATTCAACAACAGAAGTGCAGAAACAGCTGCAGTCAATGCAGAATCAGCTATAGCCTAGGACTGAAGGAACAAGCAGCTTGATTCAAGTGCAGAATGAACAATATAAAAGAAAAGGGAGGGTAGAGTTAAACATTGATGGATACTTTTATGTCAGATGCTGTGTTTCTGAAGAACCCACTTGATTCTCATCTATGAGATGAAAATACCAAAACTATTCACACTAACAAGAATTTTAGTAATATCTTTTACAATCTTTATATTCCCATTAGCTTAACAAAGAATGAGTCTGTATAACCAATAACTACATTCCATTTCCCAGCAACCAGAACATAAGAAGTTTTGTCAATCAGAGAAGTCAGCATATGGATATATCAAAGCAGGGCGAAAATTGTGGTTTTAGTCTGAATCTAAATGTCTGATCAATCACCTCTAATCTCAGTGGAAAAAAACCCCTCACATAAAGTTCCAAACAATTCCATACACCAAACTCGATAAAAAAAAAAGTGTGTTAGTTCACCATGTTGTAACAGCAAGATTCTATCACCCTTAGCTTTACACTGTGAGAAGTGTATTTCCAGAACTAGGAAGACCAAAATCCAACTGTATTAATTTTTAAATCCTAAATTAAAAGCAGTCCAATTGAAAGTAGCCCAAGATCACACAGGCAAGCCTTAATTGTTGATATTTTATCAATGACAGTAGGAACACCGTCTGTTTCCAGTACTACGCCATGTTTTCAGCAGACGATTATGGAAAAAAGAATCTTTAATTTGGGAATGAATTATAAACCACCAATGTCCATAACTGTAATATAAAAAATGTTCTTCTGTGGGACTGATGCAGTTAAAATTGCATATATTTTGCCACTGAACTACTACCACTATTCCATGGTATTTTGATAGTTGGACACAAATAAGCTTGCAGGTGGATTAAATAGCAGCCCCATTTTTGAAGCAGTAATGTACAATAAATTTACACAAATCGACACAAAGTGTCTATGGACAGTACATGTACACAGTTGTACAAAAAGTGAGTAACACTCACCTTACCAAGTCTTTATAAAAAGCTTTTGTAGTTTCTAAGTATGGGTCAACTACATCTTCAAACTGGCAAAGAGTTCCTCCAATGCAAAAATGCTTAAAAAGACAGAAGAGAAATTCCTCGCGATCCAATTGAGTGAATAAGTCATAATGGTCCGAATCCTCCAGAAGCAAGACCTTGTGGAAAAAGGAAAAAACAAGGAAGTCAAATTGATAAAACTTTATTTAAGATTCAGTTTATAAATAATGCAGCTAGTATGCTGTATGGTACACAGAAATTATGTCCATGTAAAATGCATGGATGAGGGATGGAAATACATATTTCTAAATCCTTCTTCCAATGATGCAATTAGGTTCAAAATTCTTACATATAATATAAAGCAGAATCACTGTCAGATTTATGCCCAAAAGACATAAAGAAATATTTTTCAAGTCTTGTTACTTCACTGGTTAATTATTTGTCATGCTAGTGAAACAAGCAGTCTGAAAATAATTTACCTATATTTGATATGTCAATTGCTGTTAATCAATGGGGTAACTGTTTTTGGTATAATTTGCTTTTTCACTTTTAAATTGACACAGTTATTTCACATTTGTAAAGGAATTCTAGGATCTCCCAGAGGAGATCATTCAAACTCCCATCATTCTTTATTACAGACCCCAGAGAGCCCTGATCTGTAGCCTGGATTAGCCAGACATGCATCCAGCTGCCTCCATGCGTGTCACCTGCCTTTTGCTGAGATATTATGTGAACACAGGGGACTTGCTAGATTAGTGTCAACACTGGTTTGTGTAAATGTGGACAGGAATTGTAACTCACAATGGCTACAATACATTTGAGTCATGTCACCCAAAACGCAGATGCCAGCCCAGGCAAACTGGTCAAAGTTAGACATGAACCCACTGCTCTCTGGCCCCCCTTATAACAAAACTACACAACCTGAGCAAAAAGGAGTCAGGGCAACAGCTGTTCTGGATGGCCACCTCATACATATCCTAACCTCCTTGGCTGAAACAAGAGAAGATATGGCATGTAGGAAAGAAACATGGAGTCTTGCAGCCAAGGGCCACCCTCTGACACCAAGAGACAGTTTGGTGCCCCCTACAGTCTTCTTTCCTAGAGCCCTGACTAAATAATCTCAAATTTTGATGTCATTCCTGGATTTTGACTTATTCTTTCTGCTGTCTTAGGTCTTAGGAGTAGGAATCACCTTTGTTTCAAACCAATGTTAAACCCTCAACTTGCAAATGCTGACACACAAATTACTTCCATGGGAAGGAAACTGGAAGACACTGAAACCCCAATAATTTCTAATTTCAAATGTTGCCTCTAACCTTCCTACATAAAATATATTTAATTTTCAGAAAACATTTCACATGTACCCAACTTATAAATACATACATAGTATTTTGAACTGCTAGGCTACAAACTACATCTGAAATTTAAACATGAGCTTGAGTTCTCACCTTTTCCCAGAACTTTACAAGACAGACCAGTATTTCAGGCCACATCCTGTAACCAGTGTCACTGGTTCAAATACATTGCCTTCAAAGGATTTGCCAAGTGCAAATGAGTGCAACTCTATAATTATTTAGTACTTATGTTGATTATATATACAAGGAAGAGCAAAATCCAGTTCTCCCACACTATGCTTTGCTAATGCTACACAAACATAAGTTTAAAAAATGGTTTTAGCTTATGAAGCCAAAAGAAACACAGTAAAGACATACATTGATTAAAAGGGCGCCACTGTTAGAGATTCTTTTTCAGATAATCTGCTTTCTGACACTTCCACTAGAGTATAACAAACAGTTTTACATTGAAGACCTGTTCAGGAGTTGTATTTTTCAGTATTATACTGAAAAATAATTTTGTCTTCCATAGCTCCTCTTGCTTTAGAGAAAATGTATTAAGATGGCTTTCTTTAAATGCCTTCAGATATGATATGATCAGCATTCCTGTCCAGGAATGCTTCAGGACATAGCTATCGAATACATTGAATTTCATCCACTACCTGGAAGGCTGGGTGAACCTACAGCTCTGAGTATCACAGCACCACTCTTTGGCACCCTCCTAAGCAAACCAGCAGCTGCATTTCCCCACACACCCCCCAGCACTGACTGCCTGAGACATAGGTGGGTAGAAGAAGGCTTAACCTTTTTTCTCCCACCTAAAAATGAAAGAGGGCTCACCTGGAAAACAAGTAATTGCTTTCACATATTCAGGCACTGCAGCACTTCAGTTGTTTGTAAACCATGGCTATTGATGCCTGTTTTTACCACTGGCAGAAAAAAACCAACCTGAAAAATGTGTCCTTATTACTATAATAAGGACAACTCTACTACTACTCTACTCCTACTCTATTTTCCTAATAGAGTAGGAAAAATGATAATAAATTATTCACTGCTATACTGACCTTCCTTAATTCATCAGAGATAAGAATATCATCATAATAGTCATCATAACATTTCACAATAGTTCCAGCTTCTCTAACAATTCCTTCAGAGTACAGCCGATCAAAAAATGACATGGAAATCTGTGTACAGGGTACCACTGTAGCTTCAATTTTTGTCACTCTGGAACCTGGAAGATATAGGAAGCTGGTTGCATGTTTCATGTTTTTTAAAAAAAAACACACATCATGTAAGTATGACTCAATCACTGAGTCTCTCAAAAAAAAAAAAAAGAAAAAAGAAAAAAGAAAGCCAAAGAAAGCTAAGAAGGAAACAAGCGTAAAGAAAACATTAAATTAATCTGAATACTACTTTCCATTAAGGCTCATGTGTCTGCTCCCCCTGTTGGTAAATACCATCAACCAAAACTAGGGATAGATGGAACACCGTGTGAACCCAGCATCGCATTAGATCACACCCTTAGAAAATCATATTCCACAGCTTAAGCCTTAAAGCATCTCAGGACATATGCCAAATTTGGCATGATGAAGTATGGAAGTCAATAGCTGCTAACAGCACCCCACAAAGTAAAAACCAAAATGAACACAGCCTCAAAGAATTTTTGATTTGTTAAGTATTATATTGAACTTTTAAAAAAGTTCTTTTGTAGCCACTGTAAGCTTTATTAACCAGCTATTTCAGAAGATGAAAAAGGTACTATCAGCACTTCCTGTATGAATCTGGAGTATCACCTCTGTAATCATTAAACACAGAATATATTTTGCTATACTTTTTTTTCCCCCTCAGCTTGCAGATCATCCAAGCCTGGATCCTGTTGCTAACAGACACCTAGTGCCACTTGAGATGCCTGCCTTACAGTATTTTCCTTAAAGAGGTATCAGTCCATAAGGGCACATATCTTCTCTATATACAGTGTTACATCTACAAATCTGTCTGCATGGTGTTGGATAACTTATGGCATCTCAAATAGCATTAGGCCCCATGTTTAAAAAGCTTTGGACTCAGCCCAGTTCTGTCTCTCTCTGCAGTCCAAGTGCTCAGCCCAAATGTTAGAACATGTTCTCTACCCATCTCCAGGTCTGCCTGAACAACCTTCAAAGTGCTTCTGAACAGGAGAGGGGAGGAGAGCATAAGTGACCATTCAGCACAAGGGCAATGTGTCTCAGCAGAGAGAATATTCACAACATTCCAGCTGTCCATGAGTTTATTCTTATCTCTTCTCCTCTGTAGGTTCCCTTGATGGGAGACTGGCCAGCAACATCACAGTATCTAAAGGCTTTTTACCATACAGTTAAAGTTCAGTGCTGTCCTGACAAACTGCCCTAAAGGATCTCTAAGCATTACAATTCAGAAAATGTCCAAATTTCCCTCTAGATGACAGTATTTCAGGACAGGAACACACCAAAAAGGATGCATGAACCATGATGCTTCCAAGAGCACCTATCATTTCACTCCAATCCTAATCTCTGTAAGCACAGCATAACCTAAATTTTGTCTTGCCCCCACACCTGCAGAAAGCCTTAGGATTTCTGCCATATACTATTACATAGAGACTATTTATTCATAGGTTAAGTAGGGCTGGTATTTTAATACCTAAACCTGGGCAAACTGTACCACCCAACCAATCAAGACCAGGAAAAAAATAAAGAGAAGTTATAAGTTGATAGCTTGCAAATATGCCTACTTAAGCTAAAATACTGACAGAAAATTTTAAAATTATTTTATTTGACCATTGTGATGTCAAGAAAATCTGTTAAAGACAAAACCACAGCATTTAATTGCTTGGCTTCCTGTCTACCGACAATGGTTATGAAAAAGGGAACCTTTTATTAAAGAATAAAAGGTTTAGTACCTTCTCCTACCTGTACCCATAGTGACTATACAAAATAATCATATTACATAACCAAGAACAAGTCAGAAAAAATCATGAATTACAGCATTACAACCTATGAAAAAACCCCAAACTGATTTATATTTATTTATTTGTACTTTCTCCCACCCCCTCACTTCCAGTTTCCTCTAACTTCTAATTCTCCAGCTCCCTTTCACAGGGATTGAATTTTTATTTTATAAGGGATTTATTACAAGTCAAATAAGCTTTTATCACATAAATTATTTTAAAAATAACATTAAAACCTGAGTTGAGTAACAAACATCAGATGCTAAATGACTTGAGAAAAATGAAAGATCCAGTTACTGAGCTAAAAGTATAGGAAATTGAGCTATTTATAGGCCTTAAATTATAAGGATTTTATTGGTGAAAGGGAAGGAGACTTCTGCTCTGAAAAAAGGTTTTATGAAAACTTTAATAATGAAAAAAAAATCAAGAGTTTTGTAATTTATTCGGTAGTTCAGAAAACCAAACTACACATTGAAAAGTTTAAATACACTGGAAGGTCTTACTCTCTATTTGAGAAGTGAGATTTGAAATTCAAAATTTCCTGGACAAGAATGATAGGTTTTAATAACCCTATAAAAGTAAGCAGTGAAAAAGGAAGAAGAAATGCTTTAACAACTCTACAAGTGGAAAACAAAGAGCTGAGAAATCCTGAAACAGTTTAAGCTTATTATAACAGCCAATGCTGGAATAGCTATAAAGTGCTGCCAGTATACTTTTAAATTAACACACTGCATATCTAGTATGGGGCAGATAAACATTGCATTAGGTATATTCAGAATTCTTCGAAAATCAAAGTTTTTTACATAAGAAAAATATCTTGTAACTTACTATATACAAAACAGTTTATATGTAATGCAAGTTCAGTGCTCAGTATTAAAAAATATGGTATTTCAAAAGTAAAAGGTGTAGGTAGATGATTTATGGTTTCATATGATATCTAAAATTCTTTGCAAATTATAACCTATAATAGTAGTTTAAAAATTGCTGATTTAAGATTACTTTCCAGATTTTAAAACCCCATTCTAAAGACAGAAATTGTTGAAGCTTTAAGCACATACGGCAACTCAAGAATTCTCTTTTTGGCAAATCCTAATTTTTTATTTACACAAATAGACAGTAACTTTACCCCTTTGAAGATAAATTTTCAAGTGTTAATTGAGCTTAAGCAGATACAGTCCTGCCTCCTTAAGACTGCTGACAGGTGCAAGGCCAGCAATGTATCCAGGGAAAAACGACTATTTAGTTCTCATTGCAGCTATTCAGAAAACACAAGACTCAATACATAAATGGGTATGCATCAAATTTGCTCGTTTTGCTGCTTCTATTTTTGAAATATCAGAGTAACAGATGAATAGGTGGCTTAAAGCACATCAGAAATATCAGATACTCTGCCAGGCACCCAGAACGAGGTGAAAAAATATCCCTATTAGGGATATTGCCCTACAGGCAAAGAAGTTTGGTTTGAGACTAGGTCATTAAGTATCTTTCTGATCAGAGGAAGCAGACTAGAGAATATCCTTGTGTATCATTTACCTAAAATGTTTTATTTCAAGCAATGTTGAAGCTGAAGTCCTTGAAACAATGTATTATTGTGGAATTCTACCAGGACAAAAAACATAAGTAAAAAGGTGAGAGGGGACCACAGCCTTTAAAAAGACAAAATTATTATGAAAATAAACACTACTGTAATGTTTTATTGATTTCTTTTATAATGCTGACATCTTACTGTGGGTCCAGAAATACTTTCTGCCCAAGCTCATGAAGGGCAGGGGAAGGGAGTTTTCTATGGATCTATCTAAACCCCATCTATATTATGCATTCAAACTATCTCCCCCATTAAAAAAAAAAAAAAAGAATTACTAACATTTTTATTTGTAACAGAATAAATGTGGTATTTGAATCAATGTAGACTATGTATTTTCTTCAGATTTTCTAAAAAGCAAAATAAGCATGCTTCCAGTGTTTTTTAACAACAGGAATGTTGTTCTAAAGTTACTCCACAGTGATAAGCAAATGGTATATCTGGATTAATGTATCAGCATGCCTGAAGAAGAAAATACTAGAAGATGATTTTTACCTCCTCCCACTCACAGCTAATTCTTACTATATTTTCAAAAAATGCACATGAAGACTAAGTATAGAAAAATGTGCCAACATTCCTCACCAAAAATAGGCAAAGAATGGGAAGATGAAATTTTAAGAGCAAACAGGGTATACCAGCTGTTCAGGATTTAGAAAGGGAGCCCTTCCAGTCCTTGGGACAAAATGCTTCACTTCTGTGCAGAGGAAGATTGAGCAGAACCAAGAGTTAAGTTGGGTTACTTGGCAAGAGTCCCTCCACTCTTAACACAAGGTATGTAACCTGCTGACCTCCACTACAGGGACTGTCAAGTTGTAGACTAGACAGATAGCCTAAAACAAATCCTGTCTAAAGCAAGAAAAGGTTTACTACTGTTAAAATACATCTATTTTCTTTCTGCTTGCCAGAGAAAGAGGTACCTGAAGGGGTACTTGAGATATTTTTTGCATTTTATATATATTTCAATTGTTTTAACAGTTGGGTGAAGTGTTTGGAAAATGGATTTTTGCTGACAAAAAAGTAGCAATGTCTAGTGTCATTGTATATATGCCAATTCCAGAGAGCTGAAATGGAAAAGTTAGAAAATTCCCAAAGCTCCATTAAATATTTACACACAGTAATATTTGCAGACAAACCAAAAGAAACGAGGGATTCCCACTACCCTCTTCTAAGATATTCCTATTATGGAAAATGAAAATCACTTTGGCAGTATCAGAGGTCACATTATGCATAAAACACAATTACATTATCACATGCAGTTGCCATGAATTTTTGTGTGCCATTTACGTAATGAAAAACGCAATTTCAAAGTGGAGCTGTAAATTTGCTGTTTGCTTTTGGCCTTCCTGCTTTAGTGTCTCATCTGCATCTCCAGACCTAATGGAGTGTGTTCAGAAGTTTCTGATATGGCAGCAAAGTTGAAGTGACACTCATGGCATGGCTGCAAGAGGAGCAACCGGTCCCAAGGGGCTCTTCTGTGCCTCCATCACCACGGCTGTACAGACAGCAGATTTACATGAGCTCAGGGTGTGCTCAACCAGTCCTCTGCTCTCAACTTTAATTTGTAACAGAGCAATCATCTCAGACCTGCCCCAAGTCAGGTTGGTGCCTCTATAGAAGAATGTCCTTCTCCAAATGCTCTCTGCATATGGTACTACTGTAATTCCACAAATAATGCAGTTGTTTATGTCTGGATACATGATCAGGTCAACTGGATGCCACAAACTATTTATAAACAGATTCAGGTACTTGATTTATGGAACGATGCAGGGGTCAAAAGAAAAAAAGGCATAAAAGGTGACAATTTAGTTATTTTATTCTAGAAGTAGAATCTCTTCCTATTACTTAGTAAAAGAAATAATTCTTTAAGGTATTTCAACTAGCTGAAAGCACACATATATGAACTGTCATTATGGTAAATTAGAGCAAAATAGTTAAAACACAGACTTTTTTATTTAAGATTAATTTATTCTGAATTTACCCAACGTGGTCCATTGTCCTGAAGTTGACAGCAACTTTAAACTGGAGTTCACACTTTGATCATTAAAAAATGCCTATAATATTCAAACAAGAGAATACAAGTTAATGAAATGAAACAGAAAATCATCAATTATAGTGCCTTGGATACTTTCAATCCAAATTGTAAGGCTCCAGTTAGTAAGTAAATTCCGTATGATCTACCAGTTTGTGTACTAAATATCACACCACCAAATCCATGGGTTTGAAATTCTGTGTAGCCAGTGTCTTTTATACACAGAAGATACCTTCAGGTGCATATTTATATATGTAGTATTAAATTTTTATAATAAAGCAGTTTTAGTCCAAATACACACAAAAATGTATGAAATTCATGGAGGTACAAAACATTGAGGATGAAAGTTCTATCTCTGCAAACAAGGTCATTGAAGTTAAAAACGAAATGCCAAGTATAATTTAAAAATTTACTCTTTTTAAATAAATTTGAAGCTTGGAGAAGTGTAGAGACACACAAAAATTCTTAAACAGATACAGAGGAGATTCATGAGTTATTGAAGGGATGAAGGATATATTCCACAGTAAGATTTGAAGAATTCAATCTTATTGATTTATCAATTAAAAGGAGACATCCATAGTAATGTTCATGGCAAGTTTCCAGGACAGATAAGCCAACTAAGAAAACCCTCACTTACAGAGTGAATAATCCCTGAAGAAACTGCTAAGAAAATGAAATTATGGATTTTTCAATTTCTGTATCATAAATTTCTTTATCACCCCTCTGGGATACAGAGAGATCAGACATTACATGTAATGGTCCTTTTTTCCCAAATTCTTCACAGCTCTTCAGATTTCATAACTTCACAGCAATATCTTTACATTTTTAATTCAAAAGAGACAAGCATTGAGAGGGTAAATGGCTATTCTGTAAATTTCAATAATTTGAAATGTTTATCAGTAGAAGATGAAATAAATATTGGTGTATTTCTGTGTGAATTTCTTTAAGATATAAAGAAGCTGAATTCTTTATCCAGGATAACCATATAAAGTAGACATACAAAATATCAAAGAGATGTTTTTAAAACAACCGGTGTAAAAATCACATAGTTTTTAAAACCAGAGGTTTGGGGTTTTTTTCTGTCTGCAAACAGATGAAGAGATTTCACTTTGCAGATGACAGAAATGGAGGACAAAATCAGCAAGAGATTTGAGTCTCAAAAAGCTGGGAGTTCAAAATTCTAGTATAAAGCAATGGCATCCAATAAATTTCAAAAGTTTTATTTCCAGATATGTGGTGCACATGCACATCTAATTGCACTGTGAATTTACTGTGAGAAATTTACTGATATCTGTGAGCATGTACACTGTTTGAAGTCTCACACTAGGTGGACTTCCCAACACGAAACCCTGCAGCCAAGATCAGCATCCAGTTCAGATTTCCACTCTTGGGAATCCTGAAAGGCTAAATTGTTCCCTGTTAAAGCAGAGTAACATTAGTACAGACTAAAATATTTTTACTGGACAATACAGTTAACCCACAAAGTCAGAGACTTGAGCACCACAACTAAATCACCTCCTTTCAAGGAGACAGTGAGCAGGCTAATAGCANAAATACAAAGGATTTAGAACTACCATAAGAAACTCATCCTTTTGATAGGGCTTAAACTGCTGGTCAAAACTGAACGCTTGTGCTGTGATCCTGCCTTGCATGGACCTGAAATGGAAAAACGTGATTAAATATTCTGAAGACGTACATAATGCCCTATTCTGACCAATTATACTTTGTTTTTTCATCCCCATTCTCAGTTATAAGCGCCTCCAACCCTTCGTTGGAGGGCTCGAGCTGCGCTGGAGCCCCGCTGCGAAGCTGAAATAGATCTCGGCTCACGGTGGGAGGCCAGCACAGGCGCCTCACACCTCAGAAGGCGCGGTTTGCCTGCCTGGAAAATACCAAGGGGAGTGCAAATTAAGGGGTTTGGGGGAATAAATGAAAAAAAAAATCAAAAATAAGAGAAAGAGACACGGACCCGCCGCCACTGGAGCAGGCGTCCTGTGGGCGCGGCAATGGCTCCAGCCCTCAGCACGGCCCGCCTGTTCCCCCGCCGCCCCTAGACAGAGGCATCCCGCAGCGGGCGTTGCCCCCCACCATTTGAGGAGTCGGTCCGCGATGTCCCTGTCCTGCAGGCAGGAGAAGGTTTTCTGCGGCAGCGCTCGGAACACGACCCGCGCCGCGCCGCGCCCGCCCTCCGCGGACATCTTCCCGCGGCCCGGCGGTTGCCGTGGAGACGGCGCCGCCCCGGCGCGGAGCCCGGCCCCGCTCCAGAGCGTTCCGCCGCCCGTGAGGGCCAGCGGACTCGGCTGTCCCCCTTCTCTTCGTTGTTTGCCTACAAAATCCCTTAATTCAACACCAACCTTCTCCCTTCTCCCTTCTCTTCCTGTCTCTGCGCCTGGAAAACTCAGGCTTGCCCAGCAGGCTGAGGCAGGGGCTGCCATTGCTGCCTTTGCCGAGGCCACCCCAGTGCTGTAGCATCAAAACTAACTAGGAAAAGGCCAAAGTTATGAACTATGAGCTTCTAGAGAATCAGGGCTGCTGCTTGCTTCCCAGGAGGCAAAGCCATTTAGGAACAGCAAAGCCGTGCTTTCAAACTCTTCCCAGTCGAAATTAAAGGAAAGACCATTGTTACTTCAGGAAATTATTTCCTCAAGTCTAGTAAAGCAAGGGACACCTTGCACAGGTTGGGGAATTTCCTGCCCTATGCAGGGAAAGCAGCGAGAATTTAAGGCTGCTGCACATCTCATGCTCTTTCCTTCAGCAGCCTACCCCCTCCAAAGCCTGTGCTTGCTTAACCACAAATTTCCAAAACTGTAATTTTCCCATTAATCTATTGCTCAGGCTTAGCAGCATTCCCACGTCTAAGAAGTCTGGCAGCACTTTTGTTGGTTTCTAATTATAAAAAAAAAAAAAATTAAAAAAAATTTTAAATTAAGCTGGCCCACATCTTTGATTAGAAGTCAAAACTGCCGGCACACATCACCTGGTCTCATTGGCCTCTAAAAGGCTCCCAAAGATTTACCTTGTGAGACATTCATCAAACAGGCTTGTACCAAAGGAATTCAGAAGAAATTGATATCATAAGCCTGTTAAGAAGCCCTGTGTTAACACAGTTTCAGTAGAATTAATTGCTCACTACATACTCACTAGATTTTCTAACAGTGCAGTGGGCTGCAATTCAGCAGCCCAAGTTGCTGTATAGCAGCTATGTATGTGAGATTTAAGGAGCCATTCCCCTGTATTTTCTCCATTCTGTTTTCTCCAAGTGTTTTGCAACATACTTCCATGTTTTTTTCCCCCAATAAATTTTGCTCACACCTAAGCAATGAGGGAAAATAAAGCCATGGTATACTTCAAGATGTTTAAATGGTTAAAGATTTGTTAATGGTAAGTCAAGAGGGGGTAAACAAAAAGTGTGCCTTTCTTCTCAGCGTTTAAATACAATGTAAAGTGGTAGCATGTGATACAAATTATTATAACCTTCTTCTCAACAAGTCTCCACCTACTCCAGCACTACCCTGTCTGTTAAATTCCTCTTGCCACTAATATTATTAGCCAGTGATTAAATAGCCAAAGTGAAAGAACTGGTTTGGGCAGGGAGTGATGTGTAGCAACAACCACCAAACACATAAATTCTTAATTTCAAGTTGTGTGGACTCAAATGCAGGATTTAAAAACCAAACAAACAAAAGATTGAAACTTTAGGTCTTTACAGAAAAAAAATCCTACTGACTTTAGTGAGGATTTTATCTGATTAAAGAGTTGAATCAACTAGCAAAACCCCACAGAAATCTAGAGTGTTTAAACACTCTGATGAATCAGGAGTAAGGAAATGAGCAAGGACTTCAGGACTGGCCCAGAGGGATCAGGACAGGAAACTCCAAACTATGGAATTAATTTCTTTAATGTTGTGCCATTTACCTATCATAGATTATGATTCAGTAGTTCCAGTTTAAACAGTACACAATAATAAAAGTTAAATTGGGACTTTCAGTTTAAGCACTGACCTCAGTATCCTCTGATGTCATGAGCAACAGCCATGTTCATGGCTGTTGAAGAAAGTCAGGCACGGTACTCTTTTAAACACAGACATTGAACTTGGTTTTTTAAAATGTTGAGGATTTTATCATCTCACAGAAGACATTTGGAGGGTTGAAAATGCATCTTTCTGCTGTAAAATGAAGTCTGGTAAGTATATACTCTTAAGCAATAATAGTCACTTCTTTTAAGCAGACAAATTTTCAGCACTGTTTGTTTTTCACTTATTTTCTTATGTGTGATTTTGAAGAGTTTTACACCGCTGAATAAACTGCGGACCTTAAGTGCAAAGCAAACAAACCAGCCTTTCCAAGGCAAACAAAAATCAAATTACAGAGGACCAGCCCTGTTGTACCTCTGCAAAGTGCATCAGTCTTTAAGGCAAAGGTCAGCTGGTGACGGAGGAGCAGCCTGTTCCAGTTGGAGTGGTAATGAAGAACCTGAATGGCAGCACCTCCCTCCCTCCTGCAGAAGTCTTCAGCATCACTGAGGGATAGTTAAGCCATGTGAATTAGCCAAATGGAGGAGGAAAGGAGTAACTATCAGTCTATATATTAATCTGTGAAATAAATTAGTCTTTCCAGTGTTAAAATACTGTGGGATAAGTCTGATGGAGAGTGAATTAAAGTTCAGATCCTGCATCCAGTCTGTAATGAGGACTAGAACCACCCAGCATAGACGGCACTGTACATTACAGTGAAGTTCAGCTCCTGCAGAAGATTTATGGGGTATCAATGTCCAGTTCTAGGCACTTGCACTGATAAAATATTCCAGGTTCAAGCCTGTGAGAGACAGAGGCCAATTAGAAGCCAAATAAAAATGTATCTAAAACAGTGAATAGAAGTCTGTGGAATATCTGAATTTCCCCCTTTCTCCACCACCACCCCAAGTGTTACTCTTCAGTAATTCAAGATTGCAGGACAGGAGTCATTGTCTGCTCCAGAGTCAGACTCTGGATCCTCGGGTGAGGGCAGGAATTAACACCTCTTCTTGCTCTGCTTTTTTCTTTTAAAAGACAACCGAGTGGAGGCCTCATCCAGGAAGAGGAAGATCAGGATTTTACCATCCTGAGGAAGTCCAAGCTCAAAGCTTTTATATCTCAAGTGCCTCAGCTACTAGGGCTGTTGTCACATCCTGAGTTAACCTGCTGCTGTCCGAGCAAGTGTATTTCTGAATCAGTGTCAGGACCCTACAGAGACTCAGCAACCACTTTTTCCTAGTGGTAGGCCTGCTGCACTCAAGGCTAATTCTACTGTGACCTTGGATCAGACAGCTGAGTGGGACACAAGTGTAAGGCACCTCAATGGGACCCTAATCCTCTTGGCTTGGGAGCTGCATTTCAGCCCTAGCTGTCGCCCCAGCTTCTTGTTGGAGCTGCATGGACAGCATGTTTGTGCCTGGTCATAAACACATCAGTCCTAGGCCTGACCTCAGATTCAACCTGTCTCATCCCTTTGGACTGGTCTGATGATCTGGACTTGTGGTTGAACATGGTCACTGTCACCAGACCTGCTCTGCTGGTTAGGGTGCTGTGGGATGGGGCTGTGTCGGGGAGGGCACTGTCTTACCAACTTCACTGTCACCCTTGGCTGCCAGCTCAGCTGATTTTACAGAGCAACACCCTCTTGCAGCTGCCTGACACTCAGTGTGTGGTTAAAAGGTTGTTATATTTATGGCAGATTTGTCCATATTGTCTTAGTTTAATCAGCTTCATATATCTGAGTGACTGCTCCATTAATAATGTCTGCTTCCAAAGGGTGTGTGGTACATTGCTTTATACATGCACTACAGCCTATTATGAGGCTTAATTCAAAAAGTAATGTATATATATAACATATAATGTATATATCTAAAATATGGATAATTTACAATTTACATCTTAAAAAGTATTTAGAAACAAGTAATAAAGAAAATATGGGAGGTTTAATACCTACAGTAATAGGTATAATAATAGAATATAATAATGTGAGTTTAGATATCAAAGCAACAAGCATTGCAACATCTAGATTTTCTTTGGTCCTCAAGAAAGAGACATGAGATGCTGGAGATGCACAGTTAGAGTTAGAATGAGGCCCACGAAACTCAACACAGAGTGTGAAGCCATCCAGGCCTATTCCCCCCTCTCCAAGAGGGAAAGGAAGAGGATTCACACACTTAAGTCTCATCTCTCAATTACAATTTATATACTCTCCTCCTGGAGATTCACTGCCTTCTTTGAAGGTTGGTGTCTAAACACTTTCTCTAAATCAGATATGGGCTGCTGCTACTTTTAAAACAAGCAGAAGAAGAAAAGGGTTTCTGAGCTGCTAATCCTCTTTTCAAGCAATACATGAGTTTATCATATACACAACAACTGAGATGCCCAGTTTCAAATTCACCTTATGCTTTGAGAGTTCAGCAGTACACCTCATTTCTTCTAGGCGCACAAGCAAAACATATACTTGTGTACACAGTTTTCCTGCACAGTTTACGTACAAAAGCTTACAAGGTGTCTGGGTAGTTGTGTCTCAGAAACTGCTTTGTTGTGTAGAAAATAATTTTTTACTGTAGTAATTGGAGAACATAAACATGAATTTGTATCTATTATTTCTTGGTTAAGGACTTTATGAAGGAGGGGACAACTCTGGGGCCTGTTTGAGTTCCAAAAGACTCTTTATTTATTTATTTGCAGGATTTAGGCCTGCAAATTCTTCAGAAATCCTATTTTTAAATGTTTTTTACTTATTCTGGCTAATTTTTTTCCTTACTATTTGTGTATCCATACGTAAAAGTGTTCTGTTAAAAATTCCTTTAAAGCATAACAGTTTATCTCCCTGTATGTGCCTAAGCACAGCAGAACCAGACTACTGGATATGTTCTTTTTCTCTGGATAGTGATCTGTGTGCTTGTAGGAGTGACTGAAGGTCTGGGTGCTGGAAGCTTGATTCAGTTGCTTGAGCTTTTTGTCTGCCACTCAAGGAGGCTGGAACATCTTCATGGCGCTATCAGATATGATGCAACACCTAGAGGAGGCCTGTACTTCTCCAGACTGGTGGTTGGAGGCCAGCTGGAAATTTCAAATGGCAGTAGACTTAGAGGTGAGAGCTGACACCTGGGGGTATGTTTCAGGTTCAGAGACATAATTTTAGGTGTCTACTTGTAGGTCTTTATAGATCAGATAAGCTTCCATTATCATCAAGGGAGGTCAAGATCTCAATTTAATTGCAGAGAGAGGCATTTCAGATGCCCAAGGTAGTTTTCAGATTGCCCCAGATACCTCTTTTCTGGTTTTCTGGAATGGCAGCTAGAGGCTGAGTCTACTCTTAAGTAGTGGTGTATCTGTCAATTCCAGAAAGGTCATACCCTTCTTTGTCTCAGATGGAGCTAGGTGACCGTGTGCAAGCACCTGAACTGAGTTCCAAGTCAGTACTGTGCTTAGAGTGAACAGATTTATTCAGTTGATGACATGAATAAATCTCCATAAGGTGAGCTCAAAACATCCTAAGCTCCATAACCGAACAACAAAATTGAAAGCACAACTGTCTCTTCTATTGTAAAATTACTTACTATCCCTCTTGGCTCTGTACACCTTACTTTCCACCTATACTCTCAATAAAGGATCTAAGACTATTACCTTCCCACTAGTATTTTGTACATCCCAGTTTAGCCCCTCTCCTCCATGAGTAAATTACAGCAATCTACAGGATCCCATCTTTTTCCCTCCCTCCCTTGCTCCCAACTCTCTCACATTGTACCCAACCTTGGGTGACTTTGTTCCTTTTACCCACACTGACCCTCAGGGTTCTTTGCATCCTCTGCAGCTCTCTATGCCATGGCTTTCAGGTCTCACTCACACGACCCTCACTTTGTGTACCAAAGCCAGGGAGTTGTTGATTTTCCTTACAAAGAGAGGGCAGAAATATCACCACTATCTTTTCACCACTTTTTCTTCTCTGAAAAGGGGACACAATATTAGTCCTATACTTAAGCATCTTCTTTTTGCGTATTTTATATCAGACTGCTGAAGTACAGATGAATTCTAAGCAGTTCACTAATGTATACTCCCTGAGTGCCTATTCTATTAATTATTCACCTTGAGATTTCTTGGCTCTTCTTCTTACTGAAGAGAACTTTACAGGGTTTCCATTTTTGCGGTATCAAATACAAAATTCAGTGAGTAACTGAGGGTTTTACATGGTGTAATACTGCATTTGAGGAGTTTAGTAAAAGTTTTAAGGAGGGAAAAGGAAAGCTCCATTTCAGAAGGAAATTGTGTGTGGTTATCCAGCAGGATATATTTACCAATAATATTGTTGAGGTGACTTTGGAGGTGCATCTGTTAAAATTAGCAATGAACAAGCAAAGGTTTGCCTGAAATACTGATTTTACACTGAGAGAGATGATCATGACTAATCTAAATGTAGTTTGACATAAATAGTTTGAAGTTAGGATAGTTAGGACCCACAGAGACCTTGATTTCCCTCCTACGTGTGTCTGAACAGGTGTCGTGTATGTGAGTACCCATCAATACATTTCACTTTGAAAATTTTGCCTAGTGAAAAATCAGGGTGTCTACAGCTGCTGTAAAATTCAGGAGTTATGAAGGGTTAAGCCTTACTGTGTGGGGTTCTTTCTCATCCAGAGACTGAGGCTAAGGCAAGGAGGGAAGCTATTAATATGTGAGATTTAGAATTTAGCACTGTTGCCTATCAAGACCTCTGGTTTTGGCATTAAATTCAGTCTTTTTTTCAGGGCTGATTGGCAAAGCAAGTTCTGTTGCTCTCTTAAAAGCTGGGTAAGAGATCATGTGACTTTTGCTTTCGTAAAAATAGCTTTTATTGCAAAATCAATTTTTCCTTTGTCTGCTGTTTATACTGTTTAAACAAGCTTATAAAGTGTTATAAAATAAGGTACCCAAATGTCATCTTCTATTCTGTCTGACAAGCATCCTTCATTGCATAATCATGGATCTTAACCTAGGCCGTCTGAGAGACTGGCAATCTAAACCCTGATACAGTCTGGAAGGGTGGAGAAACTGCTCTGGTTTTGGATTTGTCTACTAAATTTATGAGGTTTTTTCTGAACTGCAGTATTTGTTCTTCGACCTTTATAAAATGCCTTATTTGCTTGTGAACTTATTTTAAACCATTAAACTGGTCTAAATTCTGGATTTTTTTCTTGCTATTGTTTTCAATCATATAAAGAAATCTAGTCTATCCTATTCTTCCTAGACAGGGGAGGAAAAGGTGGGCTCCACTGTGAGTTTGCTTCTTCTGGGCTTTGCAGAACTGAAGTCAGTTCCCAATGTGACCACAAGCTTCTACTGCAATCTAAGTGAATGATTTAACACTAGATCACAAAGGGCAGAGAAGGTAATGCTGTTGGGCTGAGGTGACCAAGATCCAGATTCTTAGTTATATGTCTGAGCTGCCACTTTGGAAAGTCCCACTCTAAGCAGAAAGATACCTGAACTATCCAACAGGAAACAATATCTTACAAAAGGACAACTTCCATATGAATAATGAGAACTGAGGCATGCCCTTGAATTGCAGTGTCCCTGATTTCAATTAAAAACTCTGGCTGCTAATTCTGTGGTCATTTTTATGCTTTTCAGCTCAATGGCGCTTCTACCCAAACAGGCACTTTAAACAGTGAGGCTGATGGGCACCTGTCCTATACTGCCTTCTGATCTGAAGGTTATAAAAGGCAATACATGAATGCACATTTCCCCTATGGGTAAAATCCACACAGATGAAAAGAGAAGGGTGGCACAGCCACTGTCTCTCTTGTTTTATGCAGGATTCTCTCTACTAGGACACCTCAGGGAATGCTTACTGAATTGAGCTTGGGAAGTCACATCAAAGAGGAAAGTCTACACTTTGAATCCTGAGGTCTAGGACAGATATTCTGTGAAGTCAAGTTTAGGATTGTTTTAGACTTGTCCATAAAAATACAGAAAATACCAATAAAAGGTTTTTTGGGGAAAATTTTTCTCCCTTTTAAATTTTCCAGCCAATTATTTTGCTGTTTCCCTCCACAACTATGATTTCTACAGCAGCCAATAGATTATCAGCCAAGACATTTTTTTCTCAAGGTGATGCCAGTACCTCCTGCCATGGAAGAGGCAGAGATGTTTCATGCAATTTGACTCAATTTTGATCAATATGAGATAAAGATTCTTCCAGAGACCTGGCAATAATGGGTTCCTTGCTAAGCATCAGGTGCTATGACTGTCCTAGTTCACTTCTACAAATTCAACTCTAGGACAAACATGTCTAGGGACCTAAGCATTATTATGCTTATTAGTACAGGTGAACAGAATGCACCCATGTAAATGTCTGAAGCAAAAGGTTCTTGTTATTCTACTTAACCTAAGAGACAGGCTGTAGCAATCAAGACTAATTGAAGAGTGAGGGTAGCCTTTCAAGGATATCTATTTTGAAAGTACTAAGGCAGCACAGCCTGAAGTCAAACATAGGGTCAATTTAGGAAAATGGGTGTTGTCAAAACAAAAATGTCACTTAACATTTCTATATTTTCTACGGAAGAAACAGGAAACAGGTAAACTTTTTGTTTAAGTTCAAGGAATTCTGTAGTTAATTCAAATCTGTTGGTGGCTCTGGGAATTTTCTTCAGTGTTGCAAAAGACTAGAGGTTTCTAGGAGACAGGAAAACCCAACGTAGTCTCCCAGCGTAGAATTGAAAATTTAAAACTTGCGTTCCATAGCTTATGATAGAGGTCACCATGTGTCCAGGCTTCTCCCTCAGTGCAAGGCTGAAGTTCTCGTTAATGCTAGAAATTTTAGGCTCTGAGAACAACAGTATAGATTTTAGGAATCCAGATCTATTTGCACAATAGAGCTATCTTGAATTCACAGAACAGGGAAGACCCAGGTCCTTATTATTCTACCAAGCAGTGTTTATTTGGTGACAGGAAACTAGGAGGGTTTTTATTGAGAATTCAGAGTTTTGGTTTTGATTAATATAAATTCAGATTATATAATGCAAGCCTGCTTCTCCTGAACTTACAGTTACACAACAGAGTAAAATAACATATCAGTGAATGTGATTGCTATGTTATCTTTGCAAACTCCTCCTCCTGGATCAGCTGGTGTTTTTCTTCCCTACTTTCTATTCTAAGCTTCTGTGTGGTTGCTTTATAGAGTTAAATAGTAATCTTCTGACATCATTGAGCTTTAGAATCCACACTGAAGGAAGCAATTACTCTCCCCAGATGCAGGTTCAAGACTGAAAGGAGAGGTGGAGTTCTTGTTTATGGGCATGAAGTGTGTGGCCTGAATCTTGTGTATGTCCTCCGGTAGGAAACCAAATCAGAGAGCTCATCACTTTGTCTACAGATGCCAGAAGATAAAAGGATATGTAGACTAGTTTGCTTCTGTAATTTATCTGGTGAGAATGAATTTGCACCTGCAAATTGAACAAAAAGGCTGCTGCTGCTGATCCACAGCAGCTAGAGCAGGATAGTATTCTTGCAAGCACAGAAGATTCTTCTAGAATCTGTCCTTATATTGTCTTCCCCATAAGGTGTTTGCATCTCTTTTAAGTCCTTGAGTCTTACAAATCATGCTGTGTAGTTATGACATCAGCATCAAAAGGCTTCCCTTTGACTCCATTCTGAAGGGACCAGTGTGAACGAGAAGAGCATCCTCTTAGCTCTCCAAATGAGTGTGTGTGTCTCAGTTACTAAAACAATACTGTCCCGATGGGGAAATGACAAACTCACTCTAAGATATGAGCCAGTGAAGAGTCTCACTTGTGTTTTATACTGCACTGTTTCATTTGAATAAAATAATATGTAAATGCTTTCTTAAAATGTTTCCAAGAAGATATACCTTTTACTTGGAATAGCAAGAAGCCAAACTGAGCCACAAACTATGAAATTGAGGAAAGCAATCCATTCCATCCCCTGCAAAAGACACTGAATTGTCCTTTCTGTTCAAATGACATGATGAAGAATGGTCTGCTTTTATTCCTTAGCAATGAATTTGAAAGAAAAATTTTGCTTTTGATTTTAATACTTTCTGTATTTCAGTGTCTAAATTAAAATTCCCCTTGCTAGAGCTCAAGCAAAGAAGCGATTCTAAAGTTTTCAACTTACAAACTTTATAATCAGAAGTCCTGGCAGAAGGATGTGAAGTTTTTCTTCTGAGGGATGCATGATTTACAGTGCACAATCTGGCTCACAGCGGGAACAATGGGATCATTGCCATTTTCTCTAAAGCCGCAATTCTCTTCCTATTCATGTTGTAGTTCAGCTGAGGAATATTTAGACTAGAGTGGTAAATATTTGGGTATTAAGACCCTCTTAGAAAAAAAATGCATAAGGGACATTTAGAGAACATTTAGAGAACTAACATTTAAAGAAATTATTTATATAACAATAGACTGAGAGGTCCTTGCCAAAATATAGACTAATTGTGCCAGACATGTGCATACAATAAAAGAGTTTGTAATCGGGAGGAGAGGTGTAAAGGGTTTTCAAGCTGTATCCAAGACACAGCAAGTAGGGAAAGGTTAACGTGCTCTTAATAAACCCATAACTTCCTTCAGAGTTTAATCTATTAAATGCTCTGAGAATAGTACACAATCTGACACTTCACAATTCTATTTAGAGATCTCCATACATTTCAGAAATTTAATTTTCTAGAGAGCTTGTAAGCATTTCCTTATTTCATAAGCACAAAGAAATACAATTATTTTTCTGAAAGGCTTGTGAGAGAACTTCATACATTAATATCTTGAAATGCAAAATGATCACTTTTTGTGAATACTTAGGTTTACAATCTTAATACAAAATTTTACAGAACATACTTTTTAAAGTTAGATGTAGAACGCATTGAGAGTTGTTAAGAGAATATCCAAGTGTTCAAGGAATAAACAAGGGATCTCAGGAAGCAATTTTTCATACTGATATATCTTTTTCTTTGTCATCAGACAATTAGATTTCTGATGTCAAATATCCTGAGAACTGTAATTTTAGCAAATCGTCAGGCTCTAAGATGCCATTACGTTGCCATTACTGAAACTTGGTGGGTCAAATCCCATGACTGGAGTGTGGCTGTTGATGGCTGCAGGCTGTCTAGGACAAACAGGCAAGGAAGGAGGATCAAAGAGATTGCCCTCTACACCAAAAGGTGTGTGTGTGATAGAGCAGGAAGAGATCTCTCTGAAGAATAGCCATGAACAGATTGAAAGCTTATGGGTAAGAATCAAGATACTGAGACAACAGAGGGAACCTCATGGCTGGTCTCTCCTACAGCTTGCCCCATCATGGGAAGCCCATTGGTGAAGCCTTCTTGTTCTAGCTACAGAAGGTATCACACAGGCTCTTGTCCTGCTGGGGGACAGTAATATAGACAGTGGGATCAAGTACACCCCCAGCAAGTTTGCAGATGATACCAAACTGAGTGGCATTGTTGACATGCCTAAGGGATGGGACTCTGGCCAGAGAGACTCTAACAAGCTCAAGAAGTAGGCCCATATGAACCTCACAAAGATCAATGAGGCCACATGCAATGACCCAGCAATGTGCAATTGCAGCCAAAAAAGGCAGTCATATTCTGGGCTGCATCCAAAGCAGTGTGGCCAGCAGGGTGAGGGAGGTGATTCTGCCCCTCTGCTCTGCTCTCGTGAAACTCCACCTGCAGTGCTGCATCCAGCTTAGCGGTCCTCAGCACAGGAAAGGTATGGACCTGTTGGAGTGGGTCCAGAAAATGGTCACAAAACCAATCAGAGAAACACATAGCCACTCGCTCATCCCATCCTGGTGGGATGGGGAGAGAATCAGAAGAATGCAAATGGGAAAACTCATGGGTTGAGACAAAGGCAGTTTAATATGAAAAGCAAAAGCCACACTGTCTTGGTACAAGCCAGGACACACACATACAAGCAAAGCAAAACAAGGAATTAATTCACCATTTGCCATGGATAGGCAGGTGTTCAGTCATCTCCAGAAAAGCAGTGCCCCATTGTGTGTAACAGTTACTTGCGAACACAAACCTCACTCTGACATTCCACACCTTCCTTCTTCCCCCCACTTTACATACTGAGCATGATGCCATTTGGTCTGGAATATCCCTTGGGGCAGTTGGAGTCAGATGTTCTGATTGTGTCCTCTCAACCTCTTGTGCACTCCGAGCATCCTCATTGGTGGAATGGCGTGAGGAGCAGAAAAGGCCTTGGCTCCATAAGCCCTTCTCAGCTATGATGAAAGCATCTCTATATTATCAACAGAATTTTCAGCATAAATCCAAAGCACAGCCCCATTCAAGCCACTATGAAAAAAAATCAGTCTATCTCAGCCAAAACCAGCACAATGACCTTTAAAGGTCATCTGCAACCCAAACTATTCTATGAACCTGTAAAAGAAATTTGATTATATTGGAGCACTGAAGGTCATCATATATATGTAATGTGGTCCCTGCATAGAAGTATTCAGATCTTAACAGAAAAACTTCAAACTCATTGGCATCAAGTTCCCTAAGGTAATTGAAAACATAGTCAGAATTAGCTTATTCCTGTTCATTATTTGGTTAGCAACCAACTAAAAAGGCTGGCAAGCTACACCTCTTCCTCTCTGGGCAAAAATAAAGTGAATGCCCTTCCTAGGATCATATTTATTTTTAGTGTCTTCCTTTATTCCAGACATTTATTTTAGCAAAATCAACATGTTGACTATGTCCTAGTGAAGCCTTGATAGTAAATGTGAACACTCCGTGCAACATTATCAGAACAGACAGATTTCTCAGACTCTCATCCTGTCATTGGACAAAAGCCCTCAGCTAGACAATACAACTGCTTGATTTGTGGGAAAGGCAATGTTAAGAGCCGTAAATTGGCATTAAATGGAATCAGAATTGTTTGCTCCTTTTCATCTCATTGAACATACAGACTGTTTGGCTGTGTTTATACTGCTGAGTTGATTCAAGCTTTGAAGCTGAATAGCACTGACTGGCTTGTGTCCACACTCCACAGGGTTAGCTCCCTGTAAACTGGCTTCTCTCAGTGACAGCTGAAGGGCTCCAAAACAGGGTCAAGGAGAACAGTAAGAATTAAGCTGTGTAACAGTAAGTGTGAATGTCTGAGCTCATTACCTGATTCCCTTTGGTTTGGCAGTATAGATATTCCCTACAGAAAAAATTATCCAGTTGCTGTGAAAACTTATAAGCAAGTGACTGGAGCACCAGTGATAATGCATCCATCTGACCAATTCCTTATCCTGCAGAAGACCATTCCCAGGAATCACACCATGTGCCTGAGAGCAGTGTCCAAATGCTTCTTGAACTCTGTCGGGCTTGGTCCTGTGACCACTTTCCTGGGAAGCCTCTTCCAGTGAGTCTATAGGAGTACATGTCACAGCCTAGAAAGAAGGCTCCTCCTGGAGACTTTCAGGGATATTCATGTCTGGAGAAGCAAAGCAGAGACCTGCTTCTCAAGACCATGGTCACAGCAATCAGGAATCACAAAGAATTCTGTTGAAAGCTGGGCTTACAAGGATCCCATGTACGTTGGTATAGCCTAGGCAGCTGTGCCTGCCTGCACCCAAGGGTTGGTTACCCCTCCTGCATGTATGTACACACACACACACACACAGCTGGGACACAAAATTCATATGCATATACATGGACATAGAGATAGATCTGTGAAATAAAACTAGCACTAGTCCTGTTTGTATAAAACCAGATTGTGCTATGACACTCAGTGTAATATTAAAATGCTGCTAAGAAATCTTCCCAACAATGGAGACATTGATTTGCTGTGGTCCTTTTAAGATGTTGCCCTGGGCTGCTATTGGGAAGCTGCTTTGCAGGCTGCCAGATATGTCTTTTTGTTGTGTAACACCAAGGGTGGCTTAGGACGTGAGGCCATCTGAAATACTGGTTAGTCTGGGAGAAGCCAAACCCGACATGAGTCACACTCACACTGTATCTTTGTGCAGTGTGGGGGTGGGACACTGGCACACACTATCTCCTCCTCTCTGCCTAGTTCTTCCCAGCCCATAAACAACTAACCTTTCTCCAGATTTAAGCTTGGGGGTGAACTAACACTCAAGTAGCATGAACAATCAGGAGATAACAGGCACAAAAATACAGCAGATACCAACAAGATAGTATAGACGTACTTTGTGTTTACTAAATTTGAAATAACATTTTTCCTTTGTGTTTAATCTTCCATCTAGAGTAACTCAAACTTTTGTAGTAGAGTTGGTTAGGTTGGATTGGAAAAATTATTTAGGTAATATTGAAAACTCTGCCTTGAAAGCTTGAGTCTAGAGACTAGGAAGCTGTAATATTAAAACTCCACCAATAGTAAATATTGAACATGCTACTGCAATATATTGATTTCCCTTGATATGCTCACGAGGTGATATGATATTGAAAATACAGCCAATTGTCCCTTACTGATGGCCAGATTATCTCTGTGGAGGTTAAACCATGTCCCAGGCACACAGATGTATCATCTGGCTGACTGATGGAAACTGTAATCTACATTCACTGGGCAGAATGTCTGAGCCTATGTATTTTATTAGACTCTTAAACTACCTCTATAGCTTCACTGGAAACATGTGGGATTAGAGGGAACGTGTTTAGACAGTGACCTACTGATGTAGGTGCCCTTTAACTGGTGGCACAGTCCTGGGACTCTTCCCCAGTGCAACATTAATAAAGCCACCTGCTCTAGGTGAGAGTTTAGCTGTGTGGTTGCAAGCTGTAGCGTGTTACCTGTTTTTAGGGCCAGAGAATTGTCTCTGATACATTTTATTTACTGACAAATACATCCAAACTGATCCATGCAGAGACAGCTTAGCTTCTGAACACCCAGTGTCCCAGTTGCACTGGACACATCAGGAATTAGGATGCAGATATCTCAAATTTTCTCATTTTAGGTTTGGCAACACAATTTCTCATTTACTTTTGGAATTCCAACACTTAAGTTACTTGGATGAAGGAGAATTGGTTACAAGTGAACAAAGTTTTGTCTACAGGAAGGTGTTCAGTTTGGCCCAAGATATGCCACAGGTGCATATGCACTGGTGATCATCATGTTTGCATGTTATATTTCCTTTTATAGCCAAATTTGGTCATCTCAGCTTGACATCTAATTTTTTTTAAAATAGCACAATATGCCAAGAGAGAAAGTGAAGTGAAGAAGTCAGTAGACCACTTCCAAGTCTGCCTCCAATGGCATGCATGTCACTTAACTTCTACACAGTGTTTATGGCTGAGCTCCTCTGTAACCTCTCTTTCAAGTCATTAGAAACAAATAAATATTTTTAGGGACTGATTCATCTGACCTATTTCAGATATATAGGAACAGGTCGATCATACCTTAAAATTGTTTGTTTCTCTCCAGTTGTTATAAAGGAAGCACTTGGCAATATTCTCATACATAATTTCTTCACATATACAGGAGATATACATAGCTTCTAATTCCTCAGTCTACAATGGTGCCATACAATTATTTACATTTTCTTCACCCTTTCTGAATAAATTCATACACAGCAGAAGTAGGCATCTAGATGTATCAAGGCATAGCTTTTGCTCATGTGCAGTCCCCGCCATGGTGGTCAGGCAGTGAAGGGTAGGAGCGCAGACCTCAGGGGGGTGTAGGTGACACGTGGGAGCCTGGGGAAGGGGGGCAGCTTGGGGGCCCTCCTCAGCACACAGCAAACACAGTGGCCGTGGACCTGGTGGGACCCAGCTCTGCTACAGCTGCAGATTTACAGCGTGGTAAATCTCCGGCTTCTCAGCTGCCAAAGGAAACACGACCGGTCACAGGAGTCGCGTTCTTTATAGGAAATGAATAAGCACAAAAGGGCCATCTGATACCCCACAGGCTAATGGGTGAGCACTGTCTTATTAAGGACAAAAGAGATCTGAGGAATTGGCAGATATGTCAAATTTAGTCCTCTGGCTTTTTAAAATATGTTAATAACTCTGTCTTCTCTAACCCTTCATATTTTTTACAACAAAAAAAAAAAACCCCCACCAAAAACCACCACCACCAACAACAATAACAACAACAACAAAAAAAACCAAACAAAAAAACCCAAAAAACCCACAAAAAACCAAAAAACCAACCCAGTAACTTTTAGACTAATTTGGTTTAATATATCTTGCATTTTATAGTACCAGAAGGATTTTAAAATGCTGTATTAATTATGGGCCAGATGTTGTATGCAGGGCCAAGCTAAATTGATAGGACTGCTCAGGGCTGCCACAAAGCTGTGTTTGTTGTCAGCTCTCAGGAGAAGGGTAATGTAGCTGACAGCTATGTATCACTGAACAAGAATTTTGACTGAGAGTTATATTGTCTTTTAAAGTGTTTTCTGCAAAATTTCTAGAAAGGATTTATACTTAGGTATTCAGAGACTGAACAAAAGCATTGTCATTGGATTATTGGATTCACCTCAATTTGCTGCAATGTGCTCTGTGCATTTATTGCTCTTTTTGGGTGCCATTTAAATGATTTTGTGTTTGTTTAATAAATCATACCTGAGATTTCAAAATCTTTCCAAAAAATGTGGACACATAATTTCCATTAAAATGAGTGAGAACTTTGGACCATGTCCCTAACTTGGATTATTATAATGTTGTACGAAGAATTATTATCTCAATATATTGAATACTTTATTTCACCTTCTCTCCTTTCAAAATTAAAAAGAAAAATAGAATAAAATAAGCACTTCTGATAAGGATTTAATTGCAACATATGTGTTTTGAATTTGGATTTTTATCAATAGCACAAATCCAAATTAAAGTATTTTGCAGCGGATAGTCCCACTTTTCAGAGTCATCTTGCTTCTACATTCAAAAGAAAAGTAGTCTCCTCCCATGTTTTCTATATTCCTAGCTCCATGCAGCAAGCCACAAAACTCAAGCTTTTCCTTGGCTTCTCATTTTGGCGAAGACCCCATATAGGTGTGAAGTGATATTTTTAGCAACATCTAATAATAGATATATACAATTTAGTATATATACACTATAATACTTATTACATATCTTGATATAATAATATAAGAATATTGAGAAGTTGCTTTCATAATGCTCCCCTCCATCTGGTACACATCCCCAGGGTTTAAAAAACCCATGAGTAACAGATTCTGAGCTATCAGCATGCTGAATTAGTAGGGACGTCTGACTCCCCAAATGGGATCTGATCTATTTTATCTGACTGTTTTAGAATATAATCATACTTACACAAATTGGATATAGTATCTCATGATAATCTCCTTCATCGAAACTTTAAATCAAGAGATTTTGTCTTGCATATAGTTTAATTTAGCAATCTTAGTATGACCAATAGGAAACTTGAAATATGTTTTGGTGGAGCTGCCTGTTTGTGCAAATCCTACTAGCCAACAAAGGCCACTTGAAAAGATAGATGAAAGAATTTTAGTATTTACCTCTCTTGGAAAACCTGAACCCAGATGACAGGACCTCAGAAAATAGAGCCATTAGGTGCTCTGCAGAAAGATGGTACTGACTTTCTTCATGCTAAGCTGGTGTTGGTTTGAAAGGACATTTTTCTTTTGTGTGGAGTCTCTGTTCCTTTGTTAATGGCAGACTCAGAACAACTTAGAACTGTTCTCAACATTTTTTTAATATTGGATGAAGAATGGAAATGAGCCACTCCCAAAACAATTTCAGCACAATTTTCTGTAGGATATTCAGGCAAAGCTTATCCTGATGATGTTCTTATAATTTTGGCTGTTATAATGCGAAACTATGGAGACTTACAAGCTGTCTGAAGAGGAACTTTTCACAAGGCTATGCAGCCATAGGCAGCCATAAGAAAAAAATAAATGGCCTTAAGCTGAAGGAGTGCAATGTTTAGATTAAACATTAGGAAAAATATTCTCTACTGTGATGGTGGTGAGGCACTTACACAGGTTGTCCAGAGCGGTTGTAGACTCCCCTGGAAATGTCAAATGCCACTTGGGATGGGGCTCTGAGTGACCTGGTCTAGGGGAAGGGTTCCTGCCCCTGGCAGGAGGTTTGGAGCTAGGTGGTCTTTAAGGCTCCTTCCAATCCAAACTATTCCGTGATTCTTTAATTCTCTGATATTTGCACAGAATCTCTCAAATGACATGTACCCCATGTACAGCATTCTTAGGTGAAAGAAGAGATGAGACTGAGTCTGCTACAAGTGCTGATAAAAAGTAAAAGAAAACTAGGGGCAATATGCTCTCTCCAACTCATATGCACAAAGGACAGCTGCATTGGACCTATATGGTCAATAAAGTAATACATTTAGACCACAGCTGTGCTGGAGACAGTTCAGGAGATCTTGCTGTTCAAATTACCATGTGTACCCAAATGGCTTTTGGCAAGATTTGCACCTTGCTGCAGGGTCTCCTGGGAGTGGTAATGCCATAGTTAGCTGATTTTGAAACTCCTTTCCCTTTCCTCTTCTCCTTTGCAGCCCGCCAAAGCTTGGATCCAGAAGCTTCTGGCCCTGCAACCATTTTCCTTAGGTATTGATATGGCAGTGGATTTAATGACACAAATAGAGAAAAAAAATTAAAAATAGGCCTAAACTGAGAAGAAAACAGGAATATTTTAGTATTTTAGCTGCAATCATAAAGCCCAGAGGTATTAATCTGTGTAGCCAGCATTTATGTATCTGTGTAGCCACTGTGCAGTGCCAGGAGCAGTTTCCTTGTTGGAAATGGTCCCTGTGTAGTGTTTATTGTTATAGTGCCATTTCCTCTCCCTTCCTGTCATGCGCTTATGGCCAGAAAAGCATAAAACATCTACCAGATCCCTGAAAACAGGAAAGGTGAGTAAGTACTGAGAGCATACAGGGGGTCTCTCTTTTGCAAGTATGTATTTTCTAACCAATTATTTCTTCTTTGAATGTCCCCTACGTAACAGCCCTTGAGGATAGCCTGGAAAACACTTGTTTTACTTCCAGTGCTGTCCATGACAAGGCTCATGAGTCAGAGCCCTGAGGTGTCTCAGGTCCCAGCCCTGGGTGTTCATTAATGTGTTTTGGGGCTGTGAAGTACAGCTGAGCCATGGGGATGCAAATCTTCAGAGAAGGGGAGGATGGACAGATTGGGTCTGTGACACCTTAAGTGACTCAATGGTTTGACTCAGGAATATTACAAGGTTTTTTTTAACCTAAATGACCCTGTGATTTTAACATGAGCTATCAGAACTTGTGAGCAAGGGACCTAATCAGGATTCAATGGCACCGAGATGGGACCATGTGGTTGGACCATTGCAAAAGCAGGAGACAGACTCAGGACACAGATATTCATTTATAGTAGAATATAACCGCAACAGGGTTGGAGAAGTATTTTATATTCCTCTTCTCTGTCCTGATTCATTGAGATAATGAGGCAGCACCACTGCTATGACTATTGGTCTATCTATCTATCTTAGAGTGACTAGAAGCCAGGGCTAATGATTTAGTTCTCCAAAGGGTATTAGCCTCTGGAAGATTCAGAATGACATGCATGTACCTTAAGAGGATACATAAGGTAAGGACACAGGTCCAGTACCGAATCCATATCCAAAGCTGGGTTCTCATCCATGAACAGAAATGCTACTACCTTGAGTTAACAGACTACCTGGGCATCAGTCATTGGTTCAAGGCATTTGAGACTCCAAATCTACTTGTCCCTGAGTGCTCTGAAAATGAGGTACCCATAGAGTACATGTAACAAATGCAGCTAATGTGGAACACACATTTCAGAGCAAGGTAAGGGGTGGAGGAGCTGGCCCTGGTAGCCTATTGTGTAGAGGTCTAATCCTCTGACAGTGAGTTTGCCATAATGATTTGCTCTTACCAGTAGGACCCTTTCTGTCAAGTTTACCTTTTTTCAAAATCAAAGTATGGGGATCTAATAATGTGTGTCTTTTCATATTGACTGAGTGTGTGAATACAAAATATGATTTAAGAAGACTCACTGTGGAGCTTTTTTTCCAAAGCTGAGGACAGAAGCTTTCTCCTAGAGTTCTCCTGCTTGACCTCAGCCTTGCTATTCTTACTCTAGGTCCCCAGAAACATGGAAAGGGCAGTTTTCAGAGGGAAGGCTGGGTGATCCTGCTGTAAGCACTGCATTGGGTGTGAATGGCGATGAGACTAAGAAGGTAAACACAGAAGGCAACTGAAAACTTTTTTTTTGTTGTAAAGATTTAACATAGGATTCATTGCTTTAAGCACTGCCTTGTCAGATCATTGCCCTTTGACAGGGCTTTAATAACTGGAATAAAACAAACTGTCGGGATTGTCTCTCCAGCTTTTCTTAATAAAGTAAGCATAAATGCTAGAAATCAATTACACTTGGATAGGAAACTTGTAAAGGAGAACTTTCTTTCTAGAAAGTAAGATTTATGGGAAGTATGGCTTTTGTGGGAGATAAAGAATAGTTAAAACATTTGAAGGAAAAAAAAAAGAAAAGTTCACCTTTTTCTGTCACTTAACATCAAGCATTCAGCCAAAGGAAAAAAGGTATGGATTAAGCAGAAGACTGCCAAAGTTAGTTAAAGCTTATCATTCACATATTGCCTAGAAAATGTCATTCATTCCTATCCTAATTATTTCAAATTTGGCCTGTCTGGCATTCAGTGACAAGTCATTAGCAAGATAGACAAGCTGCTATTGCAGTACAGTCTGAACTCTTCTGGAAAAACATGCAAAACATTGAAAGGCACAGAAAAAAGTGAGCAACATGTTCCTATTTCCTCAGACTTACCAGAGAGCAAAGGTACAGGATAGGAAGCAAAGATCATCTGAATCCATTTCAAAATGTGTTGGAAAAATTAAGGTGAAAAATTCTGTACAACTTTTCTGTAACACTGAGGCCAGGAATTGATGAGAGGATGTTGTATAATTTTTTTTAAACTCTATTGGCAGTTCAGGCAGAGGAGACCAAATGGAAGGTCTAGCTACACTTCCACCACAGGATATAAGGATGACTGTTGCTGTTCATTCAACATGCAAAGACTCAGCTCTTGTGCCTTTACTGGCACAGCACAAACTGAACACACCAAAGGTGTGCTGTCAATCTGTACAATATCCACTGTTCTCTGTGCCCTGTACTGCAGAGTGTTTCTCTATGTGCAGACTGGCCAGTCCATGTTCTTTACAACAGGAGATACTATTTAGCAGCAGGTTTCTGTGATGTGGAGCTGGCTATCATCTGAAGGTTTGCCTGACATACTTCTGCTGTCCTGTCTCCTCACCTACTCTTGGGTGCTTAATATGTGGAAACTGGCCATCAAATTTGGGGTTGAGGGGCCTCTCATCTGACATGTGCATCAGCTGTCTGGGAGAACACATCTCATGAGAGTATTACTACAGCACTTGATATTTGACAGGACCTTGAATAACAGGCTAATAGCGCTGTGTGCTTATTTATACCAGCAATAGCACAGTAGTCAGTGCAGGTGAAATTGGGAAGTCACATGCCATGATAATGATAAGCTGTCCATGTTTCACATGAGTATGAGAAAGTGGTGATGACAGCTGTGTGGCACTTTGAAGCCAAATGCCTCCTGTATTCCAGATACAGTGCCCTTTAATCTCCTAAGAGCCATGCTGGATTTTGCTGTGCTCTGCATGACTTCATGTCTTGCTGTGACACTCCGAGACAGCCTCCTGCTGAGGTTCTCTGAGCAGAATTGGTCTGCAGGCTTCAGAGCTGCGTTGTGAACACATACAGACAGGTCAGTCTATTTTCTAGCATGGTGAGTGTGGAAAAGAACCTCCATTTTCTTTCTACTGGTGATCAGGCCAAATTGCCTGGCAGCATTACTGAAGTATTAATTAATGTGCTGTACATCCTCTTCTGGATGCACAATGACTGCTTGGCTGTTGACAAAGAGCAGGTTCCCAGCACAGAGGCTCTGGGGCAACAGGAGGGAAAGTAACTCTCGAGATGTTATTGTTATTTCACCTTCTGTTGGTTCTTCTGCATTGGAAGAATGTTCTTTTGTTGATTATGGACGATTTGCAAATATTAAGCCTATTTTAGAGTGACTCAACCATGAATAAACATAAATATGTGAAAAGGCATTTTAAGCCATGTCTTCAGAAATCTTTACATGTAATAAGCTTGAGTATGATGTTTCAAGTAATCATTCTGAGACTTATTAAGGCCAAAAACATAAGCCTTAGCTAAATGCAGATGTAGACCACTCTGTATGTGACTAGCTATTTTCCTGAGAACTTTCTGACCTAAGTATGTGACAGAAGCTTTCTTTTTTAAATAACCTTATGAATGTTTGCTGGCATGGCAAAGAAAAAGAACAAGATACAATAGCCTCTTGGTATAAATCTCTGTTAATGAGATCAGGACTAGAAACCTCATTGTTCAACTCACATTCTGTCTGAACACAATCTGCTTCTCAAATTATAAATCAGGGGCAAGACACTGTACCATTGTGTAACCCTACACTCTGGCTCTGGAATGTTTCCTAGTCATAAGAGGATTGTCATCATTTCATTTACAAGAGAACTATCAAACAGGCCTGGGCCATATTTGGTCTACAACCCCCCCTTCAAAAGAAGACAAATACCCCTGCTTGCAGCAGGGTATTTTTGCAGCAACAGCACAGAAGCATGCATTATAGTGTGCCACATCCTGGAGTCTAAAAACAAAAGAAAAAAGCACTGTCAGAAGCAGTGCTCATTACTAAGAAAACTAATTTGTTTATGCATACCCTATATATCTGTATCCCTCTATAAAACAAACACACATATGTGTAATAAGATCACTGAGTTGGGAGGTTTAGTTCTGTCTGCAAAGGCGCATTTTGTGCACAAAGCCTCTGCCATCCCAGGAGATCTTACAGCACATTCTGCTTCAGAAAGAAAGAACAATCCCCTCTGACAATCTCAGACAGACAGAAAGAAAGACTTAGTCACAGGGTGTGGATGGTACAGTCATTTGAAGAGCTCTGAAGGACATAATTGCTTTCACATTTTCATCCAGCTTTCTAACAATCCAAGAAAATGGGGAAAGACATACTAATTTTTTGCTGGCTTAGAAGCTGTCTAGGAAATCCCAAGCTTACTCATTAGCTCCATCAAATGTAGGTTGTTAAACAATTAACCTAAATCCACAACCTGCCAGCCAAGTCACCTGTTGTCTTTGGTAGGACTCTCTACAGGAAGGGAAAGAGGTTCACCCTTAGCACCCTGTATTCTGTCTCCCTAGTTCTGCCTGCTGTTAAGAACAATATCATGAAGGGTCTGTGTAAATATCCTGCCCCCCATAACCCCACATAGCTCTGTTCTCCAAAGGGAGACCGTGGGCATGGGCTGACTGGACAACACAGAAATTAGTCCTGCAATGTGAATAACCACGAGAGAATAACACCAGCACTCTGACTGAACGACCTCTGAAGGCCATGTTCCCCAGTGCCAAACCCTTTGCCTACAGCTGAGAACAGAGTTCAGACTTCTTGAATAGATTGTGTAAGTTTTGCTTTTTATTAGATGGCCAAACTGAGAAATCAGAAAGGGAAATAATTTCCACAGGCAAGAAATTACCAAGTATTTTAGTGGACCTGAAATGAAACACTTCACATAGCTTTTGACTAATCTTATTAAGCTAGTCTCAAAACCTTATTTTGTTTGAAGTGAAAAGTCAAACTTTTAAATATAAACAGAAATATTTGAACTTTAGTGGGTTTTTTCTTTGATGAAAACTCTGAATATGAATTATTTCAGCCGCATTTCCTTTTTTAGAAATATATATTTTCACTTTTTCAGTTTGCTTAATGGCACAACATTTCAATGATAATTCAATAACAGACAGTGGTCCATTCTACTGGCATTTTTACCTAACTGCAGGATGGCACAATCTTCAAGAGATTCAGCATCTTTTAGAGTCTTATCATGGCACAAGTAAGAAGCTCAAATAAAAACTGCTGAAAATTGAATAAAAAACATAGGAAATTGACCTTTCCTTTCCTTTCCTTTCCTTTCCTTTCCTTTCCTTTCCTTTCCTTTCCTTTCCTTTCCTTTCCTTTCCTTTCCTTTCCTTTCCTTTCCTTTCCTTTCCTCTCCTTTCCTCTCCTTTCCTTTCTCCTTTCATTTCTCCTTTCCTTTCCTCTTTTTTTAAATTTTTCTTTTTCCTTTCCATTTTTCTTTCCTTCTTTTTTTGTTTTTTGTTTTTGTTTCTCTGAAAGAGCACAAACTACTGGATACAGACTAAATAACAATGTTAAACAATTGCTTCCTTCTCAAAAAAAGAACAAAATTTATATCTACAATAATAGAAACTTTATATATAGATTCATGTCACCCACAGACACTTCGGTCACCCTGGATCACTGCCACCATTGTTGCTGGTTTGGGATTTATATTCAATATTGAAGGAATCATGTAGCTATGATTTGAAATACAATTCCAAAAATATTGTGGAGTCATCTCTAGTTATAGGGGTCAAATTCAGTTTGGGTGAATTCTCTCTTGTAAAAGCAATGGTATTAGAGAAGGAATCATTATGAGCCAGATGGTTATGAATATTATGATGAGGATGAAAAAAGGATATGACACCTCCTGTCTACTTGATGGAGCAGATGTGTTTTAGTGTATTTGGTGAGAAGTAAGTCTGGTCATTCCCACACGCCACTGGCCATGTTTTAGATGGCACTCTGCCCACGTGTTTCTGGTTTCTTTTGTGCTGTGCATTGTCATTCCTGTTGTGTCTGCAGAATTTGACACAATCAGTCAGGTTCTCCTCCCAGCAGGGGCTTTACCAAAGATGCTGCCACACAACTCAAGACTTATGTACTCTATACTAGCCTAACACAGGCAAATGCATATTTTGAGGTAGCCCTTTGGTCTCAAATGCTTTGATGCACCCTCCTAGCAGCCTGTGGTTGTATAGCACAGTAGTATTCACTGCTGAAATTTTACAGACACGTTGGCTGCCCCCAAACACTGTCATAAGGGTTTTCTTGTGCCTGTTTTGGCTGCAAAACAGCTTGTGTTCAAAATGCTTGAAACATCAT
The DNA here is from genome assembly GCA_013399945.1 of Ploceus nigricollis. Lineage (NCBI taxonomy): Eukaryota > Metazoa > Chordata > Aves > Passeriformes > Ploceidae > Ploceus > Ploceus nigricollis. The sequence continues at coordinate 757,591 of VXBC01010530.1, read as the reverse complement.
GTACAGGTATCAGTAGCAGTTCTGCAAAGGCCTTCCCCCTTCACAGGGCTGCAGTTCTTTTAGCCTGTGAATCTGGTAGCTAAAGAAAAGACTTTTTTCCCCATGAAAGCAAATTGACCGGGAGCAGTGGCTGGAGGAGGAGGGTCTCTGACTTCTCCCAGTCCCCCTCTTCCCACCCATTATTGCTGCAGCTCTTGCCACCAGCAAGACCTTATCAATAAGCATAGGCAAGGACCCTGCTGTCTAATGACCCTGGCTGGAAGGAAGTTCCAGAAGACAAAGGAGAACCAAAGCCTTGTACAGAACTCTCAGGCTGCGGTGGCAGCTCCAGCTGCAGCCCAGCCAGTCCCAGTCTCACTGGACTCCAGCAAGTGCTGGAGTGGATGGTGGCTATTTGCTGTGGTGCCCTCCCAGATACAGAGGTAGATAATTTTCTTCCTGGCAGCATTGGAGGCTGCTACACAGGTGATGGAGGAAAAGGTGGACCTTGGTAGGGTAGGGGTGCTTTCACACCCTGTTAAGCCCTGATGGGGCATAAAGGTGTTGTTAACATCAGCCCATTTCTTCTAACCCTGGCCTTCTCCTGGCCATGTCTGTGCTCGAGAGGCTGTTTGTCAATGACACCCTCATGAGGCTCTGCTCTGGCTTTTCACAAGTGCTCGGAATCCAACTGCTGCCCCTGAGCCTGCTCTCATAGTGCACATTCCTGATGCCCAAGGGTCACCCTGTTTAGACACCTAAACAAAAATTATATTTCACTATTGTCATAAGAGCCAAAGTGACCTCAGAAACAAGGTTATTACCTTTGAGTTGAAGCCTGTAATGCTAAATCAAAAAACTAAGTTGAAATTATTTTCCTGGAAATGTAAATGCAGGCACCTGCTTTTGAAAGAATGTCTTCAGGTAATTGAAGAAGTTGACTCATGGGCTTTACTTTTGCCACCTAAACTGCCACCCAGGAGTAGAAACCTAGTTAAGCTGCTGCTCTCGCTTGCTGACTAGCCACTACCATGGCCTCTGGTATTTGGATTATTTGCTTTCCTCTCTCCTAATCTCTGTTGGGAAACCTTCCCTTGCTATTTAAATATGCAATCCTCACCATACTGGAATGTCACAGGGGACTGCTGACAAACAGAGATGTAAGGGCTTAGTATTTCAGGGCAAACCAATTTTGAGTTCCAACTCAAAATGCTCCTTGTTAGTTTGTTTCATGCCTTTTGCTGGGAATTCTACATTTATTTGAGCACCAAAGACCAAGTAATTACTGACACACACCAAAATCCTTTAGGCATGTGGACTTCAGCTATAGTTTCCCTTTTCTGGCAGAACTGTCGGAACAGATGGCAACAGTGGTCATAAGAAACCAAGTTTCTACAATTTTGAGGTTTAAATACAGATTATTTTAAGAGTCTCCAGACTGAAGTCAGCCCTTTTAAGCCAGATTTTTCCTCCGAACTTTTTGAAATGCCTAGGTAGAGGAGAAATGTTATTTATTATTTATTATTCCATTCTTCAAAATATTTTCTTGAAAAAAAACAATCTTTCCCTAAACCTTCTTTGTAAAATTTAAGCTGCTATTTGCTATATGTAGTTCACCTTAGTCTTGGCTGACACAATGCACCAGCAGGTAGCTCTAAACCCTGAGAAAGTGCCCATTGCTACGATGGGCACGTTTTCCTCTTCTCTTTCTCTTACAGTCTGATTCCTTCCTAAGCAATGGCAGCTCTTTTTAAAGACAATGATATGATGATCTTGGTATGATGGGGAACAACCAAGTTTTTAAAATACTTTTTCCAAATGATCATTTAAGAGCTTCTTTTGGGAAGACACATTCTATTTACAGAATACCAGTCTCTAAATGGGGGGAGATGTTCCCGTGGTTGCACTTTTATGGCACTGAGTCCACTCCTGAAATAAGGCTCCCCTAAGCTTCCATACACTTTGTTTCAAAGACTAGCAGTAACACTGTGTGGGGATGAGGCACACCTCTGGTGGAAGTACAGGAGTGCTTAATCCCTGAGACAAACCCTACAATTGTTACTGTGTAGTTATGAACAGAAAATCAGGCATCTAATACGGAGTTATAAATTGAGAGATTTTATAAATTGTTTTTATTGCTTCTTGCAGCTAATTACAGCCTAAATTTGTTGACTGATTCTGCTTGTTTAAAAAAAAAAAAAAGAGATGTGGATGTGGCACCTGGGTACTTGGTTTAGTGGCAAACACTGCAGTGTCAGGTTGAACTCAATGATCTTCCAGCTGAAATGATTCTGTGATGTTATGATTCTATGGATGCTTATCTACTTTTTATCGAAACAGCAGAGGAAGTGAAAAAGAAGAAGTTAAAAACTCACAATTTCTTAGCAATTAACTAACTTCACAGATTTAGGTATCATGCTGGTTAACAAAAGGCCTTTAATCCAGAACTGGCATAACAATTCAGCTGGGTTTTTAAAATTGATTTTACAATAAAGTGCAGAATAAAAAGACTTAGTTATCCTAAAAATGCTTACCAGTCAATTGACATTCATTATTTTAGTTTCTGCTTTCTTCTTAATTTTGTTGCTAATTTTGTATTGTCAAACATTATACACACTGCATATAATGTACATAAAGCCACAAGATCCTGTAGCAGATAATGTCAGTGTCTGCTGTACAATTGCAGTGGGTTGCCAGCTGGAGGTACTTTGGTACTGCTGTGAGGCTATTGCAGGGCTCACCCAAGGGGAGGACATGCATTGCTGAATACTCTATAATAAAACAGAATATAATGAGATATGCATGTATATAAACAGAAATGTGATTATATATAGCATTCAAGAAACCTCATTTGATGGTATCATGTGATCTGTTTTCCATTCTATAAACAACTACATACCTTCATCTGGATTTAGAGGTTGGTATTACAGAATACAAGGTCCTTCACAAAAATTACTGAGTAAACATCCATGTTTTATCTGGGTGCTCTGAAACAAGGAGAGCTGAAAAAGGTTGTTCTCTTGGTGAAGTAAAAATTTAAAACCCCATTGTTTCTCCCAGCAGATTTGATGAAATCTCATTCATCTGTACTTTTTCTGCAGCTGGGTATTGTATGACAGTTCATTCTTATCATCAAGAAGAATTCCAAACCAGTGGCTGAGGTTTGTATGTGTATCTATAGCCAGACACCTGTTTCAATGTGCAAGTATATACTTGTTGTGAAAGAAGGGTCTTAAATGTCCATAAGTGAACTTAAAGTTCCAGAGACTGGACAGCCTGAGCAATATCTAGTGTTTGAATCTTATTAATGAAACAAAAATCTTGTAGATGAATTAGTGGGAGAAAGCTTTGTCACAGACCAGTCAGCCAAGAAAGAATTTTGTCTACCGAAAGCCAGGGAAATGCATTGGTGAGGAGAGCAGATTTGTTTCCTTTTTTTTTTTTTTTTAATGTGGGACAGACCATGAAGGACCAGAGAAAAAGCTCAAAAATACATTATTAAAACACACTTAGATCCAATAAAGGTAACTGTGCAGAAAAAACCAAAATTTACAAGTTGTTTAGCCATAAACAACTAAATTTCCCAGTTTCCCACAGCAGTCTCCTGAAAAACTGGCTGCTTCTGGTGTGAATGGACGCACTCCTCAAAGAGTAAAAAAACTGTCTAGATGGCTGAGCCCAGAAAATGGTGGTGCCTGGAGTTACATCCAGCTGGCACCCAGTCACAAGGGGGTTTCCCAAGGGCTCAGTGCTGGGGCCAGTTCTTTATCACTGATCTTTATCACTGGATTAGGGGATGAATACTCTCTCAGTCACTTTGCAGCTGACACCAAGTTGGGTGGGAGTGTTGATCTGCTGGTGGCTCTGCAGGGCAATCTGGACAGGCTGGATCGATGATAAAAGCTGGTCAAGGCCAACTGTATGAGGTTCCACAAGGCCAAGTGCTGGGTCCCGCACCTGGGTCACTGCAACCCCAGGCCGTGCTACAGGCTGGGGCAGTGGCTGGAAAACTGCTCACTAGAAAAGGACCTGGGGATGTTCATCAACAGCAGCTGAACATGATCCAGCATGTGCCCAGGTGGCCAAGAAGGCCGATGGCATCCTGGCCTGGATCAGCACTGGTGTGGCCAGCAGGAGCAGGGCAGTGACCGTCCCCCTGTACTCAGCACTGGTGAGGCCACACCTCCAATGCTGTGCTCAGTTCTGGGCCCCTCAGTGCAAGAAAGACATTGAGGGGCTGGAGCGTGTCCAGAGAAGGGCAGCGGAGCTGGGGAAGGGGCCAGTACATGAATCCTATGAAGAGCAGGTANGTTACATCCAGCTGGCACCCAGTCACAAGGGGGTTTCCCAAGGGCTCAGTGCTGGGGCCAGTTCTTTATCACTGATCTTTATCACTGGATTAGGGGATGAATACACTCTCAGTCACTTTGCAGCTGACACCAAGTTGGGTGGGAGTGTTGATCTGCTGGTGGCTCTGCAGGGCAATCTGGACAGGCTGGATCGATGATAAAAGCTGGTCAAGGCCAACTGTATGAGGTTCCACAAGGCCAAGTGCTGGGTCCCGCACCTGGGTCACTGCAACCCCAGGCCGTGCTACAGGCTGGGGCAGTGGCTGGAAAACTGCTCACTAGAAAAGGACCTGGGGATGTTCATCAACAGCAGCTGAACATGATCCAGCATGTGCCCAGGTGGCCAAGAAGGCCGATGGCATCCTGGCCTGGATCAGCACTGGTGTGGCCAGCAGGAGCAGGGCAGTGACCACCCTCCTGTACTCAGCACTGGTGAGGCCACACCTCCAATGCTGTGCTCAGTTCTGGGCCCCTCAGTGCAAGAAAGACATTGAGGGGCTGGAGCGTGTCCAGAGAAGGGCAGCGGAGCTGGGGAAGGGGCCAGTACATGAATCCTATGAAGAGCAGGTAAGGGAGCTGGGGGTGTTTACCCTGGAGAAACAGGGAGGCTCAGAGGAGACCTTACTGCCCTCTACAACTTCCTGAAAGGAGGATGTAGCCAGGTGGGAGTTGGTCTCTTCTCCCAGGTAACACGTGACAAGAGAAGAGGAAACAGCCTCCAATTGTGTCAGGGGAGGTTTAGATTGAATATTAGGATGATTTTTATCATGGAAAAGGTTGTCAGTCATTGAAACATGCTCCAGGGTAGTGGTGGTGTCCACACCCCTGGAGGTATTTAAAAGACATGTAGATGAGGCAGTTAAAGATGTGGGCTAGGGATGGACTGAGCATTGCCGGGTTAAAGGTTGGACTTGATGATCTGAGAGAACTTTTTCAACCAAAACAATTGTATGATTCTGTGTTTCTAAGTCTATGATCATATCTATAATTTCTCTCCAGTGTAAATTTAGATTATAGGAGAAGACTGATCATACAGAATTATAAATACTAGCTCCTGCATCATACACCAAACTTTTGAAAAGTAAATTTTGTACTTCAGACATTCATATGCCTATTCATTTCTTTACATTCCAGGTATGATATTTTGTTTTCAGCTGACAAGATCTACAATATACAAAACAAAATGCAAATACCTATTGAAGAAAGGTAATACCTATCACTTGTAGAAAATGGTATATCTTCAGGTCAAAGTAGGAATTCATTGCATTAACAATTATTTTATGAACTACCATGCATAATTATCCCTTTTTTCTCTACGTTGTTTAGAAATACAAATTATTTATGAGTTATATATATTTCAAATGGACCCTGCTAAATTACTGTTCCTTAAAAGTTCTTTGGACTTCCTGGACTTAGCAAATGTCTTCAAATACCAAAATGAAAATGAAGCCAGAGGATGAGGCAGTCTGATATAAACTGTTAAAGCCTGTTTACAATAATATAAAGTTCATGTTTGTTTGGGCTCTTTTTACATAAACAGAAAATAGGGCAAGCCAGCTGAACAGATTTATATCAGTATTTTCAGTTATATTTTAACAATAAAATAAGCCATAAGGTTAGTTTAGAAATTAAAGCTCAACACATTTAAATTAAATACTTACTAAGGGTTGCTTATCTGCAAAACGTGTGAAGCAAATGGGTTTCTGGTAATGGCTTTTTGAACATCTGAAAAAAGCATGGAAGTATATAATGAGTATTAAATAATAAATACAATACTTCAATAAAAATAAGATTGATAGTCAAATATTCAACACAAAACTTTCTGAAGATTGTGAAAATGTAATTTAATAGCACTGGTTTTATTTCCCCTACCAACAGCTGCTGAAGTATAGGCCATGCCTCTATTTTAAAAATTTGCATCTAAATAGTATATGAACAAAAAATTTACTACCAATAAAGACATCTAAAGCTAGAGAAAAGAATGCCATCTAGTCTTCAGCAACAAATATTCCAAATGTAGATTGGCTAGTGATTGACTGCTATTCATTAAAAAGACCAATATAAAGCCACATAGTTTTTTAATTTGGTAACGTGAAAACAAAGCCAAAAGAAGGGATGCAAAAAGATAACAGTTTAGAAAAACAATGTACTTGTATGATGTGTAAATACCTACAACCCTACCTTACTTACCTTACTTACTTACAAGTACTTACATGTAAGTCTACCTGTAAAATTTCCCAGCTTCCTATTACCAATTGTAATCCCCAAATAATTAGGCAAGCTAATTAAATTTCCGAGATACATACGTACGTGTATGTATTACACTAACTTTCACAGTTACTTCATTTGCAATCTGTTAATTCCTATGATTCTTTCACTGCTTCTTCCATATTGCTATGTACTTTTCTTACAGTTTTTCTTTTCACACGTCGAAAATTTCAGCATTCTTGCTCCCAGTTCTTTTGCTGAATTCACCTTTCCCTTCTTTGTAGTTTCTCTTTTACTTACACAGAAATTTAGTTTTATATGCTCATATTTCTCTTTTCACATCTACTTTCTTAACCTGAGCACATCATACTGAAACAGTTTTCTGGTAAGAAATGGATTCTTAAATTCCCATTTGCCTGGAAGCAATAACCACAGATTATGATACAATGAAATTCTGAACCACTGTTTGACAGAGAAAGAATTGTAAACTACAGCTGCACAAAGTTTCTAAACAATTGCAAAGATCTTTTATTCTGCTGTTGCAGTCTATAGGAAACGGAAGCCTTTTTCCTCAAAGTCAGACTATTCACCATGTAATGTAGAAATATACGGATAGTGTGCAGAAGTTTAATAAGCCCCGGATTAGTTTGATTCAAGTCAATAAGGGGGTAAACTTGGGTAACCTGACCATAAATGGTGCAGTCCAGAAGGAATAGTAGTGGAATAGTAAAGTGAAATCAATGGACTTTAAGAAAGCACATTCTAATAAACTCAAATAATTGGCATGTAAAATTTTATATGAAAAAAGTGCAAGGAAAACTTAAAATTCAGGAGAGCTGGCAATTCCGTGTAGAGCACAAATGGCAAGCAGTTGTTCCAATCATATAAAAAGCCAAGCAGCAAGCAGAAGAGACTAAGTCATAAGGTCCCCACTGATTTCAAGTACAGGATGGAGCATACAAAATTCCGAAACTACACCAAACTAATGTGAATTTTTAATGGAAGACCTGTATGATCACATCGGTCAAAGCAAATCCCAAAGTAGCAAGAGACTCAAGAAGTAAGTTTGTTCTTCAAGTGTAATATCATAGGATGACTAATAAAAGTGTTAGCTAATTAATCACTGGGGAAAAATTATCAAGAACAAGTACAGACTTTTCCCCCACATTCTTCAGCAAAATGGAAGCTGTGATTGGGGAGTTCATGTAAAGAGCACCAGTATAAAGCAGGTAAGAAATCCACCTAGCATAAAGGAAGAACAAGTTAGAGAACACTTAGGTAAGTCTGACATTTTTAAAATGGTTGCACAAGTAATATTCACTTAAACATTTCAATTTATGTGCAGCAATGTCAGAACGCATTATTTCTAGCCTTTCAGAATTCATGGAGAAGAGGAACATTCTAAAATATTAGAAGTAAGAAAATGAAAAGCCATTCATTATAAAGGGCTACGTTTGCAGAACTATATGACATAGAGGGCAATAATTTGCAAAAAGAATTGCAAAAAAATTAAGATGGATAAGCTTTGGAACAGATTTCCAAGTGAGGTTGATACACCTGATGCACCTTGAAGGAACAATTTTAACAAACATCTCTTACAAACAACATTTACAGTTAGGCTGAGCCAGTTTCTGAAGGTGTCCTCTCACCACATTTAGAATTACTTTTTACCAAGACAAAGTCATCATTATTTAAAATTAATTTCATTGACTCAAAAAAGGGTTTCCTGATTTTGATACACTGTTTGCTACATTTAGTAAATAATAACAACAACAACAACAACAACAAAAACAATAGAAAATATTTCTATTATAGGATTCCTAATCCAAAAAATCTATGGCAACAAAATATAAAGTTATTTAATCAATTGATGTAGTATTCTATTTATTATCCAACTTACTTTGTAGCTCTTGATTCAGACACTCCAGAGACTGGAAAATCTTCTGTTCTTCTATGGAAAGAGTGCTCCTGCCTGGACACAGAGCCCTTTTAAGCAGTGAGAGCTGTCTGTCTGGCTTCACACGGTCCATGGCTGCCAGAATTTCACCCTCTGCAATTGGTGTACTTGATAGTTTTTCTGCCACTAGAAACTGAGCAGTGCTTTCTGAAACTGAAGAGATTACAGGGGGAACTTCAAATGAGAAGGGCTCATTTGAACAAACATTTAAATAAACCACTTGTTTTCATAGCCATAGGTCTGTGAAACACACAAAATTGACTTTAAAAGAAGAAAAAGGTGGGAAAATCAAGAAACATGATATGTTAGAAAATGAAATCATTAAGGACGCTAATGCATCTTACAAATGGCACCAGAGTAGGTACTAATGAGTTTGGAAATATGTAATGATAGCAAGCAATACCTGTCCACATCATACAGTTATATGTGACACATACAGTTAAAAAACCCAGGAATTGAATGAAAATGGAATATATGTAGTAATGCATTTATAAAACCATTAATATCATGCTATATGATGCTATATCTTATATTTACAGGAAAAAATTGCTGCATAGAATTACCCTTTCTTACTTAGAATCACTGATGCCAAAAGACACAAGCCATGTTACATAGTGGGTATATTCTGTCATTCTACTTTATGTATAACAAAGAACTGAAGTGATACCTTCCTCAGATTTAGAGATGTTTTTCATCTTTTGTACTGGATCAAATGCAGATTGAATGGGACTCAGCTGGACAGCACATAATGAATTCTATAAAAAATATTGTAAGAGTATTTTAAGTATAATTTAAAGTAACTATAGTACCTTCTGAACATGTTTTAATATTTTGTATTACCAAATGTTTTCGAGTGAAAAAAATATTACTGTACACAAATATAGAGATGTATTCTACTTGGTTTTATTCTTTTCATTAGCAGTGACAGCAAGCTGACTAAGCACATTGATTCAAAATCACGTGACAATGAACAAATCTTTGATATTCCTGGAATTCTTTCCATTTTGAAGATAAATAACATCTTTATTTTTATAGTATTTTATATTAACCTGTGCATGATGAGCAGGCTTCCATATTTTAGAGACGACACTTTGTCTTCTGCATTCTGAAAAACCTCGGTGTTTATTTCCATAGTTGCCAAAAACCTGATTTTGTCTTGTAACAGGAACACCACCTAAATGACATGGAGGCAAAAGTAAGCCAAAAATATGTAAACAACATGATAAATATAGTAGTAGTAAATGATAAATTAGTAGTAGCAGAACTAACAATGGTGAGTAAATGTCTCTGTCCACATTTAGATACCTGCATCTGATCTCCTTAAATTGTCTTAGATGTGGATGTAAGCAGCTTAAGTGAAGCCCCATGTTGAGTCCCAGATAATAAAGATGGTCTGTACAGAAATACAAGAGCAGTATAAAGTGGTCTTACCAAGCAAAAAGGAGAATGAAAGGTGAGCTGTGATACAAAAAATATAAAATAAGTAATGTTTTAGAAAATACATTGCATTTAGAGAATAATCTTAAAGTCTAACTGTCCAACACCATAAATCACTGTTGATAAATTGTTATATTTATATGTTAATTGATTCAACTTTTACTAGGATTCTATAGTGGTGTGCAGAAAACATGTAGTAGTTCACAGAGTTTATTTGATTCACAAAATCACAGAATGGTAGATGTGGGAAGGGACCTTCTGAGGCCATCTGGTCCAATGCCCCCACTCTAGCAGGGCCAAATAGAGCTCATTGCCCAGGACCATGCCCAGATGGCTTTTGAGTGACTCCAAGGATGAAGACTCAAGAAAGTCTCTGGGCAATTTATGCCAGTGCTCAGTCACTCTCACAACAAAAAAAGAGTTTCCTGATGTTCAGAGGGAAATTCCTGTGTTTCAGTTTGTACCCACTGCTCAGGTTCTTTCAGTGGGCACCATAAGTGTAATGTGTCTGTCTAAAAGTCGTCTTTGCAGCTTCTTCCCAGGTATTTACAGACACTGGTAAGACTCCCCAGGGCCTTCTCTTCTCCAGGCTGAATACTGCAAACTCTCTCAGCTTTTCCTCATAGGAGAGGTGCTCTTATCCCTTTACTGTCTTTGTGGCTCTTTGCTAGACTCTCTCCAGCATGTCCATGTCTCTCTTGTACTGAGGAGCCCAGAACTGAACACAGTATTCCAGGTGTGGCCTCATAGGTGTTGTGAGGTTTAAAAGTCATTGATTTAAACCTTATTTCTATAGCTTGGAATTTTGTAGTTAATCTTATTAATTCATACATCTTTGTGCTAATTTTTAAAAAGCAGTACTGCTGTGCAGCATTTTCTCTCAGCCAGAGAGGTCTAATCTAGACACTGTACCTCAAATTTATCTCAGTTTTGTCTGGTGTAGCCATACATTTTCAAAATGGAAGCCTTAAGTTTCAAAATTAAAATGATGTTCTTAATTAAACTTTCATACATACAAACTAGAGATGCAAATTAGTATTTTCATGTGGAACTCAGGAATCTACATACCAAGGAGATACTATATTCTTATTTGTAAACACAGTTACTAGGTTTGTAAATGGAGTTACTTGATTTAAACTTGGGAAGACAAATTACCTATTTATTTACACAATAAATATTTACATGTGCAGTTTAATGTGCAGTTCATAATTTGACCAAGAGTTGCATTAATGATTCTAACACAATTTTATTTATTTTCTGGTTATTGCAGTGACATTAAAGCAGAATTATTATCACTCATAAAGAAAGAAAAGAACTGATCCTAGAAACATATTTGAAAGTAGTCATCTGCTGCCATCAATAGTAACATGGGACACATTAGCTTTGAAACGCTGCCATTTAGTTATATGCAAATTATTGTATCACAATACATGGTGCTGAATAACATCTGAAAAGGAAAGGAAATGTGATCATGTTATATTGAATATGAGAGAAAATTTAAAAAAAAAGGAAGAGAAGAAAGGAGAACCCCGTTGTTATATTAGTAATCACATAATGTTTTTCTGAAAAAATAGAATTCAAAGTTGCTCTATGTCTATGCATCAATACTTAATTTAATTAGTTTACAAGACTAGATCAATGCCAAGGAGAACATTCCTTTGAGATATATAAGACAAAATAATAATAATCAATAGTATCTTTAGGGAATGAGATACTGAACAGTCTACTGCTATTTAACTTTAAGCATGTTAATTAGCCCCATATTTGTCACAGGCTAAAGGTTAAACACATTTTTAAAGCCTTTACTGACTGAACAGTAAAGATATTAAAAATCCTATAATATGTGTCAGGCAGAAGATATACAACTTGAAGCTTGGAAGCCAAACTAAATTAAGATCCTTATGGACAACAGTTGTACTCATCTGGTTCTCACTTTCTGTACATTTGGCAAAGCATTGCAACAGATCACATTTTCTACAGTGTTTTCACAGATCTCATGGAACTCTGCAGATATTTTACTAGAGAGCAGTGAAGTATTCAGTCTCACTGCGAGCACTTTAGGACAAGACTATGGTGTCTATGTGCATTTGCAGGCAATTGAACAAATAACAGCAAGTCAGTAAGAGTTATCTAGAGCATTTAAAATAAAGAAGACTTTCAAAATACAAAATATAAGCAGATGCTGAGAGAGGGCAACCCACATAAATTTTAAAAGGCAGTTACTCAGCCCTTCTCTAAAAGAGCTGGAGATATGCGATGCTGGGGATGTAGCATTTAAAGCTGCAGTGAAGACACTGTTAGTAGTGCACAATTTGGACCCAGGACATTTCCTGATTCATTGATCTGATGCGCAGATAAGGACATCAAGAGACAAAAATCTCTGCTGGAGGCAAGGCGTGGTAATGCAAGTCTTCATTCATTTCCAATGTAAAATCAAATAGATTAAATCAGACCTTAAACTCATCTGTTTGACTTTGAACTGGAACAGACAAGCAGATAATATTTTCTGTTCCCGCCCCTGCTTTAGGCCAAGAATATTCACCTGCCTGCATCTGCTCTTACACAACATAGCTGTTCTGAATCACTCCATTAAAACTGTAAAAACTGTTAAAACTATATTACTGTAGATAAAACTAAAAATGTGGGGGGTTTAAAGTTATTCATCATTTTGTTAGAAAGTATCTTTGAGTTCCATGGCCAATCCTTGGGGTGATCCCAGTATGTGAAGCAGTTTGGAGTACTGCGTGTACCTGAAGCAGAGCCTACAGCTTCAGGAGCTCCAGCTGTCGCTCTCGGGAGCTCCAGCTGCAGCCATCAGTAGGAAGCAAACCAGCATACTACATAGAAATTGCAAGTACAAGAATGTCATCAGTGCCCAAGGCACAGAATATAGCTAGGCTGCACAGGACAAACAAGGCAAATCAAAAAGCATGAAATGTAAATTGCAAGGTAAACCCCAGAAGATTAAAGTTAATCATCCCAAAAATTTGTTATCCATCTTTCCTGTATCTTACCAACCAATCTGTGCCTCATATTGTTCCCAAGGTTAATTTTTAATAAAATGTAGGATTGTTCCTCAAATTTCTTAAAATTCTTTATAAATCAGATATACCTTGTGGCAGAGCAAAGTTTGCCTGGCAGAAGCTCTTTAATTTTAATGAATCTTTAATTTTTGCTCAGCTTTTAATGGTATAATTGGGACTAAGTCTCAGTAATTGTAGGCATTTAGAGTGTCAGCATTTTAAAAACACAGTAGAACTAAACTTCTTTCACTCTCATGTGGCAGTGACTGTTGGACAACAAGCTATCACTCTCAGTTACCTTGTAAAACTCACTTGTACAAACTTAGTCACTTCCTCCTATATCATTATTTAGACCACCTGTCACATCTGCTCATTAGTCATGGATATAATCTCAGGGAAAATACTTCCTTTTCATTTAATATTGCAGAGAGCTATTAGAAATGAGGACTGACGTTTGAGAGGCCTCTGGGCACCACTAGAATAGAAATGAGAATGACAAATGGTGAAAGCTTGTTAAAACTGGCTGTATTGTGTGAATGGATGAAAAGGTTGGGTGTTTTAATTGAAAACAAATCTGTGATGTATTTGAAGAAGACTTTTGTCTGAACATTCCCCCACCCCAGACCCAGAAACATGACTCTTACCACTAGCAGAGTCTTTTGGAGCTTGGGTAGAATGTGCTCCCTGCCAGAAGGTGCTTGTTTTTCCAGCTGCTGGGATACGATGGAGATGTAATCTATTTTCTGTGTTAACAGGTCTTTTCTCAGAGCAAGTTACTGAATGATCTTGACAGGCGCTTGCCTTACCATTATTTACAGAACAAGTATTTTTTGCCAAAGGTTTGTATTTGGCCGTGCTGCAGTCAGGTGTAGAGATGGCAGTGGCCACACCAGCACAACCAGCAGTATTCTCACTGTTTTCTGAACTGTTCCTATTTAAAACCTGACTCGCTAGCACAACATGCCTGTCATTGAAATCACTGCTGCTAGCACTGGTAGCTTGCAGGCTGGCAGGCAGCAGTGACTGACACCCATGGCTGGCTGTGTTCTCAACACTTCTGTTTCCTGGCAGAGGTGTGGAAGGTGGGTGAGGTGCGAGGTATTTCCCTGGAGCTTTCTGAGTTTTGTTGGCTTCAGTGGCTGACTGCAGTTGGATCATAGTGCCTCTTCTCTTCTTGGGCATAAAATGTGAGTGGACTCTTACAGATGTTGCTCTTCTGGTTATTTTTGCCTTATTTTTGAGTTGACCACCTTCTTTAATTTTAGTATTATTGTTACATACTGGGGGTTTACTTGCTTCATCTTTTGATACCATCCAAGCTCTCTTAGCAGAAAAGGATCCTGTAGATGTAAATATATTCTGAGATGGGTATTCTTTATCTGATTTTTCAGTATTAATATTTGGTTTTGACATATGATAATTTTCCTGATGATTTTTTATGAACATGGGGCTTGAAGGCTGAGCAACAATACTTAAATTATTCTTAGGAGCGTTATTTGCAGTTTGAACACACTGCAGTTTTGAAGAAGATATTTCCCTGATGCTTTTTTCACAGCATTTTTCATTATTTTCTATTATTATCTGGTCAATTTCATCACACCATTTTAGCTTCCTATTGCATTTTACATTTTCTGTACTTTTCTTTTTTATTTTTGCCAGTTCTAAACTGTCTCTGATAGATGACATGAGTTGAGTTCCAAAACTGATCCCATGGTCTGTAACCACAGCTTTGAAATGACTGGGTTCATATTTAGAATCCTTCTTTAAGATACTTTTGAATAGCTTTGCTCTTTTTCTTTCAAGAATATTATTTTTCAGGATTTTGTCCTGTGCAGGAGTGTCAGAATTGAACACTGTATCAGGTAATAGTGACATATTTTTAAATATATTTCCCTTTCCTTCTTTATTATTCTGTTGCTTAACTTTCAACAGAACTGAAGCATTTGCTATGTCCTGAAATGAAGATATTTCTGAAATAATATCATTCAGACATTTAATATTTTCTTCCTTTGTTTCAGTCGTTTTTCCTAAGGTATTTTTTAAAAAGCCTGTACTGATGTTTTTGTCCTTTGGTAATACATCAGCTGTGCTGGGAATGCCAGTGGAACATCCCTGATTAGGAAATAAGATTGCAGATGTTGCAATAGGTTGACTGGATGCTTGCATAGATTTAGCTCTCTCCTGTGGGGTCATTTTAAAACCCTGATCTTGCATCAGATCCTGAATTCTTTCTCCTGGAATAGAATCAGGGCTCTCCCAGGCTCGGCTAGGGTTGAAAACAGGATGACCAGTGGCAAATGTGCTAGCTGTTCCAGAAGATGGCTTGCTTCTGTCTTTTATGTTTTGCAGAAAACTAAATGCATTACTTACAGAGCTCTTTTGCTTACCAGAGGCAGAGAATTCTGCAGGTTGTCTTCCAGATCTGTGAGAAGCAGATGATTCCTCTTCTGAAGTGTTTACATGTTCAGCAGGAGTTAGAACATTATGTTTAGCTAAAAGATCATGAATAGGTATGTTGTGGTAGTGTAGCAAATCTACATTTCTCAGACAATTATTTAGATGTGCATTTTTAGAAGTACTTTGATCTGTGTGAAGTAAACCATTACTCCTAGTCTGGTATTTTTCTGGATCATACAGGGCACAGTCACACTGTGTGGTAAAAGATGATTCACTCTGTGTTGTGCAATTTCCATTTCGTTCTCCAGCCTCAAGACTGTCAAGGCTCATCAGGCTTTCTGAATCATCTCTTTCTTTGACTTCTTGATGAAAGTTCTGAAATACAGGCATAAACCCAAACTCTCAGATTTATCAGAAATGTGGTTTTGATGATAATAAATTTTCATTAATGAGACACTAGACCAAAAAATATTGAGTCTAATGTTTTTATGACACTATGGGGTCATATCTCCATGAGTGTTTCCATCAAGTCAAAATGTACCTTTGTTAAATTGCAAAAGAAAACGACATAGTTTGGGAAGAAATCCAGAGGAGAGAGCAGCATAGTTCAACAAATTTAATCTTAAATTATAGATAAATTCTGCAGTATTAAAAAAGGAACTAAATTTATCTGAATAACAGTACTGTTTCTGAATTTCCCTATGAGACTGGGAGGTTTCCATCCTCTGTAAGGGTACTTGAGTTATAAATTGAAAGAGAATCCATGAAAATGAAGGTTTGATAGGGGATCTACCCCAAACTACAACTTTTCCATAATACTAGACTGAGTATATTTCTTTTCATACAAAGTGCCACAAGCAATGAGGAGTTAAGCCTTGTCATGGCAAACACAGAAAAGTCTCTTGGTTATCATACCCACAGTGATTAACAATTCTCCCCAGTGAAACTCTTTCTTCAAGTCTTCCAGAAAGAAGAAAATATCTCCTGTTCTATGAGAACAGATCAAGTCCCAGGGCATAAGGGACGCTCATCAACTTCCCCAACCTTTTCATTAAATTTTAAAGGAGTAAGGAGTAACAGGAACTGGCACCATCTGAAAGACCAGTGGGACAGCTGTGTGCATGTACTATACAAATGTTTTCTTCACTATTACTCCTCTATCCAAGCACTGAGATGCTGACATGGTTGAAAATACATACTTTCTTAAGTACAAGACTTCAAAATACACATGAACATAAAGGAAAACAAGCATGTCGACAATTTTCAGTCTCATACACCCTTGCCTGGAAGTTCACTTTCACACAGCTCAGCAGCAAAGTAATTTTAAACCTTATGTTGGACAAAATTGGTGCAAAAAATTAAGAGAAGCTGAATTAGATATGCAATCTTACGCAATGAAGATTTTTTTTCACTAGTGACTTCAAATGGAAAATGTTTCAACTAGCAAAATCTGTTAACCTAGGGTGAGTGACTATATATCCCCTAGCAATGACATTGAATTGACATTTTGAAAGCTCACCAAACAAACACAGAATTCTTTAGTGAATAATAACATATTTTTGTAGTAAACATTTTTTATTCCAATAAAATTGTTATATCTAAGTATTACATATTTTATAGCTGTACAAATATATTAAACTGCAGAAGAAAAAGCTTAGTAAGTCCTGAAAGACTTTTTATTATTGAATTAAACCTTATCTTGCACTAAATGTTTAGAGGTTGGTGCAGTCTTCCATTATAGTTATGATCTGAGATAAAGATACTAAATAGAAGATCAAAGAAGGAAGTGTAGGGAAAGATAAAATGTTCCCTTTCCAACTAAATCTAGACACACTGGTGTCCTTCTAATAAAAAAGAATAAGTAGCACTTTGTTAGCTATTTATTAACCTTTATTTTTGGCTAAATTATATTGCTAACCTCTGCTTGAACTTCCACAAACAAGCAAAAGGCATATATTCAGAGTTTTCTGTATCAGGTCAAATTTAAGAACTAATTTTGAAATTTTCAGAAGGGGAAAAAAACAGTGAAAAGAAAATACAGCTGTCAGGCTTACTTCTTGTCTAATTTGGAAACTGCACCTGTATAGCAAAACATGTGTTTCTCAAATGGCAGTTAGACAGAACAAAAATTTTGTAAAGATAGATTTTTAAAAAAACCTTCTCTTGAGAGCAGGTTAGCTTAAACAGATAAATCTGGAGGGCAGAAGAAAATTTCCAACTTTCAAAAATTAAAATAAAAAAGTTGTACTCAGTTGTGGTCCAGAGGTTGAAAATAGACCTGTTCCTACATTATATAAATAAGTATGCTCCT
Organism: Ploceus nigricollis; assembly: GCA_013399945.1. NCBI lineage: Eukaryota > Metazoa > Chordata > Aves > Passeriformes > Ploceidae > Ploceus > Ploceus nigricollis. The sequence goes on along the minus strand of VXBC01010530.1, from coordinate 739,930 downwards.
TATAAAGCAAAACCCCATGGAAAACAAAATTTCAGTTGTGGTAACATCCAGAAATGTTAGGAACTAAAGAACAAAGAAGGAGTTCTCATTTAAACACACACTCACTCCTACTTAGTTCATGCAAATTTAGTTCATTTACATTTATTTTGTTGCATCATACAATTTCATCCTTTCACACATTAAAGATGCTTAACATTCTCATTAAAATATTTATGTATTTCCCATTTTACACTACTATGTAATGCAAATGAGTGTCCCATTTCCTTGTAAAAATGTGTAATTAGAAGTACTTCTGCAGAAATAAAAAAGCATTCAACAATTATCCTTTTTTAGTGATCAATAAGTGCAGGGAAATAAACCTAGAAATCCCAATGACTTAATTTTATTTAATCTGTGAGAATATCATAGGATGATAAGAAAACAAAATGTTCATAGAGTACTATATTGTTATTTACTGGATTTACATTTTTGCTGTTATATAAGTACAATTTATTGTATTGCCTATAGCCTGCATTATCTTATGTTATAACGCATGAAATCTAACACCCACACATATCCACATTCCTAGGAAAGGAATACTTCCGAGGAGTTAAAGAGGTCACTTGTATGTCTTAGGACTTAGAACAGCTGTGTCAAGCAATTTCATTTTAGTAAAGAACTAAAACAAAGGGAAAACATGAGCCTAAGAGATCTTTCATAAGGCCAGTGAAAGAACAACATTGCAACAAGTAAGATTTTAAGTGAACCTGACAAGTGAATTTTCTGCCAAAGGACTTTGTCAGAATGCTATTACGCTAAAGAACTGCTACATGCATATTTGACATTTTCTGCAAAAGAAGTGCTGACTGTTCATAATTCCAAGATATGAATAGGAACACTCTTCTGGAAGATAAAATCCTGAAAAAATGCTACCTATTCTAAAAATTGAGGCCCCTCACACCTCTCACACTACTTGCTATTTTTGATAATTTCAACTGGTTTCTTTACAGAAATTCTTTGCTTTTCATATGTGTATATTTATCATGTTACACTTGACATTGACTGTGAAGTAAAAGACACCACTGAACTTATTTAGATGCAAAACTAACTTTCAAAGCCAGTGAGGTACCTAAACAACTCGTTTCAAATTTACCAACTATGGAATGGGAAAGTCCATTCAAAATTAATAATCTTATTTCTATATGAGTTGGAAAAACATCACATACATAGCAGTACACAATACTTATTTCTTAGAAGATCTGGGTAGACTCAAGGGAGCAAGTGACACTGTGAAAGGATTTTGGTCCTTACCTTACACAGAGTTCCATTCTATTGTGCCAAATCCACTAAAGAAGCTATGAAGGTACAGGATGACCAGAGAAAAGCTTACTATCAACACCGCTGTCTTTCCCAGTCTGATGCCTAGGTGCCTGATCTCCTCCCAGGCTAAGAATACGGAAACTACCTATCTATGAATCTATGAGTTTTTGAAAGGACCTATTTGAAATATCATCACAGGATGCTAGAAATGCAGGTTCAAACTTCTCAGTATAAAAAGAACTTTTTTCTAATTTCATAGGCATGCAGGCAATATCAGTAAGCCATACTATCAGAAGATTTTAAAAGAGAAGTGATCTGAACACTGAATACCAATGTCTCATTCTGATTTTCGGTCTTAATAAGCCCGGAGGTAAATGTACAAAATTGTGTAGAAAACAGATTTTCAGCTGAACTTGTCTCTCTGTTGCTTTAGCATCTCAGTACTCAGAGTGCTGTTTCTCAGGTACACTGTCCCAGCTGTCTAACTATCACACACTAATCTGGTCATTCAGTTCCAGGAATACAATTTATAATGCTAGGTAAAAATACTACTAAAATTGTTAAATGATTAAATGGTGAGGCAGTGTGCACCATAATGCATTGTTCCCTTTTTTTGTTTCTAACCCATTAATAAATTCAGTTTGAGCAGGCATTGTCTACCCCACAAATTTGTCATGTAACAATAGCATGGGATTGCATAATTAAAAACCATGATAAGGCAGATAGTCGTATAGAAATACTGGGCATGGATGTGAACTATGAATTCTAGAAGTTCTTTAGTGTTTAACTAATAATCATTTTAATGATTACAGTTAACAGATTTGAATGATCTGGAGCCATAACATGAGTAAAAAAGAATAGATTAATACTATTTGACCAGTACACAATTCCTGAATGAATCAGTGTGTGAACATAATTTTTAAAATAATCTCTTGTTCAGCTGAGGAACCCTACCAGAGCTCTTTGTTTTCTAAAAAAATAGTATACATTTTTTTAGTCAATGGAAAAGGATTGCTTTTTCTTTTAGCAGTATAGTTTGTAAAAATGGAAGAGTTTTTAACATGATCTCACTCTTGTGCACTGCACAGCAGCAGCCAGGGCAGAAGGTGGATTTATGTAAGGAAATCCTAAAGGTCAGATACAGAAATACTTTTAGAATCATGGAACATCCTGAGTTGAAAGGGACCCACAAGTTGACTCCATACAGGGCAACCTGAAGGCTAAACAATATATCTAAGAGCATTTTCTAATACTTATATTTATAACTTTCTAGAAATAAATTTACCTAATAAGGCAGTTTCATGTAATTTCCAACATTCACTGCATACTTCATTAATATAATCACTTATCTTGAAAAAAAATTCTGTGACTTGCATGTTACCTCTTTTACAAATTCAACTTTTTTCAATCAGATATGTTTCAAGACATACATTCTTCCTAAGAACGTCACAGATTTGATTTTTAAGAATGTGTACAAGCTTTCAGCATCTACCTTCCCCTAAACAGTTTACTGAATTTAAAGGTTAATTTTTTAAAATCTTGCCACTGTTTGAAATAGTGCAGTTCTTTGTTTATTACAAGAACTTTCAGTTTTCTGAAACAGTTTTCTGAATTTTGGGTGTTTGGTTTGATGTTTTATTTTGTACTTTATTTATGGTGAACCATACTTCCTTATGGAGATATGCAAGTATTGGGCATAAACTGCCCAGCAAAGCTCAAAATACTAAACACCACAGAAGTGCTGCTGCAGGTTTATAATAATTAATAATTATAATAATTAGACTAATTTGCATTAGAAATAATGAACTAACTGATTAGGCTCCTGGGTACCCAGACCACCATTAGAATACTAGGATATAAACCAAATACTAGGATACAAAAAAGTATCTGAATTCTGGGTTGCTTTAAAATTCATGAAAGTCTTATCTTTTTAAAAAAACCTATAACTTAGCTCTGCTGTCTTCAAAGGGGCAAAATTACTTTGGAGATTGGTACTTTAATCTTCATGAGAAATCAATAGATTTTCCAACATCCCCTTGAGACACCAGAATATACTATCACTGATAATACCATGTTAGTATAATGCAGCATCCTGGTAGACCCACATGCACATGAACTTTATATCTTCCAGTCCCTTCCTGCCAGCAAACATCTTACTGTAACTGCAGTACACTAAAGATTTGATGCTGCTATTTTTTACTGTTCCTTTCTTTCAGCTACATTTATGAACATCTTACTCTGTTACAGTAAAACAAATCTCTCCAAAACCAGTCATGAAGTATGGTAAAAATACTTTAGTGCATAGCTGTACATAAATATTTTATCTATTTATGAAAATATATATACACATGTATATGAATGTAAACCCAAAAATGGAGTCATGCTAATATGTATGGCAATTCTTACGGAAAAACTATATGCTTGTAAAAAAGAAACAGGTATATATTAAAGGACAGTATCAATTGCCTTATTCCTGTGGTTTGTGAGCTATGCTGCATGTATAACAATCATAATTTATCCACAAGCAAAACCTTATCCATGTATAAGTCTAACTGTGAAACAACCTCTTTTGTACTGAAAATCTGTTTCAGCTTCAATCCTACATTATTACCCATTCAAGAAGGGCTTTGAATTGAGGAAAGACAGTGTTGAATGAACTCCAGATGGTCAGGTATGAAGTCTGTCATGTGATTTTATACAACACAAGCTTAGAATAAGTTATTTTATGAAAAACCACCCCCAAAACCTCAAAATCTACTCTTGAGGAATACACAATCAAAACAAGTTGGAGTATTTGGGTAAAATAATTTAGTCTGGAGATACATTTCAATTTGTCTTTATAGCACACGTGAATTTTGGATTACTGAAATAATGTGGAAGATAGCCGTTAGTCACAATATTGGTTGAAAGCCAATGAAAACTGAACACCTCTTCTCTTGCCAAGAGGAAAATAAGTAAGGAAATCACTCAGGCCTGTCATATAATTTAAATGATCAACATAAAAATGTTAACACTCACATTTACAAGTAAAAAAATGGCCAACATTTCTAGATTTAAGGTGACCGTAGAAACCTATTTCAAGTTGTTGAATGGTCTCTACAAAATCGAGTTTGACTTCTGCTTCAATGCCAATTTATCCTAAGCCTCCTTGTCAGAGTCTGTTTTCCTACTAACTAGCCTTGAATACTCTAAAAGTTTCTGATGCTTGGGAGAGACTCTGTACACAGCACTCCTTTTTTCCATGCTGGTCTTGCTTATGGCTCTGAAGAATTAGAGGGGCAACACCCCTTGCAGAAGGAACTTTTGGTTAACTCATTCCAGTCATACTACAGTTTTTCCATCAGTTACCTGAAACATCTCCATTTCATAGACACTGTGAAACTCAAAAACACAGTAACACCAGCAGCTAACAGTCTTACAAGTGAGCTCCTGAAAGGCAGGTGATGTCCAGACCATTCAGTGGAACATCACTTAGAAAATATTCTTCATTGTTTCTCAGAGACTTATGTGATTTTACATGTAACATGTATAAGCACACACAGTACAGTAAGATACAAATTTTTCCTATATTATACATAATATAATTTAGGTTGCAGTTTCTGAGAAATTATATTGGTGCTCCATTCCTATTTCAATAAATATTGAAGTATTTTCTTCCAAGGGGAATGGTATCCATAGAAAGAATGGTACTGAGTACTTTAATGGTTGCACAATATTCTCAGAAAAAAACAGTGAACCAAGGTAAAAATCCTGCTTCAAATCAGTCAGAAAGGGATTTAAATTCAGATTTCACAGATACCACTTGAGTAACCTAATTATGGTCATATAAAGGAGGAAAGAGGAAAATACAATCTCCATGTGATAATCTACACCTATTTTGTCTTGAATTAGCTCTTACTTCTAAGTATTTTCTTTAAAAAATTAAACTATGGACATAAAATGTTATGCTATCAGTTTAATTCAGGCATAATGCAACATTTTTTCTGGTAGAGCCTAGAATTATTGTACTGACCAAAATAATGTTGTATGGCCATGAAATTGAAGAGATGAAAAAAAGAAAAAGACAAAAAATACCTGAAAAATACTCTTCCTTGACACATTTGAGCCATTTAGTGGAAATTTTCTAAATTATTCAGTCCAAGGCAGGTACCAGAAATGGAAAATTTCAACATAAGGAGTTAACAGTTCGAAAAAATGTTAAGCACCGTGGGACTAATGTCATTTGGTTAAAAACTGCATGCAGCTTTAGCTAAAGGCCATGCTACTAGCTCCACCTTAAAGATTTTATTTATGCATGCAATAAAACCAGGAAAGGATGGAGATACAAAACCTTTATTTGTAAATGAAGTTAGCAATATTAAATTCTTCAAAATGGAACATATTCATGAACATAAAACAGTAACTTCATGTAGTGGCTTGGATGCAACTATTGCACAAAATAAAATCTACTGCTCTCAATACTTCACACAAAATAATTTTGGAAAACAGTAGAAGCCACTAAAACCCTTGGCTTACTGATGAATCTGTACAAATATTTAGAGATGTAAAGCAGGCAACACAACAAATATACTGGTAAAGGTTCACATAGAACTTTATTGCCCTGTAGGAAAGTAAAGAATTTTAGGAATCTTTATAATCCTGTTGGGCCTGTAAAAACAGAAACAAAGAGAGGTCAAAGGATCTCAATGGATGGCTAGGTTGCAACGCATGTGCACAGTGAAATACTTAATTTCAGAAGTGACTTTGGACAACAGGTAGTATCAAGACCACTGAAGTCTATTGATTTCAGTAAGAAATCAATCTAAATCATTATAAGTTATAAATTTTATTAGTAAGAGTATTACAAATACTATTTCACAATATAGGAAGTCACAATGCACATGCACACCAGCCATCAGCACAATCCAAGTATTAAATTTCCAAAACTCAGGCCTTAGAACAAGGTCAATAGCTTTCTCGACTATTTTTCTAATCAGAGTCCAAAGCATGCAATTTCAAGAAAGCAAGTCCAAATGTCTGAAGTATAAATATTTACATTTTGAAACTATTCATCAGAGAAAAGAAGCTGAGCAACCCCTAGTGGTAGCAGAAAAATACATTCTGGAAAAAAAGCAAAATTTTTTACAGGTATTTTCAAAAATACATTAATTTGTAAACACAAATTCCTATATTATATGCAGTGTGCAAAGCTGATGATAACATTTAGATAAAACTAAAAGCAAAAAACTATGCATGACTCATAGCTGTTTTTCATAGAATTCAATTAGGAAGTGATAATTCTGTTTGATAAAACACTCCAATATAGAAGTCTTAAAATACATTTAGAAGAATATTTTAATATATTTTTCTCAAAGAGAATGTGGTTTGTTTTCTAATTCCAAGATGTTCTAATGCAGCTACTGCCAAATTCAGCATCATCATTTAGGGAGGGATTTGCAAACTCTCTACCAGTGAAATGCAAATGTGATATTATTAAAAAAAAAGCTTAGACTTTTTATATTTTTGTAAAGTGGTTATTTAGAATTCAGTTTTATCAGCTCTCTTCTCTAAATTGTCACTTTCTCTTCCTTCTTTTATGCTTAGAAATAAGAAAGAACACTGCCAATACAAACTATACTTTCTCTCCATTCAACTTTTTTGAACCTCACTCCAGTTGAGTGAGATTTTCTGTCTTAGCCATCAAGTGCTCAAGATTTTCATGCATAACCATCAGAACAAAGTAGATGCAAAGGCAGAGATGAATGCTCCTAGAAACATCAATGCCAAACCATATCCGAACTCTCTAAAGTCTTTCACAAGTTATCCATATACTTGTCAAAAAAGGAAAAGCCCTTGCTCTATGGCCACCAGTGATTCCATGCCTCCAGCCACGACCAAAATAGAGGGATGGGCTTCATGGAGTCCAGGTCATTTCAGATACCACGACTCTGGATACCAATAGATATTCTAGAAATTAAAGAATAAGCTCCAAAGCGTGCCCTCTTTTTTTTCCAGAAAATGTAATGTTGAAGACAGTATTTCCAAAATCAAAGACAACACTGAGACATAAAATCACACTTAAAGGTGCACAACTAAGTATCACCTTAGAGCTCAGCTCTTGATTTTCACTTTTTTTAAGGTGACTTTTTAAACTGATTTTCAGTCTAAAAATTAGTTTAGGCAGAAAAAGCTCATTACTGGAACACCTGCAGGTATTCCAAAGATGATAAAAAAGGATCTCAAGAGACTTGAAGTCAATCTCTAACATATCACCACACACTGGGAAAAAAAAACCAAACAAAAAAATCCCCCAACATTTCACATGCCATCATAATACTTCTGTAGCATTTTGTGCTGTCACAGTCAGCACAGCAGAAACTTGGCTGTGCACTGAAAACCATCAGTTTAAGTTCAGAGGTTGCACAGGACTCCTGTGATCGACTAATGGCTACCAATGTCAGAGACAAGAAGTCTGACATACAAATCTTACATTAACAGAGAAAAAAGGACAACATAACAGGTATCTTGGATGAATTTGTGAAAACATTCTTATAAATATTTTTAAAGATCTCTGACTTCTTACTGGAAAATATAAGTATTTAGTATAATTTTACTAAAAATAATCTATTGATAAGGCACAGTACAGTGTGCCCTCCCATGTTGTCTAATTGATAAAGACAGCTGAACAGAACTTTCATTTTTATCACATTCAAGAAACTTTCTGTCACACTTAAAAGCATCTTGCAATGAATCACATGAAAATGAAAATATCATACCTCCAAGTTGTTGAGATGCTGTTTTTCAAGGAGCTGTTGCATTTCTTTCAGATTCTTCTGGAAGAGAAGTTGCTGACTATCCATGTCTGTTCTACTGCTCTCCTGTATTGTTTCATCACAGCCAAACATTGCTGAATTCTCCTTCTGACAGAAAGAATCACTTCCACATGCTGATGAGGATGAAGTGTCATCTGTGGCTCTTGATACAAAAAAGAAAATTATTACTTTGTCTTATTTTTATGCATCAACTGTACATTTAAAAATATATTTCTTACCAAAAGTATACAACATCAATAAATGATGGAAAGCCCGACACATGCTGTTAGTACTATCTGAAAGTGTCCAACACTTTCCATTTTAAAACTTCTCTGTTTATTTATAAATAGAATTTTCTGATTGGGTTATTGGGTGACTGCCTCAGGTTGCATTAATATGGAAAATGTCAACCAACAGTTTGGTAATTTACAGAAATGGAACACTGAGGGTTTTTTTTTTAAAGAAAAAGAAAAAAACGAACAGGAAAATGGGCTTTATTTTTCCATAAAGTTGGCTTATGCAGAGTGTAACTATACTGATACTGTCAGGTATTCCCTTACTTCAAAGAGCAAGAAGGCTTTCTAGTATCCAGAGAGCCCAAATCTACCGATGATACGCAATGTCAGTATTGTGCTATGTTAAACAATTTGCTGCCTGACAAAAATAAATCCTTAGAGTAGCTAGTGTAGTTGGGCCCTGTGACCAGCTCTTAGCTGAAGATATATTTTTCATATGTATAGAAATTCAATAACCTCTTTCCTTAATTTCTATCCATTTCTTCAGCTTAAGGTTTTTCTTCTGAGCCTTCTCTTCCTGCACCTAAAATTATCCCTTTTCTTTTAAGTGGATCTATTTCAAGTGGGTAAATAATCTAATAAGACTTTTTGGGTTTTTTTGTATTTACCACAACACTTATAATTTTAGGGCAATGGAAAATGGAAACTTTCAAACCCTTAAGATTATTGTTATTTTTCAGGAGATCTTATTCAAGACTACAAAAAACATTGGCTTAATTGCAATGACCTAAGGAGAGTGTAAAATGGAATTTATTATTTCTGATGAGATGGCTGATAGCAAAAAGGGAGAACAAAAACTTAGAAAACTGCATGATGTTTTCTTTTGAATGGCAGATATCTTCCCTATCCCAAAACATTTTTGTTATTGTGGACCAGACTGATTGACACCTGGCCCCCAAAAATCTGGTTTGTTGGTTTTTTGGACATAAACAACTTTCTTTATATTTATTTGAGTAATTAGATCATTCATATTTATAAAAATTTCTACATGCTTGGACTATTTATATAAAAGTTTCAACATTCCAACTTTTCCACAGACAATTATTTTTGATTTGTCATATTAAAATTTATATCCCAAGACTCAACTTCATCAAACATAGCAATTTTAAACACCAATAGGGAAATAGATCTTGTAAAAAGAGCAGCGTGCCATTTACACACCTAATGTACAAACATCTCTGTGTCTGTTGGCTAATGAGTTCTTCAAAATCCTTGCTTTAGCATTCAATAACTAAACCCTACTAGAAACAAAATTGCTGTACTGCAGCATGGAATAACTTATTAGGTATTTCAAGACTTTTGCTTTCTCCAAGAGGAGTTAATATGTCTCCATTGCTTATTTTTTTACACCTTTTAAAAGACAAGCATTATGAATCCTATAATATTTTAAAATTCACAGATATTCACTTGGGTCTGAAGCTATATTTATCTTGCATACTTAATACAGTATTCATTTCTTCCTTTAAGAAGAAATTAATTCTAGGCATTCTCTTTCTGAGGAAGGGTAAATTCTAAAGATGACACAAGATTTTTGGCTTCAGCATTTATAAAATTGTAAGAAACAGAAAGGTATCTACTACTTCATATGAGTTAGTTATTACCCATCCCAAAATTTCCAGTTAAAGGGATTATAAGAAATGTTTAAAGCTTTACATCTCGGAACTGGTGACTTTTTAAGAACCTTCAATGTTCAGAACCTTCTCAAAATGCTCTTCTGTTTTATCTGTACTAGCTGTCTTGTGACCTCCCAATAGGTCATAGTGGACTCAACTTTTAAGCCTTTCTGATTCTGGGGTCACTTATTTTCTTTTTTTTTTCCTTGAGCAATTTCTAAGTTCAAAATTACAGAAATATAATTAACTTCAAGATTATTAGCTTTCTTTCAAATTTGGCTATGAAGGAAAAAAAAACTGTAAAAGAATATGAACATATAATTTCCTTAGGAAAACTGGTTAAGAAAATGAAAACCAGAAAAAGAACACACTATCATTATGAAAGGATAGTGATTTTTTTACATTAAACAAATAAAAATGGAGTGACAGCAGTGTAAGAAATGGTAAGTGGTTTGTACAAGTCCTGAGATACCAATGTGTTACACAAGAAGCAGTTTGAAAAAAGTTGAAAAATAAGGAAAGAAATGATTAAGGCAGTGAGATGCTGTCCTTAATCAAGCCTATGAGTGAAATGAGACAAATGATCAGAAAACCTGAGACAGGGTTCAGAAACATCTACATTTTTTGCCATAAATGAAGCTTTGATTTATCACGTAGATTTCTTGTTTGTTTCTTTGTTTTTGTTGCTGCAATCTTCCTGTAAATGTTGACTAGAAAACAGCATGAGTGTTAAGCTCTGTGAGTTATAAAATATTTTCTCAACTGACCAGTTTATCACCTGAAAATGTGTTAATCAGAGCAGAGATCTGTAAACAAGTTGAGTATCAATGTCACACTGAAGAACACACTGAAGCCCAAAAGTAGGGAGACCCCTTTCAGGCAGAATTTATCTCTGTTCTGAACATCTGCACAAGGTATAACATGCAGAAAATAGTTGAAATGCAGAAAGAAGTAACAAAAGAAGCAACAACAAAAATAACCCCCTGAGCTGAAATGTTAAAGAAATGAGAGGTTAGGAAAGAGATAATCAGGAACTAGTAGGAAATACAGCAGATAAATAAACTATGTATGAAGGAACACTCGGTTATAAGTCAAGGTATCTTAGAAAAAGTGCTTGGGCAGAATGAAAAGTATGCAAATAAAATTTTATGTGATATAAAATGAAATTTCAGGTCAAATTGTTACCAAGATGCTCTCGATTCACAGAGATAATGAGAAATATAAAGGAATTACAGCTGGAAAGAAGATCCTTGGGTGAACATATAATAGTGTCTCCTTGAATGTCAAAAGGAAAAAAATCTGGATAAAAAAATCACCTAGACAGAATAATTCTGAAAACAGTAAATGGTTTGATAACCATGGCAATCTGACTTGGGCTATAACTGACTGGAGATTGGGTTAGTCTTGACTATTCCCAGAATTCCACTGAGGGGAAAAGGTTTGTGTCATCTCCTCTGCTGTCTTACCAACTGGACACAAACAACTCAACGAAACTGCACAATGTTTCATTGGAAAAGTTCACAGAAGTGCTTTCTTTGACATAATGAGAAATGCCCTACAATTTCTTAACAGTAATTGTCTGCTGTTTATTGAATACAGTAAGAAATTTACTTCCTTTGTTCATCAGAATGAACAGGAATGCTTACCTGAAGTTGATTTTGTTTATGTTTTGCAAGCACAGTCCTGGTGTTAAAACTGATCCTTTAATTTGTTCAAGAGCTTCTTCTAACTGAAAAGCTGCTTTTGCTTTTGTCTGAACTGGAGGGATCAGAGCTAGAAACACACAATGGAGAAAGAGTTTTTTAAAATTGGAATATTTTACCATAAATGGTTTGGCTAAGTTGCTGATGTTTGGAAGCCTAAATCCAGACAGTTACAATAAACACAGTAGTTTAGCACTATTAGACATGCAAGAGCACCTTGAGTTCCTCTGAAACAAAATCCCAGTCTATTTAAGTGTTTACAGTCACACATGTATTCAACAGTTTTGCTATTTGCTTTTAAACTGCACTGTTGAAAAAATACGAGGTTAAAAAAATCTAACTTTGTTTTTACATCATGATTATTTCACTTATGCACTAAGCCAAAGTTATGGCTTGCAGATATTTTACAGAGGCCAAATTGTAACTTAATAATTGAACCAGTGGGGAAAGAAGAAGTCCAGACAGGGACAATGTATTGCCACCTTCAAGTGAGTAGAAGTAGGATAGAGAGTAGCAGAGGCAGAATTTCTATAAAGGAAAATCAAGAGAAAATCTGTGATTCCTTCTATTGCTACACAGTCCAGACTGTCAGTAGAGCTACGAAGAAGCCCTAAACCAGTACTGTTCTATTTTGTTATTTTAATCTGACATTTGATCTTGAAGTCAGAGACATTACCTCACAGCTGGCACAACTGCAGCTGGGAGAGTAAATCTGTTAAAGAATACCTAAGTAATAGACCATATCTTAAGCATTTGAACACTGGAAAGTTGACGGGAAATCAGACTTGGCCAATGCTGTTACAAACTCCTGCCAATCTGCACTGATTCCAAGAAAGCAGGAACTGAGCTGAAGTGATCATTGCTTCCCAGCAAGAGAACAGCTTAGAAAGTGGACTAATTCAGAAAAAAAAAAAGTTATGTACCATATTAATATATGCTGGGACTGCATTTACTTAATGACAAACAAAATGCACATTTTGGAATATTTTATATTCAAAGGCTCGAAGAGGGGATCATTACGCTATCCTAGTAACTGTCAGTGGCCTCGTAACACCTCTCACCCAGCTGTGAAAGCACAGTACTGCAACCAATAAGCACACTGCAGTCAACGAAGTGGGGAAAACCCAGGAAGCCACAATACCTCAAGGAGGTCATGTACTTACTGTTACTGGAATATAGTGAAATATCTCACGATACAGTTTTTAAAAAAAAAAACAAAACAAAACTGTTTTTACTTCCCCTACCCAATTGTCATAGCTATCAGTTCTGAGTTTCTTGTCAGTTGTTTTGCTTTTGTGAATTCAATTACTTTGAATGAAGTCAATTGTTCTGTTTACAAACAGAAAAGACTAATGGCCTCCAGATGTGCCTTCCAACCTTAACTATTCTTTGATTCTGTGAATATAAAAATACTCGTATTGTGAATAACAGTTAATTCACAAACCTGTTTCTTTCTGCTGAGAAAAGGACTGATGAGCATGTCGGAACTTAGCAGTTGCCTCCTGAAATTTAATTTTCCTCTGCTGCAGAACGTGTTCTCTAAATCTTTTTTCTTTTGCTGCTTCTTCCTTCTGTCTTTCTTCAAAAGCTCTGTGTTTAAGAAGCAAAACTAGATCATTTCTATGTTTATGAATTACATTTACTGAAATATTAGTAATTTGCTTACCAACTTGCCATTTTAGTACAAAAGCTTGCTTGTCCATAAATTAAATGCTATTAAATTCAGCACACCTGGATTTTTAGAGTTTGTTGGAACGTAAATGGGACAGTGGGTGATGAAGAAGAGTCAGAACATATTTTAATTTCTTAACCTCAAACAGGGATTTGATTCTTTTTTATATGTGAATTAACATGCAAACTGGACCAGTTCTTGTCACCAATGTGACTTTTACAACAGCCTTTACAGTACCACATAAGTGTGTCACAGAGAGCAGATCAGTAGGAAGGTAAATTGCAAATGCTCTGTGCGTACTTTTCACAAGCTTTTGGGGAAGTAATAACAGTTTAAAAGTTGTTATTTAGAAATGACACAAAGGAACTACAGCTTTTATTTATAAATATGCAAGAGTAAGTATCAAGTTGTAGTTGTTAAGAAGCTTCCTGAAAGACAATCAGTTTACCAGCACAAACTGGGATAAAACAGTAACACAAAACTATAATTGACAGAATCTGTTATTATTAAAAAATACGTTAAATGTGTTCTCTCACTGGTTGGAAAGCAAAGCAGGCTCTAGTCAAAGACAACCATCATCACAAGAGTTCCTTCAGTAGGTGTGAGCTTCATGAAGCTATGTGGAATCTTTTCTCCTGCTGACAGAATCATCAGCTTTTACCGACAAACTAGCTCCCAGAGTGAAATATACCCAGAATATTTATTAGCACAGTGTCTGTGTAGGCAAGTCATATCTAATGGTTTTAAACTAAAAGAAGGTAGATTCAAACTAGATATAAGGAAGAAGTTTTTTACAGTGAGGGTGGTGAAACACTGGAGCAGGTTACCCAGAGAGGTTGTAGATGCTCCATCCCTGGAAACATTCTGTTCTAAAAGCAGTAATACTATAAAAGCAATGGTCTTCATGTAAAACTTCCAAAGCCTGCCATGCAAAGATCACTACAGCTGGGAGCTTCCCATCTGTGTATTAGAAATGTGATTTAACAGGTCACTAGTACACTAAGTAGGGTCCCCCTCTAGCCAGCATTAGTGGAAAGTTTAGTCAAATGTTCTTTGTTTCTCTCATCACAATAAGATACCTTCCCATAACTCTAATCACTAGCTGTTGCTTCATAGTTCTTCTTGCTTAATGGAACAAAGCTGCTACTTCACAGAGCTCCTCCTTAACTCAAGCTATTTTAATTATTCTTCCCTTTGCTTTTCAGGGAAAAAGTTCAAACTGAAATAATCAACTTGACCCTCTCTAGTATCCCTTCAAAGTGATGACTGATCTCCTGTGAAAACAAACACAAAAATAATTTGAAATAGGTACTTTTTACTTAAAGGCACAATAGTAAAAAAATAGAAAAACTGCCAACTAATTCCCAAGTACACACTTATACAGGAATATCCACTTTAATGCACTTGCAAGCCAAAGCATAGCAGAGAGAGACAAAGAACTTTCACTGTTTTGAAAAATCATATATACATAGCTGACAAAACATGTTAGAACTAAAGAGTAGAACTAGAATTCATTGTCCACTTCCAGTCGTCCTGAATTTTACTCACTGTAAAATCTAATACAGAAATGTGCAATTTTATCTTGACTGAATGAAATTCACAGGAGAGGAAACAGACTTGCTTATCCTCGTAACTACTTTAAACATATTCTTCTTGATGCCCTTTGATATCTCTAGAAGCTGATCAAGAAGGCCTTTAGTTGAACTGTAGTTGTTAAATTCAGACATGTGGGAAATTCTACAACTTTACACCTGGAGTAATTCCAGCATATAACTCCAAAATGGAAAAAAGTCAATTCTGCAGAGTACTTTTTTTTCAGATTATTTTGAATATGGCTTAGCTGCACTCTTCCACATTCCTAATAATGAGTGTTAAAAAAGGACTGCTGTTCATATAGCTGGGAATGAGCAAGTCCAAATGCTGATGCAAGAGGTCTTTTTCAGCACAGCTCATCATGATCAATATTTGTTTTGGATTAAGACAAGAAGGAGAAAAAAGGATCTTATTTAATGTAAGGAAATGCATTGAAGTTATTCAGTGAAGCCTTATTAACTTCTTGACCTCGCAGAATGTAAATTGTAACACCCAGGTTCATTACGTAAAATAAATAATTTTAAAAATGCACACTTACATCTTACAGAAAAACAGTTAAAGCACATCTTTGTTCATGCACTCTCCTTAAGTCACCAGCTTAGGTTCATATCATAGATGTAACATTGGCAAAAGAGTATGGCTTTAAGATGGATAGTTAGCAGAAGAATTTCCTGACTGGTGTTTTTTTAACCCAATTTTTCTGTCTACTATAAACAACCCAGTGGTGCAGCAATTTTTGAAATGGCTGCCAAAATATTTATGGAGAATTTGGAATACAAAACTTAAAATACTTAGCTGTCTCACATATACAGACATTATGTGGAAGGCATTTTTATGATAAAAACAGTACGACTAGATGGTAGAACTATTTCCTGGTTAATTTTATTAAATTCTCTTCACAGTGAAGTGAATGATGCTACATTCCCAGGTGGACTAAATGCTTACTACTGCATTGGATGAAAATGATAATTAAAAAAGGAATATATACAGTGTGTATGGAGTGCTATGAAATGAACGTTTTAATACTGAGTTGATATTATTCTTCCATTGCAAACCAGTTGCAATCATCAACCAATGCACATCATGTTGCAAACCAGTGCGCAGTCATTTTAAAATTGAGGTAGGGAGATATTTGTATGGTCAATGACTGCAGTAGGATGAAGAAAAGGCTAAAATGCAGTGTCACACTCAAAATTTCCTTCATGGGCAAACAGGAAGCAATCTTATATCTTTAAAAAGATCTGTGGACATTCCCCAAAAATCAACTTTTTTATCTGAGGCACTTCCCAAGACCAGGAACACATATTAAATCTATTCCTTCATCTTCTTTGATTATCATATGCTGAATACAAAAAGACAGACTGAAATTGCTGTGAGAGCTTCAGAAGGACCAACCCTTACAATACTGTATGGGCTCACAGAGGGCTGTCCTGCAATATGCCCCAAAGGTCCACAGGTGGGCTGCCTGCACTATGTACCAGTTGTCACATTCCAAGTCTTGTTCATAGGCAAAACCCGAGCACACCTTATATAGTCAAGCTTTTTTTTTTTGTTAGCATAATTTAAATCTTAAGAGTCCAATTATTATTAATCCAGAATTGTTACTGAAAAATAATATTGTTAGAATACTTCTATACAGAAAAAGGCTCAATAATAGTGATATACCAGTTTGAACTGTTATTCACACATTGAGTTTCTATCCCCTTTCCTGATGCTCATTCTTGCATTGCTCTTTTGCATCCCAAGGCTTGTAGTTTCATTCTGGTTGTGCTGGAGTGTTAAGGTGAACTGGCAGAATCTGGAATCCCTTCAGCAGGACCAACAGGATCTTCATGTAAATGCTTTCCTCTCCCTCACTTGAGGATCCATTTGGAGTCATATCTGTATTTGCTAATACACCTTTACATCTCTGCTCTATCATCATCAATCTGTAGCTCCACAGTACCTCCAAATATTCCATACATGGTGCCTTCTTTGTATGTTACATACTGTTCTTTTTTCCTCTTCATTACCTCTAAAGCCAGGTTTGTCAGATCTAGTTCTGCACTTCTTTAGCTGACTATTGGTGAGTATAGCCATGGGGTCTCCAGTGCCAAGCCTGTGTGCCATCTCTTACCATTCTCTGCCTGTGTTCCTCCATGTCACATCCTGCACCTCCAGTTTTCAAAGCCTCTGCTACTGTACCAGGCCTGCATTCCTCTATACTACTTCATGATTTTAGAGTCATAAATATCTCATTCTCTGCATAGAATAACTGCTTCTTACTGCTATCTATATAAAACTATGGTCATACAATAAAAAGATAAACAAAGGCAAAATTAGCCACAGACACCTGGTCTTTTAGAGGAATTGCTGTTACAGCTAAACCAAGCTGCTGTCAGGTCAAGAAAAGTTCAAAGAGAGCAAGTTTGGCAAGCATCTGTTCCAAGGCCTTGCTAATTCAGCACAATCCTGTGGCCCATTATCAGAAATGGCAATACTGCTTTTCAAGTCCACATCATAGTGGTTACAGTGATCACCTACTTTTCACAGTTCCACTCTGATGTAGAAAGAAATACAAAATTCTTAACACTTTGTCCTCTCTGTTTACCAAGCGCTGACATTGTTCTCATATTTCTGGCCACAGACTGCTTTTCATTCTTGATCAACAAAAGTGAATAATTTAAAGAGCATTTATTAAATAATCAATGTTAATCAGCCAGTAGGTGGAGCACAAAGCTTGTGCATATGTTGAAAATAAAGTATTACAGAAAGAACAATAATTGGGAATAGATTGGAAACAGATCTAGATTTCCTTCTCCAGTTTCAACAGACAGATTAGTTATTTCAAGGTAATTCAAAATGCTGAACCAAGACAACCAACTGTAAGGTTTATTTTAAAATGCACATAGACAATTGCATTTCCAGAACGAACCAGATACCTGCAGACAGTAACATCACAGTAAAATGGGAAACACATTTTGCACTGAGCAGTAACAGCACGAAGTCTATAGTCCCCAGCAAAAGTGACAGCTGGTATTTAGAAAGCAGTGTGTTATAGAAACATAAAATATGATATCCTATTCATTTGCATTAAGTATGTGCTTAGTCAGTAGCTCTTATTTCCAGAATACTGTTATTTAAACAAAATATCTGCCAGCTACTGCCCCAGAGAATATTTGATTCTTAATCTGATCTTGAAATTGCAACTTCATGTATCAGTGAGACAATAAAGAAATTACTTTCTTGATACTCAGGCAACTTGTAAAAACTGCAGGCTAGGGTTTTTTGCTGTGTTAAAGTACTGTTGTTAACACAACTAAGGAGCTTGGTCAGCACAAGAGATGCAAAGAAACAGATGACACCAGGAGGATTGAAAAAGATCTGAAATTTAAGTTACTGAGACTTTTATTTCCAAACCTATCCTTGCTCTTTCTGATCAAGTGATGTTTTTGTTTTTTACTACTAAACCAATTAACTGTGTACAGCTTGTAGAAAATGACTATTTTTAATGCTGAAGGTGCTGCATTTTAGAAGTATTGACAACAAATCAACACTAGACTGTCAAGGAAAATTTCATTACAAATACATATAGAAAAGGTTGAAAACAGAAGACCTCAATCTGCAAGATTCTTGCATATGCAGGTCTCATTAGCTTAAAAAGTGCTTTGGTACAACCTTATTTAAAGGAGGCCTGCTGGTGGTTCCTGAAAAATAACATAAAGAAAAACACACAGAAAAATTTTCCTCCACAAAGCAACATGAAGAGAATGAACCTAAATGACACAAGATTAAGAGAGAGCAGAAACTCTTCTGTGTCTTCACTAGTGCTTCATCCTAAAGGGAATTCATTGCTTTTACTCTTTCAGTAGAAAATTTATAAACTTAAGGTTGACACTAAATTTGGTTAAGCTTGATCAACTTCATAAAATTCTACAAAGAAATGACAATCCTGTAGATGAGAGGAGAGCAGTAGATATTTTCTATTTGGACTTTACTAAGGCTGCTGGTACAGTCTCTCCTATGATCCTCATAAATGAGATGCTGCTGTACAGGCTGAATGAGCAGCAAGTGAGGCAGAATGTAAATGTTCCGAATGGTCAGGCCCAGAGGGTGGTGATTAGTGACACAAAGTCCTAATGGAGGCCAGTACATAGTGGTGAACCCTAGAAGTCAATACTGGGCTAAATCCTCTTTAACATCTTCATTAAACATAGAAACATAGAATCATTTGGGTTAGAAAAGACCTTTGGGATCATCAACTCCAACAACAAGCCCAGCATGGCCAAGTCCACCACTAAATCACATCTTGAAGTACACCACATGCAACCACTCCAATGGGCAGCCTTTTCCAATGCTTGACAACCATCTTCAGGAAGAAAATTTTCCTAGTATCCAATCTAAACCTCCCCTCATGCAATTTCAGGCCATTTCCTCTCATGCTGCAGGAGATTTTACTTGAGAGAAAGGACCAACCTTGCTGCAAAGAAGGTCAGTGGTATTCTGAACTGCACTAGGCAAAGCCTAGCGAGCACGTAGAGGAAAGTGATCCTTCCCCTCTGCTCAGCACTAGGCAGGCCACAGCTGAAGGACTGTGTCCAGCTCTGGGCTCCCCAGTACAAGACAGACCTGGACAGACTGGAGACAGTTCAATGAAGGGCCACAGAGATGATGAAGGGACTGGCGAATCTCTCTAGGAGGAAAGGCTGAAAGATCTGGGACTGTACAGCCTGGAGAAGAGAAGGCTTAAAGGAATCTTAATGTCTATAAATACCTGGAAGGAAGGTGCAAAGAGGAGACAGCCAGGCTGTCTTCAGTGATTGATGTCTGCTGACAGGACCAAACTGAAACACAGAAGTTTCCTTTGGAATATCAGGAAACACTTTTTTTTGGTAGGGATGACAGCACTGACACAGATTGCCCTGAGAGGTTGTGGAATCTCCATTCTCGGAGAAGCTCAAAAGCTATTCCTGGGCAATCAGCTCTAGGTAGCCCTTTCTGAGTGGAGGTGCTCAACCAGATCAAGAGGTCCCTTCCAACCTCAACCATTCTATGTGAAGGTTAGAGGTAGAAAATGGACTGTCACACCTCACAGTGCACTCATTCCTACTCTCCATATAAAAAATGCAAAATATACAAATTTTCTTTTGAAATCATACACTAGCAGTGCCAAAACCAACTCCTGATACATGCCTGTAAGCCCTGGCAGGGAGAATTTTGGGTGCTGCCGGGTGAGAATGTGGAGCTTAAGAATATCATGCTACCCTTGAGAAACTATCATCATATCTAACACCTTTACATGTGTAAGAAAGCTAATGGAACTTGGCTCATACAGACTTGAGACATGACCTGAGGGTTGATCAATCAATTCCTACCTGCATAACTGCCAGGAAAAAATATTTAGATTCAAGGAACTTTATTTTCAAATTACTTTCCTGCACAAATGCAGTGACCCTTAATTTTTAATTATATATTTCACAGCTTATAACATTGTATGCATTTACTACCTTTCTAACATTAACTAACTCACTCCTTTTCAGTTAATCGGAGAAAACTTGTTACCACAGACTTCCATTTGATTGCTTATGGTGTTAATAATTATGCCATTCTCAATTATCACAAATTGAAACAATTTCATTTTATGAATACCATACCTAAATTTCTAAGTGGCTCACCTGAGTAACTTGGATTTATACTGTGTTTCTTAAGGCTGCAATGAAATACATATGGAAATGTATTTATGTATCCACTAGTATTACTTTAACTACACCAGTCTGTCAAAAATACGCAGGCTGTCTGGTATTTGCTTTTACATTAGAGTATAATATTTCAAGACCACTAATACAATAAACAGTGTTCATCTGAGATGTGTAGCATTGCAGTGGTTCTGTTCCAGAAAAAGATATTAGGTATTTAATTTTTCAACTGAGACTCAGTTTATTATTTGCAAAGATTGTGGGTTGCACTCTGTCTTTAATTACTCACAGGTGATTATAGCTCTTCTTCCATTTTTCTTTTTATTTCAAAACATAAGTTGATAGCACATACTGTCAGGATAAAATGGCAATATAAACAATATATACCACCTCTCTTATGAGTTATGAACATATGCAATAAATAAACATTGTACAACAGAAGTCATCAGATATGGGAACTGTGGGGCACGAGCATTAATGAGTTAACAAGAGGCAGAGGAAGCTGGTCTGAGGCTGGGGGCTTGCAAGGAGGAACCCATCTGCCTCTCTAGTACACACAGCTGAGCCCCCTGTACGTGAGAGCACCACCTCAGTGCGAGGGAAAAAACCTCCGTGCCCATTATACTCACAGCACTTCACTGAGACATTTCAGTGCATAATTTACTTAATCCATTTGCCACAGAATATTTCATGCCTTTGCATTCTCATGTATGCAGAAGACAGACTATGCAAAGCTCTGTTTAAAATGTCAGTACAAAATAAGTTTATTATAAGTATAATCCTGTACAAGAAAATGTTGCTTTGTATTTATTGGGAAGTGGGAGCACAAAGCCTCGGCATGAAGAGGAGGCTGAGCAGCTGTTATGCCATGTAGACAGAAAAGCACACACTTCAGAAGGCAACAACTGCCTTCTGCTGGCCCACGCTGTATGGCTGAGTGCATTTTTCATACATGCATTGAAGCTAATAAAACCCAGAACACTAGAAATGCAGATCAGAGCCACAAGATGAAACTGCTACTTACCTTTCATTTATATGAGATGTGACTACAGTGAGTTTCCAAAAATTAGTGAGTAAATCAGAATATTGTTCTTTTTATTTTATTTGTCCTATAGCAAGAAACTGGATTGGTGAAACTTTTCAGCTTAGATTCCTCTAGGCCAAAGCAGCGAGCTATTTATCAAAGTGAACATGAAAATAGTAGAGATATATTGATCTGTCTCAAGGTTTTGACTCTTTTTGTTTTGGTTTTCTCTTTTTTTTCACAATCCTCCATTAAAGGAACCCTAGTTACTTGCCTTCTTCTTCTGTTTGTCTCCATCAAATATTTCATTGCCTTGCTCCGATGCATTTTTTGATCCTCTTTCAATGCCCGACGTTCTTCTTGTAAATCCTGTTCAAAATTAAATATTAAATCCCTACCCCTAAGACTGTGTTAAGGACAATAGAAACTGGATGGAACAGCTCTCATTAAAAGATATAATAGCCTGTGTGATTGACATTATATAGAGTAGGTCCCATAATTGTATGTTACAGTCATAACTAAATTTATGCTCATCTAGAAAAAAATGTAAGTTCATTTTACTTTTAAAAAGGATTTTAGGAGAGGCTGTGCACTCATCTTTCATGATACCAGCTGAAAAATCCCACCTTTATTATGTTCATTTGAAGGGATATTTTGTGTAGTTATCTAAACCTGTAACATAAAGATGCAGATATGAGAGGGAAAATGTTAAATAGTAAACACCCCCTCACACACACTCCCCCACACCCTAAAGGATTAGTTGTTTACAATGAAATTGATTAACATCACTAAATAAAAGGTCTCCACAGAGCCAGATCAGTCCTGCATCACACCAGTAATTATTTAAGTAGCACTGTGCACTCGGATCTTAAGAGTTTGTGTCAGTAGTTCTTACTATCAAAATTCAAAAAACACGAACCCACAAGTTAGGATGGAAAACACTATTCCCAGTGGCATAATCTCCTAGAAAAGGGAAAACAAGAAAACTTCGAAGTTGCTTGAGAACTCAACTTTCCCACGGCAGTTTAAAACCCGCAATGTACAAGTTCTAATTTGAAGACACCCCTGAGGCGGTCCCTGACCGCGGAGCAGGGCGGAGGCTGAGACATCGCCGCCCCGGCCCCGCCACCGCCCCACACGGGCCCCA
>VXBC01010530.1:698366-716231 GCA_013399945.1 Ploceus nigricollis | reverse complement strand
GTGTTGTCTTGGGATATTGCCCTGCCTTGGATGAGCTGTCAGCAACAGGCTAAATGCCTTGGTGATTTCCTGGCGAGACATTTCTTGGCTGATGTGTTTGAGCTTAAACCAATTCTTCCTTTTTTTTTTTTTTCTTTATTTCAGTGTGCAGCTGTTCTATGTCTTTGACTAGGAAGGTAAAAAAGAGTACTCTGCATTTGTAAAATACTTTTCTCCACAGACCCCTCCCCCATATTTGTAGCACAGTTTGGGAAGTGAGTGTTGCTGTTACCATTTTACGGTCAAGACCAGTGGTCATCAGGTTGCCAAATGTATTTAATATTTATAGTATCCCAGTTACTGCCATTGAAAAGATCGCCCTAAAATGGAAGTCTTTCACCTCTAGTTCAGAAAATCAACCCCAAATTCACCATTTCTTTGCCCCATCTGCTCTGTTGTGTTGCAGATTGGGGAAAAGTGGTTGTCAATTTACCACTGTGTGCTTTTCAACCCACACACACATTTAAAATCCCAGTTTGCCTGATGAAATGCACTGTTTCATTTAGGATGCAATAGAAGTCTTTATCAGGTTGGAGAACTGAGTCACCCAAGCAGAACTGAGGCAGAGCTGGGAAACTGCAGAATTTGGGCCCATGTCACATCTAGGAAGACTGAAGGTCGTGATCAACTAAAGCCATTGACAGATTTTGAGCTTCCTTAGATTTACTGAAAATTTTCATCTAATGCAGCACAACTTGCAGCTTCACCTTAAGATACCTTCTGAGATTCAAAACTTATTCAGTGTTTATATATATTTCTGTCTTTCTCTTGTTTATGTTTTTTATTAAGTCTTTTTAGTCCTCATTTATGGTTATTGGATAATTTCTCCTCATGAGTAACTTCACATCTTTCAGACTGTGGGACAAGAAGGTGACAAGCTGAGGGCCATGTAATTTAGAAGTGTATGATTATTCTGGGGCAGCAAGAAACCTGATCTTAAGTAGTTACAGAATGGAAAGTCCTGCTCTGGCAGCTGGTTTGAAAGAAGTTTCATAAATTTTTACTTTGGGCTGGACACTGATATTCCAGTGAAGGATAAAGATCAGCTCTTAAAACTTTGTGGGATGGATTCTGAATTTATTACAAGTCTTATTTGAAGGCTGGAGCATAGCTGTGCTGCTGCAGAAACACATTTTTCTTTCCTTCTTGTTCCAGTGGAGGATTAATATGACGATGCCCTATAGTTTTTCTCCAAACTGTGTAGGCAACTGCATGGGAGAAGTTAATGTTCTGACTATTTTAACCATTCCTGCCTGAAATTTGTCACTCTGCCTATTGATGTACATAGAAAGAGGAAGAAAAACTGTTCGTTTGCCCTTAATGTGATATATAGAGAGCCATGGAAATCTTTTCACCTTTTTCCTGAGACCGAAGTAATGATCACAACCTGCATCTTCTTGAGAGAGCATCAACTGATGCACTAACTAAACCCTAGTAGGTCTCATATTGCAAAACTATTATGTACCATGTGGTACTTTAGAAAAAATTAAAAATTTGCTTTTGAGAGATACAGAAGAGCCAAAGTTGTTAAGAATTTCACATGCACTTGAATATACTCCTCTAAGTCACAGGTTCTTAGTACCATTTAACTATTAATTTTTAAAGAAAACATTGAATTAAAAAGTGTATTAATCCCCACTCCCAACAAATGTTGGTTGCTCCCAACAAATCTTAGTAGCAAAAGCTATTTCCATTGTATTCCAGCTTTAGATAGAGGTGGAGATTAACCACATTATCAAGCCAAATTTGGAACACCGTCTTCTTGCACCAGTGTAAGGTGCCGTTGAACAGTGTATTTTAAAGATCCTTTAGACAGTGTATTTCCCAGTGGTACATTGGAAGCTGAGGTCTCATTTATTCAGCCAGATCACAAACAATTTAAATTCTCTAATGTGTCTAAATTCTCTAAATATGTTGGACCTTTCTGAACTTTTTTTTTTTGCTTAGACTATCAGATCCAGTTTTAAGATACAAAAGTAGTGGAATTGAGTGAAATCTGTAAGTGCTTCATAGTTTTAATTAAGCTTTTGTAGACTACATTTAATTTTATTATTTTTCATGCTATTCTCTTGTACTTTGCCTTTTTTCAGGGATAAAAATCATTGTACTGAATGATAGTCCCAGTACCTGTGTTACAATGGGTGGGCTACCAGTGAAACCAAAATACTGCTATTATTCTCCTGGTAAAAGATTTTCTATGTAATACAAAGTACTAATTTAAAATAATGTCTATTCAGTTTTCTATTTTGAAATTACTTTGATGACATATTCCAAAATTGCCTCCACAGCCTGTTCTAGTGCACTACCACCACAGCAGTACAGAATCCTTAATTTTAATGATAAAAAAACTTGGTAAAAATCTGAAAACATCAAGTAATACTAGTTTTTATTTCAACTAGCCCAGAACACTCATGCCAAATATACACAAATGCTCAAGAGCAGCATATAAGAAAATCTGTCAGAGTTTATCACAATGAAAATATATATGTTTGATGTGTCATGTAGAGGTGATAAGCAGTAATTTTCCTTCAGGATGCAAGTAGTAATATATAAAATCTACTGTGCCGTTGAAATGTGGTTTATTAAATCCAGGCAGTAAAGGAGTGATGTGTTGGCTGCCCTTTGTGCTGTAGACATTCCCAAATAGTTAGATCAGGCCTTCATAGTGTACAATTCTTTCCACAGAAATTTGAAACCCATCAAAACATTTGCATTTCTTCAAGTAAAAGATGAACCACCACTTTAGGGTAACTTCATTTATTTGTCTTAATATTTTTTTGTTTGGTTTAGGAGAGACTGTCATAAATAATGGCAAACCTTGTTCACCTAAGGTAAGATTTTCTATTACTTTGTTCAGATAAGATAATGAATCTAACTGAATGATTTCTCAGAAAAGTTACAGATGTTTTAAAAATATGGATTGCCTTATTCAAGATTGATATGGAAATACAGAAGAATTGGGTATTTTCAGATAGAGAAAAGAAGCTACATTGAAATTGCAGGAATTCAGTATATTAGAACATTTTTGAGTTAATGTCCTGTGTCACAGCTCAGTTGTTATGTAATATTTTTAATCTCATCTGCATGACTTTAAATGCAGAGTAACTATTGGTTTTGGCAGAGTCAGTTTTTGCTTGAATTGCTGAGATCAGACTTAATTGCTTGTTTCATGTTGGCTTTTGTTAAAGATAAATATTGATTAAAAATATTTGCTTAACAGTGTTTAATTGAACATCTGGTGAGTAGCTGTGATAGCCCTGGAACAAGCCATACTTTCAAGTGTTCTATTTATAAGTTTCTAGAGATCTGTTTATAACTCTTGCATAATTTTTCTTTCTTTATTTTGTGCTTATTTCAAAATCAAAGAAACCTATTCTTTTACTTTGCTGTCATTCTCCTGGCACAAAATGCAATTATACTAGTAATTCAGAAACCTTTTTTTGTAAAATTCCTTTGCTAACAGATTTCTGTAATTTTTACTTTCACTTTTTAAGAGCAAAAATCAGGGAAAAAAACCCTGTTCAGTGCTTGCTGGTGTAGTACCAATTGCAGAAAGAGAAAACTGGAGCAGGAAAGAACAACTATGAAGAAGATGTATTCAAGTCTAAATAAATTTTGTTTTTCATTAAAATCTTGACATTTCTAAAGGATACTATTTACATTTGAAAACACAATATATGAAAATACTAAAAATGATTTGCTGAGATGAAATCATCAAACAAAAACTCATATGAAAATATGTTGCTTAGTCTTTTGACAATGACACATATTTTGGCAATTACTTTTAGTAATTTCTTTAAGTGATGATTCAGAGGCATTCCCTTGTTTTATGTCATATGGAACCATGGAAGAAAAACTATTAAATATGATAATATAATTTTAAAATAACAGTAATAGGTGGAACTACTTTTACTAATGCTATTATTGTTACTGTTTCAGATAATTGTGTGCCCATGAATACTGTCCCTATATTATTTCCCCTATAAGAACATTTAAAATATTTTTTTTACTGCTGAATTGGTCTGCAAATCTTCTCATGACTGCTTATGCGCATAAGTTAAAAACTTATGCAAGTACTTCCTTGGTCAGTGTCTAAATAATGAATTTAGGGATTTTCAAGAGTAAAAGTACTTTGCTAATATGTCGTAAATCCAAAAGCCTGCTCCTTTCCAGTGAAAATAAGTTTATTAGCATTTGAGTTTTCCATTGGGTGTGGTAATTCCTAAAATGAAGGATTTGCAAGTTCTTGCCTCCCACTTACAGTGTTTACAAGTAGAATACCTCACCAGAAATGGTGGTGATATTTTTTTAATTTATAGAGATTATTCTTTACCTCTGACACTACTTTTTTCTTGTGAGGTATGGCTAAGCAGAGAACATCTAATCGGTTTTGGTCTCAGCTCTGTCAATTATTGCTTGATAAAACTTTTAAAAAACAGATTTTGAAGGAAGTTCTGTGAAGCAATATACTTCATTTTGACAGACTGAGCTATTTTATGTGTGCTTTATGTTCAATTTGTTTCCCCCTCCATTGTTTGGTACAACAGGACACAAGGAATGTTGGAGCTGTGGAGGAACCACTCCAGGCAGAAGAGAAAAATAAATCTGCAGATATTTCAGAACAAAAAGAACAATGCCTTGTACCATGTGATGCTCAAGCTAAAATTTTACGAGGGGACAAACATTACATGTGCAGTATGTATTCATAAAGAATACTTTTAGTGATGAGCTGTGCAGTGCTGTGCTATGCAATCCTCTCCTCCGCTACGCTATGCTGTGCAAATTTATTTTTTAATCTTCTTGAGCACACGTGACAGCCTTGTGATCCTGCTGCCCAAACTGTGTGTAGTCCAGAAAATCTGGGGTACCCTGTTTTAGGGATGCAGCTGGTGTGACATAGTATAATCATTGGTGAAGACAGGCAAATCCAAGCAGCCACACAACCCACCCGTGTCTGTTGCCCTCTGAATGTCAGTATCTCTCTCAAGTAGAGAGGTAGAGGAGGATGTCTGTTCCTCATTTAAACGTCATAGCTGGATGTGGGGGTGTAAGTGGGAGGTTAATTAATTAGTTAGTCAGTTACATGGGAGTAAATGTGTACGTCACCTTACTTTTATGGAGGCTTACACAGGATATTCACTAGCTTGACAAACTACACAGCAAATTATACAATCAGCCTCTTAAAATAATTGTGCAAATTCTTGGTTTTCACATATGATTAAAAAAAATATATTATTAATGATATGCCATTATGATGATGATCATGATTTGTAGCATCAGGGCAAAAACCAGGAGTAGTACAATGAATGAGCAAATGTAAGGTGACAAGAAACCTTATATATATCTGTCTTTTATCATATGCATTTATATTTCTGTGATATCCATTAACGGGTTGTCCAATTTACCCAAGGAGAAGATTAATTTCTTCTTCAAAACATTAGAAGAACCATCACTTCTTAAGATGTCTGTACTGCAATCAGAAAGTCTGAAGTTTTTAGCACCTTTGGCTTTAATCTGTGGTCTCTGTATTACTTTCATTTCACTTTTAGGTGCTGCAAGTTAAGACACTTTCAGTATTCACTTACATGTCATAAAAAAAATATGTTGTCATTTAGTCTAGAATATTTCTAGAGTTATGAAAACAAAGTGGATGAACATTTTTCTTTTGAAGGAAATTTGCAGAACTCACTTGCGGAATATGCCAGAAGTACAAAAAAACTGGTAAGAGACATGATGGATGATCAACAGTCTTCGCTAGATTACCTTTCTAATCAGGTACTTTTTTCCTTTATTATAAAGGTTTGTATTTGTCATTTCTTGCAGCAGGTGTTATCTTTCTGTGGAAAAATAGGGCTCATTAAACCATTAAATTGTCATTAAACCAGTAGGATTAGAGTGCCTTATCACCAGTCCTTGTACCTCTGGTAGGGTGTGAGTTCCATTTCTACAAGGAGTGGTAAGCACCCCATTTCACAACTTAGTGTCATACATTGCAGTAGGGAAAGTGGAGGACCATTCCTTCACATTGGTACAAATTACTACACATCACAAAAATTAACTTCAGATTAAGTTTACTAGGAGTCAGAAAAAAAATCTTTAAAATGTAAAATTTCTCATTGCAACCTAATTAAAGATCTTTTATTTGAATTTGCAGGTAAATGAACTAATGAACAAACTTGTTCTTTTGAACACAGTAATTCTGAGAAAACATCTGGATCCACTTCCTTATAAAGCAGTTCAATCTCATGGTAAGTATTTTTTGGATGTAGTCTTGACACCTTCCCTTTTTATCTTTATATCTTGAAAAGGAGCTAATTAAAGCAAAGGTAAGCAATTGTACATTGACATTTATCCTGTGTTAGTAACATATAAACTCTGGAAACTTAATAAACTGTTTAAAAGTGTTATCATAAATACTGCCTTAAATAATTTGCAACTGACAACTCTGGGCATCCCATTTAGCATGCTGATTTTTATGTAAAACACCAAGTATGATTATTAGCTAGTAAGTGATCTGAGGCTCCTGAATAGTACATTCTTTTGCAATGAAATAAGGTGTGCTCTGCATCTGCAGTATCCTTCTTCAAATGGAATGTTTTTCACGTATACTTTAAGATGGAAAGGCTTTTACAAGTATAAATATCTGTAGGAAAAAGACTTATTTTCTCAGATAATATGTCTTTTTCACAGTACAGATATTATAAATAAAATGAAAAAAAAATTTTGTAAATTGACCCAGATACATAATCTTTAATTTCATATAGGTATGTATCATTTCTATTAAGATTAGAAAGAACTTAGTCAGTACAGTGTCACTTGTACTTACTTAGAAGTCAAATGGTGTTTAGAGAATTTTCATTTACAAGATAAATTCATGACAAAGCATGATTTTAATGTTTTCATGAGAAGAAAATTCTATTTTAAATAATTCATGCCTCCAATAAAAGTAATTTTCCTGTATTAATCTGTATTTTTTTAAAAAATATTTTGCTCATGAACTTCCTCGAGTACCTTTTTTCTGTAGGTTTGGACTGCACTCATATTAAAGATACTGTTGGTTCAGTTTCAAAAACTCCAAGTGGTCTGTACATTATCCATCCAGAAGGATCAAATTATCCTTTTGAGGTAATACATTTATTATTATTGCTTGAGAATATTAATTTAGAATATTTTTAATAGACTTAAAGTGTTTTCCTGCCAATTCCTCAACAGATGAATGAAAAATGTATTGTCATCTGCACATGTCTGCTTTTACTATAATTTTGACAAGTTTCTTATTTTATACAAAGAAATTTAATCTCTGTCATAAGAGCCCATTGTCATTGTTTTCATATGCAGTGAAAAATACCACAGAGGAGAACCCAAGGTGTTTTCCAGCACCTCTTTTGGATATGGAGACAACCTGTTCATTTCTGTTTTAGAGATGGAAAACTGAAGAGCAATTGACTGATCCATTTGGTTTTTAAGATGGAAATTTTTGATTTTGAGTGATTCTGCTGTATAACATTGCCTTCTCTTGTGATGGGACTCTGCTGATGCAGAGTCATCCAAGTGTAGGTGCAGATGTGCCTTGGTTTGAGGAGTAGAAACCTTGTCTGAGTATCATTATAATCCAGTCTTGAGGCACAGAGGCATCTAAAATTGTGGTTTTCCTGTCCAGTTTGCAGGATTTATATTCCTAAGACAAGGATATATATCCCTAAAACAAACTGCAGCAATCATGCTTCCTATCACTGCCTACACTTTATGTAATTGCTCAGATTAATAGTGCTCATCTAGAAGAAGGGAATTTTGGGTTAATTTCCTCAGACTCAGAATATTAAGATCCTTGCAAACACAAGGAATATTTTTTTTAATGTGTTTATTTCCATTTCAGGTTGTTCTACTTAGAGAAGGCCTTATGCATAGTGGAAATGCAGATATGGCATTTTCAAACCTTCAACTTTGCCATACAGGTTGAGGTCATTATTTTTTGAAAAAAAAACAAGGAATTTAAGCCAAATAATAAGTAGCAAAGTTTAATATCTAACTTTATAGTGTTCCTTTATGTGTAACAAAGGAAGGATGAATCCCTTTATCTCTAGCCAAGTGGAGCCCTTCAAAATGCTACAGAAAGGAGCTTAAACTGGTTAAGAAAAGGTTTCAGAATTATGCTGGCATCTCAAAAGAAAAAAATGAACTTGATTCTGCAACCTTTGATACAAAAACCTGTCATTTGCTCCATACAATGCAGTGAGCTCAGGAAAATGATCTGTAATTCATCGGTAAGTCCCTTCCATGTAAAAGAAAGGCAAAGATGTTGCAGTGTTCACAGAACAACCATATTTTTAGTATGAACAAAATGCTACCATAGCAAAAAATGCATCTGTTTCTGAATTTCTTCTGGATTTAAGGTGATTCCAGAAATACAAAAGAAAAATCATAGCAATTTGATTAAAAGAACAAGGTAACAATAAATAATGAGAAGAATGTTTGCAATCATGAGTGTCTCATTTCTTGTCTGCTAAGTGTTGCACAGAACTTGAAAGAGTGTGCCAAAAAGCTCTCAGAGAAAAAATTTCTGAAATATGTGTTCCATAAAGAATGTTATTTTAAGGAAAACTATTTAATGTGAATTCTTTCATATGTTGAATCATAAAAGGAGTACAAGAGAAATATTAGATAGACAAAAATATCGACATTAGAATATAAACAAGAAATTATAAAGCATCTTTTAGAGGCTAATAGCCAAGAGTTCTAAATGTTCTGCAGACCAGCAAGTAAGGAAAAACAGAGGCAAAAAACCATAGTAAGAAACTAGAAAACAGGAAACAAACCCAAAATGAAACAATTTATTTCAATGAGGACCTTTGCAGCAGTAAAATGCCTTTTTATGCAGTGGAACCTAAATGACAGTATGTTTAGAGGAATATGCATAAAGATATCAGTGAAATGAAAACTATTTAGAAAACATGATCCCATTCTTATTTTTCATGTTTGATACATCATGTTTCCAAAAGTATAGATTTTCCAAGAGTATAGATTTTGATGCTTAACTTGGGCTAATTGAACTCCAGATTCCAGGAGCAATAAGAATACCTAGCTTTAGTGGTAGTGGCAGGTTTCTGTCACCTCAGAAAGTTACTCTCAAATAGGCTTTTTCCTGAGCATTTATTCATTAGGTGATTAAAACCAATTTTACTTTTGGAAAAATGAACCATGACCAATTTGTGATACATTTTTCAATCAGTAAATTTAGATCAATGATATTTCTCAGTTGGATCAGACAAACTAAACAGTTGTTTAGAATATACTTCTAATACACACTGCAGGTGGAAAGGGAAGAAATATTCAGTAGAAGTGTCCTCCTTCTCATTTAATTTAGATTGTACCTGGCACAATCATGCCCTTCATACCTTTCATGATATGAGATAGAGCAAACTGTAAAGCAGATTAACTATTATAAGGCTTTACAATTGCAACATTTTCATAAAGGATTAAGAAAACTACACAGCTACAACTGTATTTTTCTGTATCTATCTAATATTTTTATTTAGCTGGTGTATGTATTTGTGCTGTATCTAACTGGCTGATGACCTCTTATGTAGAACCATATCTGCTCCTTCTGTGAATTATCAACACTCATACTGATTTATATTGGACCAAAAATTGATGTTGTGACCAAGTGAGCTCCTCATAGTATTTCTGAGTCGTAGTCAGAGGAGTAGCCAAGCATGCAATTATCTTCTCAAGACAGTGGATGAGGCAATGGGATTATTTTGAATGAGGTTTAGGTATTGTCATTGAAATACTCATTTTGGAATCTTCTGTATTTCTTTTTATTCCAGTTCTATCCTCCTTGGGTGACTGAAATAAGCATGTGATTCTCCAGGGAATAAAGGTCACAATTTTTTTTTCATGCACAAGAACCTTAGTATGATTCATTTAGTATTTGTTTTGCAAGAATTGCCTGAAGTATCTTGAAGGTCCAAGATCCTTTGGGCTGTATTAGATCAAATTGCAGCTCTGTCCTGTTGCTTTCTCGTCATTCATTGAGAAGACATTGTTAAATCACAGAGGCTTCTGACTACAATGTTGATGTTTTCCTGCTAAGGAGCAAGTCTGGTTTCCTGAAAAATATCTGGCTACTACAGGTGATGGAGGTGCAACATATAATGCTCCGTCTGCCACAAATTTTTTTGAGGGTTAAACTGACTGACACCTAGTTTCCACTTTTATCAGCTGGCTAAGACTGCAAATCTCTTTTCACTGAAACATGTTTCATTTTGTAAATTTCCTGTAACATCAAAAAAATTTCTTACATTACTCCATCACTTGTGCATCGGCTTAGTGTTATCACAGCCAACATTATGTTCTGAACTTACTTTTGTTACCACAAGAAGCTTACTGGCTCACTACCTATAAGCATTTTCCAGGTTAATTCTCCTGATATTAGTCACCTTTGGAGACAAAAATGAGTCCATTTTCAAGCACTAATTATGGATACTATCCCTTAGAACTACATGGAATATCTTAGGTAGTGCAGTGTATAAATGTGCAATAAGATCTTTCTAAATTAGATTCCCAGACTTTATAATCCCATTTAGAACTGATCAAGATTTGGCACTGCAGGTATACTTAGGAAAGTCAATTACAAATCTTAAGTTAGATGGGCTGAGGAGAAAACGTGCCACATAATGTGATATTCCAAAGCAGAGCAGATGGTAGCTGGACCACTGCCATTTGACATACTGCTGGGCACAAATTTTAGCAAAGACTCATAAGGACTCATAAATTTGAGAGTTGATCTTATGTATTCAGTGGTACTGCTTAGTTGCAGGCAGTTATACGTTCACATTGGGACTTCCCTGGACTGGGGCCACTTCTTATGTAGAGGTTTTTGCTGCTGCAAATTATTGTTATATGCTGGGTTATTGCTATCACTGTTTTCCATTTCCTCACCCTTATTAAAGGCTCTAAATTTCCCAGGCACCACAAACACAGTATTCTCTGGAAGAAGGCATGGTGGTGATAGAGAACATATAAGAGATTGTGTCTATTTTGCTTTGCTGAAATAAAAGTTTATTCAGTGTTGCTACCTGTATCAATGATATGTTGCCTGATTAATACATGACATTGCAAGTTGCTTCCCTTTCATGATATAAATGTTACAGTGACACTTATCAAAGCTTATTTATTATATCTGTTATGAGCAGACTATTACAGCAGTTTCTACTGGTTGAAGAAATATCCAAATCAAACAGTTCAACAAGAACATATAAGAAAGTACTGCAGATTAATTTTTTTTCTTATAGCTTTTTTAAAAGATATTTGAAAAGTATGTTACTTAGCAAAACTCTGAATAGTCCACCTTTATTTAATTAGAATATGTTTTTCATAAAAGCTGCTTCAAGAATGCTTAATCATGTCTATGTCTATTTCAGGTTTTGTGTGACATGGATTTTCGAGGAGGTGGATGGACTGTGGTTCAGAAAAGAACTGATGGAATTGTTCAGTTTCAGAGAACATGGTCTGAATATCTGGATGGATTTGGTGACCTTACTGGTATTAATTTTAAATACTCTAAAGTGCTTTGGGTCCCACATTTCTCCTGCTTTTATGTGAGCTACATTCCACTAAATTGTGTGGTAGTTTTAGCAGTATGAAGTTCTTGTTTCTTAAAGGTCTTATTTTTACTTAAGGATTTTTTCATCAAATCTGTTGTGTGATCTTCCCAACAATGACTATTACCCCACTAGAGTCTTTAGCTATTGCAGTCTCACAAGAGTGTTTAAAATATCATATTTTCTGCTTGAAATAATAGATTGTATTTCCTCTCCTTTCAGATTAAAAGAAAAAGTGCCTTTGTTGGTTTGAATCACTTTTGCAAAATATCTCCTTAGAGCAGAGAAAAATAAATAATATTTCACCATAGGGCATGCAAAGTTATAAACAATGGAAATATTTCAGTAGCTTATACCAACACAACTGTGATATTAATTTTTTATTGCCACCTTTAATCCCGCCAGTCTAAACCCATTTGCTTTTTCAGAAGTTTATCTGGGATTGCAATGGAAGCACGCAGATTTTCTGTACAAAGAAGTGCAGCTCATATGAGGCTACAAGTGTGATTTATGGAGGCAGCAAATCTTGAGAACAGGGTTTAAATTTTGAAAATAGGGTTTGCAATTTTTTTGCATTTCATAGAATGCTAACATTTATCATTTCTCAGTATTGCCCTTAGGAGTGCTATTGAGGTCTGTTCATGCAAGTGGATCTTTAGCACATCCAGTTTTTGTGGTCTTCTAAGATATATTGCAGATGAATATTTGAAATCTATCATCTGGACAATTTTCTAAAAAATATCACAGAATAAAAAAAGATGCACACATGGGTTTTCTTAGGGATTTCCTAAGGAAATAGGAAGATTACTCTGTTCCTTCATTAGTCTTTCAAAGGAATATAAGCGTATCATGCAACTTTTATTACATTTGGTTCAGGAAGGAAAGTAAAAAAACAGGAACAATAATTTTTCTTTTACAGTTTCCATTTCTAGACTATATATTATATTTCTCTTCAAGGAGAATTTTGGCTTGGACTGAGGAAGATTTTTGACATCGTAAATCAAAAGGCCACTCATTTCAGTCTTTATGTGGATTTGGAATCAGAAAATGACAAGCATGCCTATGCATCATATGATGGATTTTGGCTAGAGGATGAAGCATGTTATTTTAAGATCCATTTGGGGCATTATTCAGGAAATGCTGGTAAGAACTTCCTTCTTTGAAGTGTTTAAAGGTAGTTGTTCCCTTTTTAATATGAAAAAAATGCATACCAAATAATAATAATTAACTTCAAAAATTTTATTTCTAATGTGTTTTTCTCTGCTATATAATGAATATTTATGTAGATAATTTTTTAATTATATGGTGATCAGTTATGCCTGTAATTAAAAAAAAATTTTGTATGGGTTATATATAAAATAAATAAGGGATTTTGTGGGTGTTAGTGTTTATTTACCTAATGTACAATTAGGTTTATTTACCTAATGGTACAATTATTTAGATGCCCATTATCTCATAACAGATGTTATTGGCAGTCTTCCTGATGATGCTTTGGATAATTCAGAAGTGCCCAGATAGTAATGTACAAAGGATAGAGAAAGCAACTGAGTGGAACAAAGCTGGCCTACAGTGTGTAATAGTTGCTGGGAGATACACAGATACAAATTAATTCCAGGCCTCCCTTAGTAGCATAAATATACTAAACGTGCAAAGATTTGCATTAAGCATTGTGTCATGTCTTACTGCTTTTTTCCATGTTATGCAAGAATGGTCCTTATCATCAATGAAATAGTTACTCTCTGCTTTACTCTGTGTTTGTGAAAAATACTATTTCTTCAGTAAGTTCTTTAGTAAGACAACAGAGACAGTAATAACTGACCTTTGTGTTTTAACAATTCCATCTTGTTTCATGACTCACTCTGCGGCTTTGGGCATGTTACTGGAAAATCTGAAGTTCCAACCCTTTTTGTTTACTTTTCTTCATCTGTCTTTGAGAACAGACGCCTTTACCTTCATAGCCAGCATGCATTGCTAAAAGCAACGAAAATGCAAACATATTTCATTGAATTTCAACTTCTTCCATATTTCTCAGTATTTTATTCTCTTTTTTTTCCTGCATCTTTAGCAATTTTACAGCTCTTTAGCTGGTGCTCTTGAACCACTTTTGAAGAATTCTACTTTTCTAATAATTTCAGAGGAAAAGTTTGCACAGTGTGCATCAAGTAAGAAACATTTCTCCATAAATAACTTTTTTATCATTCTGTTTTATCTGTTGTACTTAGGTGATGCATTTAGAGGATATAGAAGAGAAGATAACCAAAATTCCATGCCTTTCAGCACTTTTGATGTTGATAATGATGGATGCAGGCCAATGTGCACTATTAAAGGACAGCCAGTAAAGAGCTGCAGTAACTTCAGTGATAACACTGGATGGTGGTTCAACAAGTGTGGCCTTGCAAATCTTAATGGTGTTCATCGCTACACAGGTAGATTCCTTGCAACTGGCATTCACTGGGATACATGGACAATGAACAAAAAACCAGTCAAAATTAAATCAGTTTCAATGAAAATTCGGAGAACCAATTATCCGTATTTCCATTAACATCTGAAAATATCTTTGCAATTATGTGGAATGATGTATTACTACAATCATAAGTACCTTTCATCTTCACTTGAACAGTTCAGTCTTAAAACTTTATTAGACATTTCTATAATACAGTTACTAATTTTTATTATGAAATGTCAGCATTTTTAGTGTTCCAGCTTGAGAAAGAAAATCCTGAGAAGAACTGGGTTTTCAGGAAAAGGATTAAGCTGAGTGTTTGTCAGTTTTTATTCAACTGCCTCTTAAAAAATCTCAGAACCAGCAGAAAAATTATAGAAAGAAGTGTAATGCTGACTTTTGAATGTGCTCTTTCTATGCTCTCCAAATATCTAAATTGACAAGAAGTTTCAGCAAATTTTATTTTAAAAAAAACATGTACCTGCCATTTTCATTGTAATATTTTGGAAAAATATTTCATCTTAAGTTAAATTTCCAGCATCAACTTTTCTTTCTATGTTCCTTATCAGGCAAGATGACAATTGTTTCAATGTATAAATAAGGCTTTGTATACCATAATGGCCCGATTTTTATACAAGTAAGGTTGATAGTAACATTCAGGAACTATGACTACAAAATATAATTTTATATTTAATTTTCATAGTCAATGTATTTCATAATCCAATTTGACTATTGCACAACTGACTACAAATTAAAACTTTTTTTCAAAGAAAACTTATAGCTTTTCATATAGCCTGTGCAGTTTTAATTTTTGGATATATGGGCCTGATCTTATGTTTCTCATTCTTAGTGCTTGTCACTTTGTGAACGATCATGTGGTAATGAATAAAACCAACTTAAGTTGTGTAAACACCTTTAAAACTAAGGATTGTGAATTCTTTGAATTTCTGTCAGTAAAAATAGAAAAATATCAATAAAAATGTGAATATTGTCAGTGCAGTGTTTCTGGAACCTAGCATCAAATCTGTAGCAGCTAGGCATGGTATTTCTCATCTTTGCTTCGGCTTCAGCAGACCAGCTCTGTAATATCATTTGGAATGGAAATAGTTAAAAACTCCATGAATTTCCTCTTTGCTGTTTTTTATTTTAACCAAGTATAAATACAGTGAGCAAAAACCACCACAGAACCACCACAATTTAGGACTTCTTTCCAAAGATTTATGTAGCCATAGGAAGAAACAAAGCTCTTCATAGGGTATGTTACAAGGTTAAGGGGGAGAAAATATTCCTCTTTTCTTGTCTATTTAACTAGCCTTTAACAGTTGGAGGTAAAAAGTTGCTAGAAGCAGAAGGTTTCCTCTCTGCTAGAGAGAAGCTGAAAACTGTCCTTATGGGGAGGCTTACAGGAGAAGCATGGTAGGAAGTAGCTTGAGGAAAAATACCACAGGCCTTGTAGAGGCATTGTGAGAAAGGGTATAGGTCCTGCTCTTGGGGGAGACTGAATTATCTGAGCACAGTGGGGGTTTGTTTTTGTCAGACACTGGAGTCTTTAAAATTAAAGGTGAAGAGATAGTCTCTATATCCTCTTCAGCCTGCTCTCACACCAGCCTTATTAGGAATGCAACTGCTTTGAACAGCAGCCTGGACCCAACAGACTTATAAAGGTAGATGCTTAAATGAAAGAGCTTCTGCACT
Organism: Ploceus nigricollis; assembly: GCA_013399945.1. Classification (NCBI taxonomy): domain Eukaryota; kingdom Metazoa; phylum Chordata; class Aves; order Passeriformes; family Ploceidae; genus Ploceus; species Ploceus nigricollis. The sequence goes on along the minus strand of VXBC01010530.1, from coordinate 700,451 downwards.
AAGATTAACAAGCACTGGAGCTTAAAAAGGGTATTAATTCTGGCTGCAGGTCTGGATGTTGTCACTGTATTAAGGCTCTTAAGTCAGAAACAGTCCTCAGCCTGTGGCACAAGAATCCTACTGGAGAATGCCAGTGGGCAAATTTCATGGAAGTGTAATGGCTTTAATGAAAGCCTCAAATTTGATGGTGTGGCCTCTGTTCTGACAACCTGATCTGAGCCTGTGAGCAGGAGTCTAAGTAGGTACTTTGGATGTATATAGCTATATTCTACTGACACCCTGAGGCTGCTTTTGGCTTAATTAGAAGTCCTGCTTAGAAATGAAGGTAGGAAATGAAGATTGCAGACTTGTGCTGGCAGATATGACCACATTTAATTATGAGGTTTAATCTCCCCATTGTCAGCATTGGCTAGATTAGCTGGTAGCAACAAATCTTAAAGGAGATGGACCTGAAAAGATAATTAAAGAATCATTCTTGCAAATAGACATTGTTCTAAAATGTAGAGTATGCCTAGAAAACCAGAGTGCTAGAGATTAGTTGGCAGCTTCCTGCATATCTTAAATATAGCAATGAAAAGATACCATTTTCCATGTGATTGATGGCTATTGTCTTCAAAGGTTCATTCCATTTCCTCCCTAGTAACAAAAAAACTGGGAAAACAAATAAATTTTTTTAGTTAAACACAGAGAATTTTCAAGGACATTAAACTGTTTCCAGGGGCCTATGTTTCATATTTGCAGCTGATGGTTCCCAACTGTCATAAAATAGCATAAGATTTGTGTGGCCATTTTTAAGACTGGTAATCAGTTGGTTATTTCCCAAACAGTCTTGTTTCAACTATAATATAAGGGAACATGTAGGGTGTAGCATATTAAGAGAAACCAACTGAGTGTTTCAAATAAAGAGTACCTTGGTTTAACTGCACTTAATATCTGCTCCAGGAATGACGCTTCAAACTATGAGAAGTTGCCATTAAAAGTCACGTAATCTCTGATGCTACACAACTGCACTTTTGTTTTCTTTTTCCAATAGTATGTCTTCAATTTGTAAATCTCAGTTTGGTGAACTCAAATTGTTTAGTTATTTGACCATTCTGGTCACAAGAAGCCTTTCTTGTGACTTTAATTTTGTTTTGCATGTCTCCCTCTGAAGTATGCCCTGTATTGTCCCATTGCCAAACCAGAAGCCTGCAGAGACAACCCCTTGGCACAGGAGAAGTGCTTTGTGGGATTTCTGTTGGTATGGCTGTATAGAGAATTTAAGTTATTTACAGAAGGGGTACTGGAGACCTGCACAGCCATTTCCAAGCTGGGTATTGATTTGCCAGGTGTTCTGATCTATAAACAGAGGATGCACTTCATCTAGCAGCTCATTGTAAAATGAGTTAAAATTGAGGAAAGAAAGGCATCTATGGCTTTCAGTGGACACAGATTTTGCTGACATGTTCCATATTCATCAACCAGAAGCTAAGTTATTACTTTACAACATGCTCTAATGAATATTTCTTATACAGAAGAGAGCAAAAGATACTGTACTATTCAGAATTGTACAAAGATATAATACAAATATAGAAGGGAATGGTCCTTTAATTACAGAAAGCTTTTTTGCTCCATCATTTAAATTTTAACTCTGTGTGTGTTTGTGTGTGAAGAAATCACACATGAGCAGACAAACCCAGGTATATATTTCCAGTGCAATTCTCAGCGAGACAGAAGGCTGCTAATACCCGTATCAAAGGGGCTTACAATCATATGTTTTCCATGTGTTAGCCTCCATTGCTTCAGCTTTTCTCCAGCCTTATCTGATCTGACAGTTTTGGGTTTTGTGCTTGTGGCAGGCTGTCCTTGGCAGGAGGCTCACAGGCGAAGCTGTCTAACAAAAACAAGCCTTCGGAAGCAAAAACCAAGCTCAACTTTGAGTTCAGTAAATCTTTGTTCTAAAAACCATTCGAAACTGAGAGCGTTTTTCCAGGTGTCTCGTCCGCTGCCAAGGACCTGAATCCCACGAGGTTCCAAACCCGGCGGGGCTCGCGGGGCCACCCATCTGCTCGGGGAAGCCGCTAGGGGGCGCCAAAGCGCCGGGCG
>VXBC01010530.1:609538-691902 GCA_013399945.1 Ploceus nigricollis | reverse complement strand
AAAAAAAAAGACAAAAAAGAAATGCAACTTCATGTTCAGGAGCTCCAGCAGAGGAAGTCTGTGATATACTAGTGCCAGTGTTATAGGACAGGAAAAGCAGTGGTAACTTCTAATGCGAAGTGTAAAAATGCAAAGATTTTGTGAAGTGTTCCTATATTTGTATATATGACTACGGATGTATATAGCTATATATTCTCTATATGGTTCTCCATAAGTGTCTACATAGATATTTTTATCAAATGATCAGAGTGGGAAAGATGATATATTTCAAGTCACTTGAAAATATATCTTGTTGTATTTATCTAAATATAGCATATTCTCTTTGCAGACATACACTGCATCATACAGTGGACCAGATGTGCTGACTGTGTTGCACTGATCACTGTTTTGTCTTCTATTAATTGATCAAGCTATGGCTTTGTCATTTATTTACTATACATCTCCCTGAAAATAAAGCTGGTATCTCCCTTGGGCTTTCCATCGCAATCATCGTGTGAAATATAAGTCTTTCTAACATACTAATTTATTTCCACAAAAATACTGTTAGAAGCACTGTTTTTATCCTCATTTCACATCTTGGGGACTGAGACATACAGAGATGTCTACTAAAGACTAAGCCTTTTCAAAATAGTTTTTTTAATATAACACAGATGGAAATGCTTGGTGCTTCAGAAAAAAAGAGCCTGGGGCAGCTTATCAGGTATCCCAAAAATAAAAAACATGAAGTTTAGTTACAGCTCATTAAAATCTTAATATTAGTTATGCATAAATCAGATTGTCATTCAGAGGCAAGTACAGGAATAAATCAAGGGCAATCATTGAGCTGATCTGTGATCTTTACTTTTCCTGACTCAGCATCTACACTGCCTGGGTCAAGCTCTTAGAAATGGGAGGGGCTCTTTCTGTGCATTCCTGGCCCAGTCTTGGCACCTGCTCCCTCCTGTGCTTTTAGAGAGGGAGCCTCTCTAGAGTATATCTAGACCAGCCAGGAGGAAGGGTTGTTGAACCTCGAGGGGAAAAGAGTGAGGACTTGAGTATTTCACATTGTCTCGTGTGAGACCAACTGACAGTAACAGCTTGGAAACCCACCCCTGATTTGGGTACTTTAATTATGCTTTGAACTGTAAATGACTAGCTCATACTTTGTGTTCTGAATGGAACTGCTTTTTAGGGGATGAAACAAGCAATTGGAGAGCTCCATAAAAGCTGCTCCAGCCTGAGACAGACCAAATGCACAATTTCCACTAAGTGCATGATTAAATTTGATGATGTACCCAAAGGCAACATTTCATATTTCATTAGAGTTTGTTTCAGCTTGAACTTGGTCACCCAAGAGATTGCCCTGTTTTGAATATCTGCTGTGTATGGCAGGTAAAATGGTAACAATTGTGATTCTCCACATGAGGCTGCTGTGGGTTTCTGTGCCTGGAAAAGCAGGTGATCACTATGCCCACACAGAAAATCCAGAAGTATGGTGCATCAGACAATAGAGACTAGACTAGACAAGTAGGAAGAGATTAGCAGGGTGAAATAAACGAAGTTCAAAGTTCTGGAAGAAATGAACGAAGTAAAATGAAGAAGAATAAAAAAGATTATAGTAAATATCCCAAACAATTTTCTGACAGATTATTTATTTATTCATACTGGACCCTGCTTCATTGAAGACAGTATTTGCCACAAAAATGTTGAATGTCAAGGGTTTTTCTGCAGAAGATGAGAGGAGCACAAAGTCCTCTAAGCCAGGTTTTGCAATGTGCCTTGGGCAGCGTTACAGCTCCCAAGCAAACACCAGTGATGAGTACAGTCATAAAATGAGCTGGTAGCTCATGGTAGCTGTAGAGGAAAGAAGTTTCCTTTAAAATTTCACCAATATAAGCTGTTCTTTGCAAGGAGAGACAGAATCTCAGCAAAACATACAGCTGTCGACAGGGATGTAGATAAGGAATGCAGAAGGTGGCTCTTTAACTCAATCTAAATAGATTATGTAATCTGCTCCAGCCTCATGATAACAATGTGTAACACAAATGGGCTGCAAATACACATGTATTCAGTCAAGGAATGATGCTAATGACTGGTTGCTTTAATAATGTTCAAGAAAGCCCAGCTCATTGTGTCTGGAACCTGCAAAAGGATCCATCTGTGCAGGTCGCTCATAGCTGTAAATTGATGCAGGGATGCAAATGTTTACCCCTTCCAATCTCAGTGTAGGCCCTTTATTCTATCATCAGATCAACTCAAGTTTCTGTAGTCGCTAATAAGCATCACTAAACATCTATGAGACCACTCAGAACACTGTGGGACACATCCAGAGACAGTAGATCTCCAGGTTCATATGGTTGCAAGTTACTTAGGGCCTCACATCATTACTACCTACAACAGGAGCACAGATGGTTATCAGATCCATGATGATTAACTCTGTGGGGACCTTGGCATTCCAATAGTTTTGTGAGCAAGTTGCTATGTGATTTGATTACTTTTCTATTGTAGCAGAATAGGGCAATCTAGGTGATACTCCCTGAGGACAAACAATATTTAACTCCTGGTTGCATTCCTTGTGATTTATTTCATTCAGCCTTGCAACTTTTCTTATAAGAAGAGTAGTGATAAACATACATGTAGGCCTGAATTTGCTGCTTGGTCAGCTGAATTGGCCCAACTGAAAATGAAATACCAATTCCATATGTGAGAATCTAAGCTGGTGCTTGTACAGAGTACCAGCTCCCCAGGAAATATAGCAGCAGCATATTTAGACCAATAAGATGTTCAATGAGATGGCTTTAAGTAAAATGAATGTTATATATCCAGCTTTTTCCCTGCCTAAAATTGTACTGTGAACAATGTGGAGGTAACATCTGAGGATATACTGCACTGGATAGATCTCCTACTGCAATGGTTTGGTAACATAGCATGGGCAAATCCACAGGGTGTGATTCTGAACTTTATTATGTTTACAGCCATTTAAGTCCATAGTTATTAGTTTTATTGTCACAGTTTTCCTGTACTGTGAATAATAAAAGATAATCAATAATATTTATGGGATCCAAGCCTTTGCTTACTTAATCTTACCATGAAAGGAGGTTAAAAAAGTGGTGCTTTTAAATCTTAAGAAAATGGAGAGGAAGGAACAAGTCCTGGTGTTCTTTTAATGCTACTGGCTAAGTTGCCAAAGATTTACAAAAGATTTACTGGACCTCCTGAAATTGTAGGATTTGATTACTAGTAATGTCTTCAGAACTTTTTTGTGCTCTAATACAATTTAATTTTCTCTTCATCAATATCCATTGTGTTTGCTCAAATGTTTTCTTGCTTTTTACTTTTACAAGCTCATCTTCATCAGATTCATCTGCTAAATACTTCTCTTGAGTAATTCTGGTGATCTCACACTTCTATAAATTTTGCTTAACCTATCAACAATATTGGATTGACCACTATCCTCTTTCATCATAATGATGAAAAAAGCTGCACTTGCAAATTTGGTCAGTGCCTTAATGAGGCCCTATTTCTTGCTAAGTAGTTCCTGAATGTACTGAATTAGTATTACAGAGCATTATTCTTTGCTTTCCCTTCCTTACAAGAGCAGTGGTAGTACAATTTTATGAAGACTGATTCTCAGTAAACTGAGTAATTTCTAACTCTGTATAATAATGCCTACTCTTGTTTGCAATTAATTACTTAATGGTTTATTTATGCTTTCTCTTGTTTCCACTCAGAACACTAGCACACATAAGGCTGGAAGCAACACAAAAATAGTTGTTCTTAACAGATGTCTTTGATTCCTCCTGAGTAATTGTTGGATGGTTGTTCAGTTTTTAGGAAAAATTTGCTTCAGAAGGAAGTCTTTATTTTATTTATATCCACATATGTTATTCCCTGAGACTGTATTACCAGTGAGTTCAAACTGAGTAAACTGTTCTGGAAGACTTTTCAGCTCTTGAAAACAGAAATATTATTTTTATATGTATATATATATATATATATATGCAAATACAGAGAGCTATAATATACAGATATGGTATAACAAGGGGGAAATGGCCTCAAGTTTTACTAGGGGAGGTTAATGTTGGATATTATGAAAAATTTCTTCACGGAAAGAGTGATTAAGCATTGTTACCAGCTGCCAAGGGAAGTGGTGGAGTCACCATCCCTGGTAATTTTCAAAACTGATAGAAATAGAACTTCACAATATGGTTTAGTGGACAGAGTGGTATTCAGTTGAAGGTTAGACTTGATGGTCTTGGAGGTCTCTTCCAGCCTTAGTGATACTATGATTCTATAAGTTGATAGCAAGGTTTCCATCAAAACCAGAAAAATACTGATGTTATGACAACAAACATATTAGCACTTGGTTTCTAACATTATTTCTTAAGAATTGGGTTTTTTTTCCTTTCATGGGAAAGGGTGGGAGATTTTAATGCAGAAGAACAAAACAGCGAATAAAACTTAGTGTTGACAATGGGAATATGAATTTTGTCTTATATGTCCCTCCCTCACTAAGGTAACATCTGATTTTCACTACCCACAACACATTTTTCCTTTTTTTTCTGGTGACAGCACCTGTCCCTTGCTGGCACATCAGTGTACCTTAACTGCAGCTGAATTTAGGACAATCATTTAATCATTTCATGTTTGACTGAAGGACTCACTTTCTACTCCCTCTTGCTCTTGCAGGGACAATGGTCCTCTTCAGGCAAACTGCAGCATTGCTGAACACATGCCTGTCACATTTTCCCATCACTCTTCAGCTCTACTCAAACTTTTGCCCAGTGTCTGATACCAGTGGGTGCATGGAGGGGCTGGTTTGCCTGGCCAATGCTATCTTTATTAAATCAACCTCTACTTTTGTCATTTCAACATAGTCTGAGCAATGGCAAATCAGGGCAGAGATCACAGTGCTGAATTCACTACTGAGAAGACAATTTCATAGAAGTTAATCGCTTTTTATAGGTGCTGGTGGCACCATTTGTGTCCATAGCACAGACCTAGAGATAGGAATGTGGTTGATCACTTCCGTGACTTTCTCTTTTTGTCATTACTTTCAGCATATAAACTGAGAGAAGCTGATCCTGATTTTACAGTGGTGTCACATAATTGATATCAAAGAAGACATTGATATAAGGTTGGTGTGATTGACTGGCACGTTGGGATCCTGCTTTCCATTTGTTTGGCAATGCTATAGGCAGACACTAACACAGAACAATTATTAATTTTATGCATAAAGGAAGGAAATCTTAAAAAATATAAATGACTTTTCAATTGGAATCAAAAAGAAAAAGAAAGAAAACCTTGCTGTATACTACCCACAGATCTTGAGCTCTAATAGCTAACAGAGAGTGGATCTATAAATCTGATCTTAGATTTTGGCATATTGAAATAATAGTATGAAACTACGCATTTTGCATCACAATAATTTTTTTATTGCAATTTCTTAATATGACTTATTTTGTTTTGTATTAATGTTAAATTGGAACTTTTTGCCCCAGGATTTCATATTGCATGAGTAGATGGTCCTCACTAGATATGCATCTTTTCTCATTGAAATAAAACTATGAGCTTGTATGACCCACTACAAGCTATTTAAGGAGTTTCTCAGCATTTAAGACCACTGGAATTCAAACAGGAAATGTTGCATGTTGTGGGAAAAGATTCTTGTGGAAATGTTTGAACAATACTGACATAATGTAAAAGTCCACTGCAGGCAATTAGAACTAGAAATAAACCCTCAGTGCACATGTGTACCAATGATACAAATCTAGTTCTGTTAAGATAACAAAGATCACACTGAAGCTCATGAGGATGTCTGCTAACTCCTGCTATGATTTATTCACATTCTTCATGAGGTTGTTGTGTAGGACAATATTCTGATGAAGTCCTGAGTCACCCCAAGGAGCATCTGGCCTTGCTGCTGCTTGCCCTTCAATCCTTTGACAAAATGCTGGGGTCTGAAATGGCTGGACCACTGTTTAGAGAGGAAGGAAAGAATCAAGGGATCAGAATCTGATATGAAAAAGAAGAGGAAGCTTAGCTCCCAGGTCTGGCAGATAGGAACTCCCCAGAGACAGGTGGGATCCTGGTTTTAATCTTTTACTGCTAACACTCCAAGGAAAATGTCTCAATAGACTTAGGAAAAGGGATGGCTCCCAGGGAGTTTTCATCCCCATAGAGTTCTGCATTTGGTGCCTACTCTGTGGCTGTTTTCAGTGTCCAGGATTTTTGCATGGCTCTCAGTAGCACGGTGAGTCAGCTTGTTTCAGTGATCCCTTTTGCAGAACTGCTCTGCCAAACAGCTGTCTCAGCTCAGCTAATGGGGCTGCAAGCTATGGCTGGGAGAGGGAAGATCTGGGATACAAATATCTTCAGATGAGTCACAATCAGCAGACCCTCTGAGCAAGTGATCAGAGCCCAACACATTCTGTTCCTTATCACTCTTCCTTGGATAGGTTCAGTTCTGCATTACTCTTCCTTTTGGTGCAGAAAGGTTACTTCACCTGTGCTGGAGTACTTGCCACATTCCAGCTCAAGCTGAGGATATTGCCCTTGCTAAAAGGGTTCACTTAAGTGCAGAGAGCCACTATGCTGCTGACACAGCTGGTTAAGAGGTAGGGAGAAATACTTCAGCATCACCTTCAAGATCAAAGGTCCAGAACTTTATACACCCTGTTGGGATGACCCAAACTACACCAAGTCCCAGTACTTGGGACTGATGGTGCTGATGAGTGTTAGATCATGTTTTGTGGCCAGCACTGCTCCTCTGCAACCTTTTTCCACAGCACTCAGCACAGTGGAGCAGGTTGCACATCTCTGATGAGGCCTGTGGTTGCCCCATTGCTCGAACATCCTACTGCCACTTTTCTTGAGGATAAGAAGTAAATTTGTTACTACCTCTGCTCAGTCCTTGCTGTCAGACTTGTAGTTTCATGCTCCTTCAGCATGCTGGGATAAAGATGACCCTGTTTATACAGTTAAAAATCCATCAAGCAAATGCTGAAATTTGTTTCAACCTCAGGTGCAGAAATTTTGATTTTTTTCTCATTCCCCCTGAGTAACCTGGCTTTGTCTCCAAGCTCAACTTTGTAACTCTACATTCAGGTAAAGCAGTTATTGTGGGAACAAGCTGAGATTATTTATTGTCATTCTTCCAGAAACCCTTTTTCCTTTTTCTCTCTTTCTTTATCCCTGTACTCCTTGGCTTCTTCAATCATAAGCTCCTTTCAAAAACAGCCATTAAAAAAAATTTATACACTTCCTCCATTTCCACTTACTATATTTTTGATTCTTAAGTCTTCAACATTTTTTTTTCTTCCCGTTTCTAACATACAAATTCAAGTTCGAGTTTGACTATTTGGCTTGTTGATGATGTATCTGCCATCTCATCACTCTGAGATGAAGTGTATCCAGACTTGAGAACATATTTTTGAGGGAAAGAATGACCAAACATATGGAAGTGAACAAAAAAGAGGTTAAAGTGCTACATTGTACCTCATTAGTCCAGTATCTTTATTTTAAAAGAGTAACTCTTAACTACATAAGTGATGCTTTACACACTTCACATCACTGGTGGAATTGCTTGCCTAAGTAGTGACTCTGTAACTTAATTTAATGTTGCTTCTTGTCACTTTAATTAGTTCTCTACATTTTCAGCATTACACAGAAAGCCTTAAATACCCTTTCAGATCAAAAGAGGCAGTCCAAGAGTGCATACACAGTGTTTAATTTAGTGTGCATCTTCCTACAAGTGAAGTATATGGAAAAGCTTCATCCTGCATCCTTCACCCTGCTCTCCCCAATATATTACAGCAACAAAAAGCACCAGAATGGCTTTTGTGACTTGCCTGGCTCACTGGGGTGAGAAAGGGTGAGAATAATTTAGCACTCCATCTTTAGTCAGTGAGGTATGTACCAGTTCCATTCCCCTGGAACAGGGATTAAGTCCTAGTGGAAAAATTTTAAACTCATGGTTGCACAGTCCTTAAGCTAGCAAACAAATGAGCAAGCACAGTAGCATCCACTGTCATCACTAATCAGGGGTTTAAAGACCTGTGAAGACTATAAAATTGCTTTAATTGTTTCTTCTCCAGGAAATCCTAGTGCTTCAAAGCAATTTGTTGTTATTTGATAACAACAAGAGGTAAGCGTGTTTAAAAAAAATTGGATTTGTGCACAGTGACTGTTTCACACTGTATCTAACATGACCCCCCCTCCCTGGACCATGGGTCTGCTGGAGTCATCTGCTGCCTGAAGCCCATTTTCTTCTTACTTTGGATACTGTCAGCAAGGCTGCTGAGAGATTGTACTTCACAAACATCTCCCTTTCTTCTCCGGCTAATGGGCACAAGTGTTTAATTTTGAACTCATAATGAGGTGTTTCTCTGCAGAAACACCCACTGAGACCACAGAAAGCTGCAGGATAGGACCTGCTGGTTATCCATGTTTCAACCTTGACAGTGAAGAAGCCCAAGCACAGACCTTTGGTACATGTAAGGTAGCAACAGGCTAAGAAGGATTTAATTAGTATTAGCTTACTTTGAACTCAGAAGTAAACACACTAATACAGCATAACTGGAACAAATCTATGAAGATTTTTGTACACAGTGTTCCAGTACAAATAATATTGTTGTTGCCAGTAGCAGGACATGTGCCTCATTATGTACCTTATGCTAGAAGTGCCTTATGCAAACAACACAAGCTCCAGTCAGGGCTTGTACCAACTTACTGTGTGAGCTGGAGCTTAGTACCAGTTATTCCATGTTAGGATGCGAAGCTGAAGCATGAGATAGCAGTGAAAACCTTGATGTATGGGTGCAGGTTGAAAATTGAGATCTCAGAACTGTGACCAACTTGCTGATGGTCACCTATTTGCCAGGAGCTGGTGCTGCTCTGAAACAAGAAGATGTAGCCAGGCAAGAAAGGAAAACGGACACGTGAGGTAGTAAGATACCTGCTACAGCCTGGAAAATAACCCCACCTAAGCATCACCCACCTGTAATTCAGGAACCCAGGTAAAGAGCTCAGAACCATCTAGAAACTGAAAACACGTATGAAGGGAGATCTCAGATTTGCAGGTGATGGCAGGGAAGAAAGAAAAGAGCTGTGTTAGGTCCAGCTTCTCTTGTCAAAGAGCTCTCATTGATTGCCCACACTGAGTTAAAAAAAGATCATTTGGGGCCATAGCCACCAGCACAGGCTATGTGGCTTGAGTTTCAATTTGTATTTTGTTTCAAAGTTTGATTTATCAGTCTCCCATCCCAGCAATCTCTAATTTGTAGGTATATACATTTATTCAGTATAAACAATAGGAAATAATGAAGATGCATTTTGGCAAAAAATTGTTGTCTCTGTACTTTTTGTTGGAAGTGCTAAAAATTCCTTATGATAATCTTAAACCATTCAAGGTTAGACAAGTCTGATGAGCTGTCATGTCCTCTGAAAACATCAACCAAACTACTTCTGCCATTATTGCTCAGTGTCAGGTATTCGTTGAAAAGGGTCTGTAGCAAAAGTGAACTTCACCTTATCTCTGCTATATAGTAAGTGCTCCCTGAGAACAGCAAACCCATAGCTGGATCTTGACTGATCAGTCCTCCTGTCCTTCTTCTTCACCCTCTGTGTTTTGACTTTGTAGCTGGGGTGTTCTGCTCTCTGTGTTTCTTTTTAGAGAGGAGCTACTGTACAATTTTTAAAAAGATTTTTATTTTAAGGTTCCTAAGAAGCCAAAATTATCTGATGAACTGAGCACTTGCTAGTCCCAGTTGGCAGCCAACAGCTGAAAAATGCAGAAGAGTGAGTCCTGTATCCTTTCTGGAAGTTAATTTAGTTCATATGATGGTGCAGTAGGAAAGCAAAAGCTGATTTTCCAGTGGACTGAGTCATCAGAGAAGGATTTAATTTCTAAATGCTAGTAACAGGTGATGTACTTTACTGGTGATTACTGCTTGGAAACTGGCTTTCAAAGTAAAGGTGATACAGGAAAGAGGACACAGCATATTGTTTCAAGTGCTCATTAACTGCATGGTGATGTTGAACACTAAAAGATTTTGAGAACCACTCAGCTGATTTTTTTTTTGTTGATATCATTGTGCTTCTGCCAAATGGACTGTGCCTGGCCTATGAAGATTCCATCCCTGTTTCTCAGCATATGAGGTCAAGTAATCACTGTGGCTCACTGGTGTGGCAAAATGATAAAATACACTGGGTCACTTTTGCACACAAGTGCAAATCTAAAAGACAAAAGCAACTTGGTTTTGGTAAACTTCTGTGAGCTGATTGTTACCTGCCTTCTTATCCCCACATGCAGCTAATTCTGTGCTGCTGAACTCTGCCTTTGAATTAACTTTACACTCAGTACCAAGGCTCTCTCCAGTGCAGGAGAGTGAGGGACCTTTGACTGCACCCATGCTAGCACTTTAATTTAGGTTAGGAGTACACTTTAGAAGTGAATCCCAGTCTTAGCACACTTAACTGTGTGTTGGGTCATACTGTCTCACAGCACACAGACTCAATACTGAAGAAACTGAATCTGGTAGATATGCTTCAAGATCCCCTCCAATGCCCTCTGCCTTCCAAGGGGAGTTAAATTCCCAGGGACAGACTAGCTCCAGTCTAAAGTTAAACCTCCCACTGTGCATCTACTGTGCACATTGAGTCCTTGGATCCAACCCACTTCCATTGCACTGCTTTTCAGGATCCAGTGCCTGCAGCATCCCCAGTCCCCATGCCCTCCAGGGAGAGCACTCCAAGCAGAAACAGCAGGGTGGGCAGGAGCAGCATTCAGCTGTGCTCAGCCCGAGAGCCTCTGATGCTTGAGAACAGCAGGACAAGCCCTCCTCTGAAAATAAGTGCCCGCACATTTTTCTTTAAAAACTAGAGAAAGGGTCAGTTTTCATAAAATAAAGCAAAACAAAAACTGGGTGAACTTTGCTGATGCTCTTTTTCTTCAGCAGCTAGAAGGTTGGAAAATGTGCTTCTCTTTCAGAAGGTTTTTAAGGTGGGAATTGGAAGTTTTCTGTTTTGTACTTCAAAGTCAGGTGTCTTGTGTGTACTTCTGTTCAAGCTCCATGGACAGACCACTCACTTTCTGGTGTGCCTGCATCACATGTGTTTTTTGTCTCTGCTGAATCATGCAGTAGAAATACCAGACAATATCAAACATATTGAAATTAGTAATGCTACATGTTCAATTATTACACAAAATTATTCTATACACTTACAACTAACTTAGGACTTTCATATTGCAATGTCCTTCTTGAATATGTACTTAGGGAGATTTATTCTGGTAAAAGCCTAAAAATATAGTTTGAATAGAAGTGTGATCATTATAACAATATAAATTGTTTCTGAGAGCTAGTTATTCTACAGTAACCAATTTACAGGGTTTTTTGAAATTTCTGAAGTATTTGACTAGATGGGCTGTTTACAGTTTCAAGGCAAGAAGAAGCCATTGTGCAGGCTATAAAAACTTAAAAACAACAAGCCTGTGTGCTATGACCTCCTCAATATTTTTCTGATCCACTTTTCTTCTCAGACACTGAACATGTAAATCAGACAGTTGAAGACAACAGATTCATATTTATCTTAAATATCTTATATTTCTCCAGCTGGAAAGTGGGTTGAACATAATTCTCTCTTCTTTTTTGTCTGAAAAATAGCAAAACTCCCTCCCCCAATAGGTTTTATAACAGAATTCAAAAGCCAGGGCTGAGTTTCTCATATAAATTTAATCAGCAATTTCATTATATGGAAAAAAACCTCCAAAACAATGACATGATAACTGAATCCAATGCCTTTTACAGTTCATATGTAGAAGCAGAAGTAAAGGTTGTCAAACCAAAAAATGAGATTTATTCCAATGTGATTTATACAAAGTTTAAATAGACTCATTTTAAGGTTTTGGATCAAATTTGTTTTAAACTAGTTTCAACTCATTTCCTACCAGTCTAGGTCAGTCTAACTCTGGTAAAGCCTTAAGTTAACTTGAACTTAAATTCAAACGTGAAACTTCAGATAATGTAAAATAAAACAAGATGCTTGTTAATAAGAACCTTAACAGACCTAAAATACAGAGTTTTTCACTAAGCTAGTGTTGACTACAGTCATCTGTTCTGATTTCAAATGCCATAATATTGTTAAAGCACCTTTAAACTATGTACTGTGATTTAGAAAATGTTTGATAAAACCATTTGACGTAATTTGTTACTACAAGACTTGGAAGAAGATCAAAGTTTGACCTTGCTTGTAGTAGTGAATTAAATATCTCCCCAGAAACTGATGGTCACGTTTACAGAAATGGAAATGAAAGCAAATCAGATCCATTAAGTGCACACTTGCAAATTATCTGTTACACAAAATAGTATGAAAAGAAAATCAAGGTCCTGCTGTTAGTAGAGTAATTGCAGAAATGCAGCATGAATAATGTAATTCGGATTACATACTAAAAATGGGGCAGAAATAATTTTTCTGACTTACAGCAAATTTTGAAAAAAATTGTATTCTGTCTGAAATGATCCCTAAAATTCTCAATGTTTTCATTACTGAGGTTTAAAAATGTACTCTGTTTTGGACAGCAGAAACTTTTGCTTTGAATATAACACTTCTTCTGAAACATTACCTTTTCTAGCTTAGAATATATTAGATTTTGTAATGGAATTATGTGACTTAAAAGCAGAATTCATGATATGGAAAACAGGTCACTGTAAAAATTTTTAAAATACTAGGTGACAGAAGCAAAATATAATTCTTTTTTTTTTTTAATTCATGGCTAAAATTAAGTGGTAGTTTTTTGTCAAAAAGCAGTCTTTGAAAATTTCATTATTAATTTGGGACATACATTCCACTTTTAGGCTGCCATTAATCTGGTGAGCCAGTCTGAAGAACAAATCTAGTTATTTTCCAGAATCTAGTTTCACATTCTGTGTTTTTATTTTGTTGATCCTACCCTTCTGAAATATGAACGTGTATGACTTGCATTGTTTGAAGTCTTGTTTGACCTCTATCTTCTTCATGCAGAGGCAATGCTGATAGGGGAGAAAATGGATAACTTGTTGGAATCATTTTTTCTTCTATTAAAGCAGAGCAGGAGCAATGGACAAGGATGCTGTATGTGTTTTTTTAAAACAATCATAGAATCCTAGAACATCCTGAGTTGAAAGTAGCCACAAAAATCATCAAAGTGCAACTCCTGGCCCTTCACAGGACAAGAATCATACCATGCACCAGAGAGCATCATCTAAACACTTCTTGAACTCAGACAGGCTTGGTGCAAATTCTAATTTTTGATATTTTGAGATGGTTTTCCAGTCAGTTTTTGCCTCTTTAATTTAGTACAATTTTACCAACCTTGAGTCCAGGTGTCACTTCAGAATCAGCCAGCATAAGTTGTGGAGCAATCACTCTACCTTTCTGTTGAGTAAGACTTGTGCACTGGTATTGAAACCACTCTTTGTGCATGTGGAAATCTTTAACTGTTGCTCAGGGAAAAAAGAAAAAACCCTACAGAAGTCTTGTAGTTCTTAGAATCTCTGTGTTTTATATATATATATATGTATGTATATATGTGTGTGTTGTATATATGTACAGAGACTGTAGTGTTTTCAACATATGAAAAATTTGTGAGGAAGAGCATAGAGATTGCAGTTAGCCACATTGATATTTTCAGGTCATCTCCTTAGAGCTATGTTGTCAACAGTAATCCTGTGACAAGGATGTAGTCCAGTAAAAATTAATACTATGCCCATACCTCTAAACAAAATGTCCTTGGTCTTGGGAGTCAAGTTGCTTGGCAACATGGAATGTCTTCTTTGTGTTAATGTAAGGGCCATAAGAGCATCTTGTAAATAAGCATTTCCTTTGACCTATTCCTCTCTGACTCATTTTGCATGTCAGTTCTGGCTCAATCAGCAGATCTCTCACTGCTCACAGTCTGCAGCTAAATGTGAAGCTGAAGAGACAGACATGTATTCCTACCACTCCATACATGTTGATTTTTATCAAAGTCAGGATTTTATTCTGTCAAGTTCCCTTTAAGTGGATGATATTTCTGGTCCTCTGATTTCAGTCCAGATTCAATTAGGAAGGGTAACAGTCTATGGTATGATATAATGGATTCCCATGTAACAGAAAATAGCTGCTAGTGCCTCTCTGTGAAAACACTGCTGCTTTGGGAAAAGGCCAGAGAAGGGCTTCTGTTCAGTGCAAGTCTTGTCTTTACAAACTATAACAAGAGCCAGTGAAATATAGACCAGATATTTTTCTGGAGACTCTTCAGTGTCACCTCTTTTGTTGTAATGATTTTTATTTAATTTGTTAAGTGGTCATTTCCAATTAGGCAGTGTACTGCCTTGGCTATTCATCTTGGATGCTCCATAAATAGCAAATAGAGAGAGACAACTCAAAAGGTAAAATCTTGGCCTCATGGAATTCCTAAATTTTTTTGGGAGGTATTTCAGTGTGACTGGGATTTAGACTTTAATATTTAGGCACTATTGAGAGGCCTTATCACATCCCTGCAATTAAACTCAGTTCTGCTGCTTTGTAACATTTTAGCTGAAGAGCTACCTCTCATTTGATCACAAAATGACCATTTAATGTTTCATACATGAAATAACCAGAGTAAAAACAGAAATAAAAAGTCACATGGAAAAACTAAATTTTGGCAGAAAATTAGTCCACTGATCCGTATAATGTGGATAATTAGAGATTTCCACCTTCAGAAACCTCTTAGGTAATTTTCGAGAGTTAAATATTCGTAAGTTATCTGAAAGTAGACAAAAGGCAAACCAGTAACCTTTATTAAATCACCTTTATGGTTTTAATAGTAGAGAGTTTAGATACTTGTCAAAGAGTTTGAGTTGTGGAGCCACTGAGGTCATTGGGAATAATCTGTGTGTAGTGTGGCTGCACTGAAATTTCCCAGGTGGCTGTAGAAAACAGGGAGAGAAGTTTGCCTTAGCTGTGCTGCATGGGTTTTGTGATTTAACACGTCACTGTGCATCATGCAGTAGCAATGTCTGATGGTGTGCATGCTCTTAACTTCCTTGCAAATGTGAGATGAGGTGGAATAGCTACAACCCCCTCCATCACTATGTACCATTTTGTTTTCCAAAACCTGAGAATTCAAACATGATCCATGACTGTGGCTCAATGGATGAACAGCAGTTTATGAAACTGGTGAAATCTTGCCCATGCCCCAGATTTTAGATAAGAGGCAGCTGCTTGTGAGAGTCCTCCAAGATTAGGTATTTTGCCAGTGCTCCTTCCCCTCCTTGCATATTTAGGGTAAAAGGGTAGAAATCTGTGTGCAGCCTGGGGTAGGGGATTTGCTTTATTTGAGTACTGACTTTTATTTAACATGCTAAAATGATATGTAGATGGCTTTAGAGCAGAGTGCTCTTCAGTGAAGTGGCCTCTTAAGTGCATGAGCTAAAATATCCATGGGAGGTGACGAGACTACAAAATACAGAAATATTCCCCTGGAGGGAATTCTGGGTTTGAAACTAGACAAGTATCAGGCCTGTTTGGTACAATTCTTCCAAATTAAAGTGTGGCCTCTGTTAAGAAAATGTTGGATTCTGGTTAACAGTTTTCCTATATTTTGTTCCCTGAAAAATACAGAGTACAGATGGCTCCTGTTGACAGGAGCCATTTTTGAAACTCCATGTAGAGGCAAAAAAGTCAGGAGAACTTGTTCAACTTAAACTGTCCTGCTTTAGGAGCAGGTGGAGCATATGTTCTTTGAAAGATATTCTTCAAATGCCTCCATTCCAGGATCATTAACCTTATTAAGCCATAGGGCACAGAAAATTCCAAGAGAAGCTGACTAAGCCTGTGAATTTTAGAACGTGCTTTGATAGTGACCTTTTAAATCATTCTATAAACTGGAAATAGTAGTGTTTCACACAGAAAGGAAATGTACAGTGCACTTGAACAAGCAGATCACAGGAGGTCGTGGAAACAAAGACCACACAACCCAAGGGAACAATTCCACTCTGGCTCATGGTCTTTATTTGTAAACGCCATGTGGTCTGGATGTCAAAGCACTTGACATCTCTGCTTTAAATAATTTGTCATGGTTGCTTTTAAAGTTCAGAGCACTTGTTCATGGCCTCTCTTGAAAACCCACAATAAATATTATCATTGCAGATGAACTTGATGGTCTTTGAAGTTGTTTTGATTCTAAAAATGGTAATAGAGCCTATGTGCAACATTTTATTTTCCAAAATTAAGACTCTTGTACACTTATGGCACAAAAAATATGTACAAATCCTTATTTTTTTTTTCCCACCTGAGACTCATTGTTCCAGAAGTACTGCAGTAGGATGCACTTTCCTAGCTCTTTCAGTGTGACTTTTCACAGGGAACTAAATTCTGAAAGGCAAACAAGATCAGGAGCTTGATTCTGCCTCATTAAACCCCATAAACATTACAGCCAGGCTTAGTAGAAGCAATATCATAGCTAAGCACTAGGTGGTCCTTTGGTGGCAGGACCACGGATAGACCACTGCCCAGAGAATCGGTAGAGACGAGATAGTAACGGGGTGCAGAACAGTGAAAGTTGGGAAACAAATCTCCTGAATTTTCTTCCTTCTGGAGTGAAAAGTAACCTCAAGGGTCATTGAAGAGTAAAGTAGTTTGACACCAGAAGGGATGATTGTGGGATGAGAACTGCTGGAAGAAAAAATAAAGTTATTTTTTGGCAAATAGCAAAGCATTTAACATGTAGAAGTGTTTTTTCCCCTAAGCCCAGCAGGAAGAAAGGTCTAGGCCTGGAAAGTTGAAGAGTGGGAAGAGTGATTGGAAAAGACCCAGATAACAGATGAAAACTTGATCTACAGCCTCTCTGTGACTTGTGACTACCAATATTTTCAGCCTCTCATACTGAACTTTGAAAAGACAGGACCTTACTTGTGAGAAAGGCCTTAAAGTTACGTATTTTTCTACATGTTCTCACTCAGAAGTTTATGCTCAACGTGCTTAAACAGGAACAGGCTTTATGCGTCACAGGAGGTTGGCAACACTACATTTTCTTGAGATAACCTATTATTCTTAGTAGTTTTATTCTTAGTAGTTTACTCTTATCCAATCTATTTTGCCATAAAACCACTCGAATTTCAAATATTAACTGAGAAAAAAGTTCTAGAGGCTATGGTCCCATTTTCCTAAGTAAATTCAAGTGAAACATTGGTTCTCTGAGTGTCTGGATGAATCTTTTGCTTTTTGCCTGTTTTGAACTAATCAACAAAGTTGTCTTGTTTCTTCTTGTTCTTAATTTGAGTCTTAGAATTATTTTCTTAGCTTTTTGTCCTTGTTTAGTTTTGCTTTTTATTTTTGTTTAGATTCCCAAAGAGAAATAATTCTATCCTATTCTCTTGCTTTTGAAGGTATTACTGCTTTGTTTTGTATGAAAGATGCTGTACACAATGAAGCTGCTCTTTTGTATGATTTCCTTGCTGGAAGAACCAGTGTGTCTCAGCCTGACCCAATGCATCTGTCACATGTGTCTAAATAATAAAAAAAGTTTAAGTTCAATTTATAAGGATTTTTACTTTAAATACTTAAAGCAACTGCAGCTCATGGTCCATTCTAGACACTAAACTGCCTTTCTGGATGCCTCAGGAAAAACAGTAATTACATACAGATAATATTTGCATCTTCCCTTAAGGAGGATAAAGGCCCTCCTTTATCTGAGGAAAGGAAAGCAGAGTTATGATATCCTCTTTGAAAAACAGCTGATGGAGTTGCAAGTGGGACAGACTGGCATTCTGGAAGAAATTGTGGCAATGTTCCTCAAATGTGTACTTCTCCAGCTGAGATGTACTGATGTGACTAAAGTCACAACCCTTCTTTCCTGCTGATATTGCACTTGGCACTCAGAGCCTGGCTCCTGCTCAGCTCACTCGCTGGTACTAAAAACCCCTTGTGTTGCCTGCTATCCCATGGCTGCTCCTTTTACTGCTTCTGAACGCTGTTTCTGTTTTTGTTTCTTGTCACTGTTTTGCTGTTGCTGTTCCCAGTTATTCAAACACATCTCAGCACTGCAAGATTTCTTCTCCCTTGAGGTACAGCTGCATCAGCTGTGGGTCACAGCACAGGTCTGAGCCCTACCCCAAACCTCATGATTTTAAAATCCCAAATGCAAGTTTGACTAAAGGTATTTTGTATGAAACTAATCCCTGTCTCTGTTTACAAAGCCACTTATGTCTGCACTAAACTTGCTTGATTCCCTCTACAGTTAAAGCCGAAGTAAATACTGTAAGAGCAAGATTCATCTAATTTTGATAATGATGCTTAAAGTAGGTCAGGCAAATTTCACCAAATGCATGTTCCATATGATGGGGTTCCCAAAGTGATTTTCTCAGATGTTGACATCTTTGCTGTATATCTCTAAATTTAGATAAGAACTGAATCAGGAGGGTATTAGAGTGACACATCCAGTTCTTTTTCTCACAGTGGAAGATTACTAGCAAACAGAATGAGGATCCTTGCCTAGATGGGCATTTTGTTGACTCAGTGCAGCCGTTCCCATGTTCTGATGTAAGCCCATCTTTTATGCCTAAAATGACTTTTAAGGTATATATTTGCAAAAGTGGCAGCAGAGGTCTAAACTGAAAAATCAAAGTATGAGCTGCAATTTGCAGTCACAGTACACTGCTGGGGAAGAATAAAGTCACACAAGCCCTCTACTTCATCCCTCTTCCTTGACAGTGAAGACTCTTTTTCTCTTCTGTCATTTCCTACCTTGTTTTAAAGACTTTCTTTCTGCTGTGGCAGCTGTGTCACAGCTTGGTGTTACTTCCTCACCTCCAGCATAGAGCAGGATGTCCAATAGTTTCTTGAATAAAAATACAGGTGTTAATACCATACTTAAAATATAGAATTTTTTGACATAAATTACCCATAATGTATATAATGTACAAGAAAATGAAAAGAAGGAGAAAAAAAATTAACAAAAATCAAGCAAATATTAGTAATTTCTTCTTCTCTTAAAATCATGAACATACCAACTGAATAAAAATCAGGCCAAACAGAGAGGTTGATATCAGATGAAATTCATGAAAGGAAGGAAATACATAGTTATCCTAAATTTACAAAACCACTTCAAATCTTCTTATGAAGCCATGATCTATTTTATTCAAATTGGATCCTATTTTCAGCTCATTTAAAATTCAACAATTCAGAAAAATCAAACATATTTTGTCTGTCAGTGAATAGGGTGGAGATAACAAAGGGAATGAGACAGCACTCATATGGAGATGAGGGATAGAAAACTAAGTAAACCAAGTTTGTTGAGAAAGGATTTGACACTATATATGTGGTTTCTTGCTTATAAAGCAATAACATTGCTGTGACAAAGTCATGATTATAACCTGAAAGTAGTTTTATCAGTCAAGCAGAAAGGCTGAAGCTGGGAGGCACCTCAGGTTCAATCACCTCTCTCAGAGCAAGGTCTGCTAAAGAAGGTTGCTCAGGGCCATGTGCAACTGGGTTTTGAATACCTTCAACAAGGGAGTCTTTAGAGCCTCTCTAGGCAATCCATTTCAGTATCTGACCACCCTCACAGTGAATTTCTTTTTTCTTATCTTTAATGGTATTTTGTATTTAATTTCAATTTGTGTCCATTACCTCTTGTCCTGTCACTGATCACCAGGGGGAAGACTCTGGCTCTCCTTTCTTTATTCCCAGCATGAGGTATTTATACCCTTTGCTAAGATGCCCCAGAGTCTTTGCCTGCCCAGGCTGAACAGACCCATCTCTGTCTCTCCTTGTATGACAGAAGCTTCAAGCCCTTAATGGTCTTCATGGCCCTTCACTGCACTCACTCCAGTATGTTCACGTCTCTCTTGCACTGGGGAGCCCAGGCCTGGACACAGCATTCCAGGCGTGCCTCACCAGCTCTGAATGGAGGGCAAGGATCACCTCCCTCCAGCTGCTGGCGATGCTCTGCCTGATGCAGCCCAGGGGGCTGGTGCCCCTTTTCACCTCAGGGACACTGTTCTGGCTCATGGGCAGCTTGTTCCCTGCCAGGACCCACACGGCCTGCAGTGCAAAGCTGCTTTCCAGCCAGCTGGGCCTGGCTGGAGGCTCCCACTGTGCGAGCCTCCCTTTCTCGGCCCGATGGGCAGAGATGCAGCTGAGGCTGGAGGTCATGAGGCTGCAGGTGTCAGAGAGGACCCGGCCACCCTGTCCCCCTTCACCCTGAGGCTCTGCAGGCTCCTGGCCTCCTCCTGCTGTGAGAGTTCCTGGGTGGCCACATCCTCTTTCCCAGCAGCAGCCGGCACCCTGGTGTTCCTCAAAGGGTTCCCAGGAGTCCCCTGACAGTCTCAGGAGAAGTTCCCAGAAGACAGATGGGATCTCAAAGCACAGCCAGAAACTGCTGCCTGGGCTGTGGTGTCTGCCAGCTGCACTGTGCTGTGGGGATCTGTGGGACTGAGGGAAGCAGCTGCTCTTGGGCAAAGTTTTTTAGGAAAAAAAGAAAAAAAAATCAAGGAAAGCTAAACACAAACAGAGGAAGACAAATTATTCTTCTGTGGATAATAATATACACTTCTAAAAATACTTTCAGAGGTCTTATCAGTCCTTGAAATTTCTGAGAATGTTTGGGAATATTGATATATGAGTGTATTATTGTCTTAAAGGCCTCTGAACAATTTTCTCTTTGGAAAGGAGAGATCAGATTAAGTCCTGTGGTTCCAGGAACTGTCAGTTCTCATAGTTGCTGCAAGTAAATTCTTAATGGAGTGTTGTGATAAAGATGAAGTGCTTTATTCTCCTTTATCATGTTGATTTTTATAGTAAAATTTATAATGGAAAGCTTTAGTGAGAAGAATCTTTTTGATTTATTGAAATGAAAATCCAGATAATACCCAATAATGCTGAAGTGAATTTTTCTAGAAGTTTCACCTTATGGGAAGTTTGGACATTTTATTTCAGTTTCTGTCAAAAGGAAATGTTGAAGAAATAAAGAATCATGCAGAACAGAAATTCCAGAATTTGGGCACTGTAACATTCTTTGAGATAAAGGTTGTGGTGTTTCTTTCCTCTTCTGCCTATTCTATTAATTTCATATCTCTTATCAAGTTACATTTTGGCAGTAAAATCTGTACTGGGCAAGTAGATTTCAGTGTATGCCCTAATGAGCTTCATGTGGGAACAAAACCTCCGTGTTTGCAGAGTTGCTTGCATAGATCTAACATTTCTGGTTGCATCTTTCATGCTTGCTGAGTTTGAGCAGCATCACTTTATAAAGGTCCAGATTTTCCCTGCAGTCTCTTACAAAGACTGAATTGCTTGAGGATGAGTGCTGTAATTGAGAAACCAGTAGTTTAAATGCTTTTATGTGTAACATACTTAGTGTTTTCTCCTTTCTGGAGAAAAGTTAATCATAGTGAACCTATTTTCTGTTGGTCTTGACAAGGAAACCATCAAAAACTTGGAGCAAACAGAACTGTATTCCAAAGACATGTGGCATTGCATTCTACAAACTGATGGTAGCCAGAGAATATGGACAGAACTGATTAGTCAGGCAGAGGGCTCAGTTTGGTACTCCGTTTCTCACAAAATAATTTTTGATCTTTTTTTGTAGTAGCTATCTTCTGTAAAAGGTTCTTTCTTGGAAAGTATATAATTTTCATTTGAAGATATTTTCCTATTTGAAGATTATAGGATTAAAAACCCCCAGAACATACTGTGAGTAGCATTTATTCCTGCTTTAGTGTGACGTGCCCATGCAAGTAAAACTAGATTTTAGGAATATAACAATTATTATCTGGATCTAAATCTGGAGGTGAAGGACTAGACAAATAAATACAAAACTTTCTCAGAAATGTGTTCATCTTCTCCTAATTATTGCCTCTTGGAAGTCTCATTCCAATAGGTAGGTGTGGACATGAAGGTTGTTCCATCTCATTGGTTCTTCCTCTATCAAGCATCTCATATGATTGCTTTTAAGTGCAGCCTTTAAATAAACAGCCCCATTCTCAAAAAGCTGTCATTTCAAATGCATCCTCCTACCCTGCAGGAAAAAAATTGGTGTGAAGGTAGGAAGGAGCTAACTTTTACTATTGGGAATTTTCTTTCTATGTTTTCCCTAAAGAGGTTCTCTATGGGGAATAAATAAGTTGTTATAGAAAATTAATACTGTTATTAGGAAAAATGAAATGAAAAGAATTTATATTTGTTTGTAGAAAAAAATTACCTAGAGCAACAAAAAAATGAAGCATACCTGAGCCTTTCTCATAAAATTCAAATACAGCATGATTTAATATTAACTAGGAATGATTCATCCCATAGGATTGAGCTCGGGATTAACAAATCCATCATGTGCTGGAATGAGGGGCTTGTTTCATCTTAGCTGCATACTCAGTTATTTTCCAATTGAGATCATTGAAATGTGATCCTACCCTTAATAAAAACAAACTCTGGATTCCTCCCCCCAGTATAAGACTCTTCATAACACAGTTTTATTTGTATGTCATGACATTCTGTTTCACACATGCCTTTTTTCTGTGAATAACACCAACTTTTTAAGGGACATCTCTAAGAGACAACTACTGTGGGTCAAGGTCACTGGAATCATATCTCCCCAGGAGACACATTTGGAGCATCTGTCACTGAGAGCCTCACAGATGTTAAGTTTTTTATGCATCCCTTATTTTTGGCACTATCATTTGTTTCTCTCTAACCACTGCAAAAAAAGTATTCCGTTATCATTTCCAACAGTAGTCAGAAAGTTAAGCCAGAAAGTTAATCACTGGAAAAGTCATTACCAGGTCATCCTATGATTCAGTTCATGCCCAAAGCAAAATTATCACTACACAGTTCCACCCTATGCCCTTTCTATTTGTGGCTGATCCCTGAATTTTGCTTTTTCGGTCTCTCTTCTCCCCATCCACTGCCTGGGAGTATCTGAGAACCCTTTTTGCTCTGGTTGCCTTCTCTGTCCCATGGGTGCCATGGCTCCTACTCAGGAATATCACCTGTCTACATTTGTGAATGCAAACTTAAATCCTATTTTAGTTGGTAGGAGGGTGCTGAAACAAAAGCCTAGGGAGCTAAATTTACATTTATCTTTGAAAAAAAAAAAGTTGAAATAAATGCGAATCTCACTGTATTTTAACAGATTCTGAAAACTAATGCATGTATTTATCTTTTCACAAAATTAAGCACTTGGAATACACAAAATTCCAGAGTAAAGCATTATTAATTTGGAAATACAGGAGTTAAAGTCTCTGGCAGACTTAAAAACATTTCATCACCATTCAGAAGAAGATGCCAAAACCTCAAGATAACTCACAGGAATACTCCAGTGCTAAAAGACACTGAGCATCTTCTTTGCTGCTGCCAAGCCTAGCATCTTTCACTGTAAAGTACGACAGTGAAATGACCTTTAAGAGACTGTGTCTGGTAAACTGAGATTAAGAGTGACATCAGTCCTGAAACAGCTGCATAAAGGGTGATGACCGATAATTTTTTCAAGTAATGCGATTCTTCCATTAAGAATCCGATTTTCAGAAGAGTTCATAGCTCAGTAGCACCATCTGCAGCTCCCAAAGCTAAGGCCAGGCTTGAGAAAACACCTCCCTATGGACACTTCCCCCCAAAGCTGAGGAAAACCTCACTAGTACTGCACCCATGTGAGTTGGCGAACACCACAGCACTAACCTGGTGGAGAACTAGCTGGTATCTTAGACCTTCTCATTGATTGCTTATCTTATCCAGCACTGCCCTGGACCATACATAGAAAACTTTAAATTTTGCTTAATATGGTTTGGCTTCTGAAGAGGTTCTAGAAGTGGAAAAGCAATTCTGTAGCTTAAACCTGAAGTGCAGGAATAGATTTATGTCAGGAAGTTTTCACAGTGATTTTGCTCTGTGCCTATATTAAACCAAGGCTATTAATAGGGTTGAAATGTTTTGGTAAGTCTCATGAACTTTCACATCAAAAACAGAGACAGAAACTTTTTTAAGTCTTGAAGAAACTCTTGTGTACTTTTCTGTGACTTGCTCTGCTTACCTCTGTTCCTCTTGTTTATTAGAAAAAAACAGGAAAGGGAATGGTCAAAATGAAATTTGAGGATTTGTTCTCACGGTGATCCCGAACTGCCTGACAGCCAGAGCCATCAGACATTGCCTGAGTACTTAGCTTTGCTTTACAGAAGAAAGGAACAAGCGTGTTCCCAATTACAGCTGGTAACCACATGTCCTGGGGTGACTTTATTGTTGGATTTGCTTTCTAGAGGGATCCCAATTCAGAGGTTTTCTCCAAAATTTGCCCTAAACCAGGACACCACCATAATTAATCCAACAAATATAGCTCATTTTTAACTGGCAACCGCTAACAATACATTTTGAGAGATGTGTTCATTGTTTGAGAGCCAATGAATACTCCACTCAAAAGTAATGTAAGTGTAAGAGATAATTAGGTAGAAATGTCTGAAATGTCAGGGGTTGACTTATACCAGGGACTGAGTCACTGTTTATGACTGCAAGTATTACTTTAAGGATTCAGCATGCTTAAAAACTATGATCATTATGTCAAGTAATGAAGAGAATTGAAATAATGTTACTCCAAAAGAAGAATGCCTTTGCATATAATGAAAGTTCTCAAGGAGCTTTTTTAGTCTTCAAACGTTTTTCTTCTTTGTACCAGCATGATACCAACTTATGTTTAAACTCTGCTTGTCCTCATCACACACATACACACTAACACACATGCATGCGATTTTATGAAGGAACAGTAATACAGTGTTTCTTTCCATTGGTTTATTCCATGAGGAATGATAACAGTTCTGTTTCAGACATCCCTAACTAGATTATCTCTTACAGTCATTAGCCTCTTCCACCAAAATATTTGATAATGCATCATAACTAAAATTAATAAATTGACTAATTCAAGACATCAATTTTTATCATTGTGAAGCATATGTTCCTGAAAACATTCTCTGTTCCCCTGTGCCTGGGGAGACTATGGGGCTGCCTTTATGAAGAGTCTTCCGTGCACCATTGTATTTATAAAGCAGAGTCATTCACATTCCCAAATCTGACCACTGGTGTGTCCTTCCTTCTCATCCACTCATCCACTTTAAGGTGTTTCATCTATGAGTCCCACTTTGTCCACAGTTTCTAATTTGATTTGTAATACTTTCTTTCTTGGATTTCACTTGAAGGACCGTACAATATCCAAGAGTTTGTCCATGCATCCCTAGTTGTCTCTCATTTCATCTTCACTCCGTCATTACTGAACCTTTTAACCTGTTCAGTATGTCCCTGATACTATTACTGCACAAGAGACTTTCAAGCAAGAAAAAAGATAGAACTGACAACTATTGTTGTCTATCAACCAGAACAGAATTACTGTTTAAAAATCTTTTAGTCTTGTTACATGATTTCATGTCTCAATATCTTCCAACCTTTCAGATTCTGTAGATTTGGCTTTATTTGTTATGCTTTTCTTTTTCTTTTAATTTGAGAAGAAATTTGATAAAGCAATTTATTTGGGTTACCACAGAATTACCTGCCTTTCTCTATGTTTCCACAATTTTCTATACTAATTTATGTATGGTTTTGAACTTTGTAAAGATGAACACATTATTAGTGAGCAGCAGAATTAAGGATTAAAAGTCTCAGATAAGTGGTTCAGATTAAAGTGAATTTCTGTATTTCTGATTTAAATTACAATGAAGACAGAAAACAAGATCCAAAAAATATTTATAATGATGCTTTGTAAAAGTGCAGCATTACAGGGAATCAATTTATGCATGGAATACAGGGTAAGCAGGCAAATAACATAAATCCAAGAAAGACCTAAAAAGCAGAGAAGCAGAGTAACTAGTTATAAATAGCTTTGATTCAAAAGACTTAACTTTCTTTCTGTTTTGGAGCATATTTCACAGCAGTGTCTAATGTGCCTTGAAGCAAAACTGGCAGGAAATGTAGAAAAGGTCATGTAATGTTTCAAGTATGGTATCCTAGAACCCTGCTCTCAGCTGTGCTATAAATATAATGTTAGCTGTCCCTCTAAGAGGTGATGCAGCCTCCCAAGGAGAACTGCCTCTGTTCTGGCAGTGGGTGCAGCCTTGGATATCGGCTTGACCATCCTTGTGCCCACAGAGAATTCAGGCTACCAAACACCTCTAGGAGAGTGCCCATGGATCTGACTGACACTTCATAGGCACTAACAAAATGTACAGCATTGCTTGCATCAATGATCCTGGTGGATTTCCAGATGTTTTTTCAGCATCATATGAGTGTTTGTCAATTACATTTGGCTATTAATAGCTTGCCTATTAATAAATAGGAAATAGAAAATTAATATTGGCTTTGTTAATTAAACACACTGTCATCTGTTTAGTACCCAAATAACAAGGCAGCTACATACAGCAACTCTCAGATGTTACCAGTTTTCCTGAAATAAGGCCATGTGCTGCATGAGTCTTGTGTTTGTGACAACTTCCCTGTTTGTTGATATTAAAATCCACTTCCCAGGAATACAAGGCTCATGCCGTCCAGAACAGCACGTACTGAGCACAAGTCATACTGATTTTGAAGGATCTTTAACACAGCAATGGTAGCCCACAAAAGGAAATTTCCATTTTCTTGATATGTAATTACACTGACATAAACAAAAAAGAGGCATTTACTAAACAAAGCCTACAAGTTACTACCCCAGTCCCACCCCAGTCCCAAGTAAAATTCCAGTCTTTTTGAATTTTAGGTGTAAAGCTTGATTACTGAAGACCATGTCCTGCCTGAAAAGCAGTGTAGTGTCTGACTAACAAGAGCCCAAACCAAGCAGGAATGTCTCAGGAGAAGTGAAGAGTTTGCATGCTGACAGGGTGTCTGGCTGGCTCTTTGTTAAGATGTTTTGAACATCCAATCAGTCGTACATGTTTTGCCTGGCAGTCCCTGTTACTATGTATCTTACTAATATATTTCCTAGATTTAGAATACCACCTTGAGAACTCATTTTTGCCTTTAAGGGTCTATATATATCCTACAACTGTAGGATTATGACTAATGATATGGAGCCACTGATGCATACTGAAGCATAAATAATATATTGGTAATAAGGTAGCTCAGGACAGCAGACAATTTTTGGAGGCTGCTGACTCTATAAACAGAAATCATTTCAATAACTAAAAAAAATAATGTAATAAGGACAGTCTAGTCAAATGTCTGTGTGCTAATGAAGTGTCTCATTTGCAGCCAGGCTCGAGTAAACATCCTGCAGTTCGAAGAAATTCCATATTGGTATGGTGAAGAAAATTTAGAATGCAAGACTTCTCATATTGGTTTGTTCATGTCTCTTGTTCACGATTTAAAAAGACAAAATTTAAAGACAGAAAATTAGAGCAGTTTTTAAGTATCTCAGGAATAGTTTCCCAGGTGTTTAGCCATGCATCCCTGGAAAATCATTGCATTAGGCAATGGATAAAACTCATCCTGTACTATTTGGTTCTACCAAAAGGTCCCAGATCGCGGTGGCAGGCAAGACTCATTTTCCTCAGGTCAGTGTAGTCAGGGCTGTGTTATCCATTCCTCCACTGCCTGGGGAAGAAACATTCTCAAAATTGCTCCATCATCTTGTCCTCCTGTGCAAAACCAGTGCAAAGGTCCAAGGTGCATAAATCATACTATATTTGTTCTCCAAGTTATTTGCTGACATACACACTGTGCAAGGTCATTGACTTGCAGAGGGGCAGCAGGCAGCGCTTAGCCTGGATCAAGTTGAAATACATTAAATTTTCAAGGATAGAAAGAAGTATGTGATGTTTTGACTCCTTGGGGAAAATACTGGAAAAACTCACAAGGGAACAAAAACCTTTTGTCAGTCCCGAGTCAGGTATCACTGTTTTGTCAGCCCTTCTGGTACATTTACTATTTTAATGTTATAGGCATATTCTTAGTACATAGGTCATGTGAACATGACTTACAAAGCTCTATTTTTAGCCTGAATGAATACATATTTTATGAGAGGAAGAGTTTTCTTCACAAAGAGAGCTTGCAAATGATGTGAGACTTAGTTTTTTCCCACAGACTCTTACACATGTGCTGCAGACATTCAGAGTAACAAAAGTGTTTAATCTGGCTGGCTAGGACAGCTGCACGAGTTAAAATACAGCTCTAAGTTCATTGGTAGATGTCTCTACAACCAGATGTTCAACTTGTTCATCCTCATATGCACTGAGAACTGAGTAAATTAAAGAATAATCTGTGATTACATTATGCTCTGTACTCTATTGCACTGCAGATTGTAGCAATTGTCTCAAAAACTTCCCAAAAGTTGAGGAACTAACTGTAGCTCAAAATACTCTCAGTTTGCTCTGTCAACCTTCTTTCCTCATGCAGAAAAGGTTTGCTTGGCTTGGTTATGGTTGGATAAATGTTATATGGCAATTCAGACATGTATTACCCAAGACAGCACTTGCATGCAAANAAAGAAAGAAAAGAAATTCCAGTTTATTGTGAATGCTACTAATCATTTACCCAATGAAATTATTAGTGTTCCAAACAAACCTGATGGTAGCCAGCTGCTGTTCCTCTGCAAATTGCAGAGTTAATGTAGAAGTGATCAAGCAGCCTGTGCTGGTGTAGAGCAGGAAAGGAGTCAAGTATGTGTCTTTCCAGCCAGCTGTTTTCAGCAATTGCCAACATACTCACTGCCATGGGTAGGCAGAGTCCATCTGCCTCTTACCTACTAAAAGATCATTTAAACCTCTACAAATACTTTTTCTTTGTTTAGTGTTTGCACAGTCACTTGCCAATTTATGAAAGGCTGGATGAGCATCTGGGAAATGGAAATCATGTCCCTGTTTACAGAACAAATGGTTCATCACAACTGGCCTTACTGGACTGTCTTTTGCTGCCCTTCCCTACTTGCTGCCACTGCCTGGGGTGTCAACACCAGCAGGTATGCCTGCTCTGGCAGTCAGACCATGAACGAATCTAGTGTTTGTTTGATTTTGGTGGTTTGTTTATTTGTTTGTTTGTTTAACATTTCCCAAGGTTTTCTTTAATGCCCTTCCCAGGCACAGGGTGGGAATCAGCAGACAGGAGGGAGAGGGCTATGGGTTATTTTATATCATCATCTCTATCAAACATATTTTAGGCTCAATCCATAGCCTAAGCATGGACTCAATAGATCTGCAAAGATTAATGTAGAAATCAGGGAGAATGAAGTTACCTGAATTAAACTAGCCCACACTTGTTTCACTACACAGATAAGCTATCAGCTCTTGGGGAGAAGTAAGTTTTGAAACATGAGATTAGGAGACCCAGGACACAGATTTAGGATTCTACCAGTTTAATTGCTAATTGGATTAGAGTTTAAAACCTTATGTAGCTCAGGCAAAAAGACACAGCTTTTACAGTTCCTTATTCACCTTCCTCCAGAAAACATTAGTTTCTTCCAGGCTACTCAGTTCAGTGTTATGACTTTGCAGCCTAAGGAGGTAACACTAGTGAATAGCACAACAAGAAGCAGAAAGAAATAAAACACGTCTTGTTCGTACAAACAGGATTGGTTTTGGTTTCATTCTTCCCATTTAGGAACGTGCAAAATTAACTTAGAAATAAAAATACTGTGTTGGTAGATGTAGATCCTTTAGCTGCTACAAAGAGCAACCAGAATACAGAATAGCTCCTTTTTATGTGTAATTTGTCATTGGCTTCTCTGTGAAATATGCAGAGGAATCTCGAGGCCTTTGAATTACTAATAACTCAGAAAGAATCTATCCAGCCTCAAAAACTGGGGTAGTATAGTACTTAAGACACCAAGCTCCAAAAAGCTTCCCTGTGTTAAGCGTTCACCAATCCAGCTTTTCAGATACCTGAAAGTGTTAAATTTGTTTTAACAGATAAAAATCCGCTGTATATATGTAAAGTAGGCAAAGTGACATAGACCATAAAAATTTATAATTATCTTTGGATATTTATTAAAAAAAATAATCCTCAGACAGAGGAATGAATTTTTTCTTGGGAAAGGGAGAAACAGTGTCTTATAGATTCTTTCTTCTTATAGAATCTGGGCAATCTATACACTCAGAGAAGGAAACTTTTTCTTTAGGGTGACAGCTGGAAACATGGGTGTTAAAGGACAGACCAAACAATTGTCCAACTATTTGTGTCCAGTTGCACCTTTATGTAAATAGTGTTGCTAGAATCCCTATAATTTATTAGTTACTGTAAATTTTGGGAATATTTAATTATTGGCTTTGCTGAGTCATCTCTGTATGGTGTCATTTGTTTTTGCTATACTACAGCTTTCGTTGCTCACTGACTATTTTTCACTTGATGCATCTGCATAAGTTTCATTACATTAATGAAAACTCCAAGTTTATGTCAGATGGAGTCTAAATCTTCAAGACTGGAAAAAATAGCTTTAATATTTCCTGTGAAGATGTCTGGAGAGAAGACAGATTTAGTTCTAATAGCTGCTTCTTCCTTCCCTGCTCATTATGTCCATGTATTTACCTCTAATTATAAATTGCTGTTTTCAGAGCTACTGTACCTTTATTCAAGGATAAACACATTACACTTAATCAGAAGTACAATTTAGATTCTAAAATATGAAACAATTTGTGGGGTGCGTTGGGAAGTCTTAGAAGTGTAATTTCGGTTAGAGAGATCTAGAATAATCTACAAAATTGTAGATTTCTACAAATCTACAGATTTCTCAGAAGCAATTACGAGGTTAATTATACCTATGTGGCATGATGGGACAAATCCAGGTCTTGTGATGCAATTGTGAGTCTGCTGACTCCTCATTTACTCTTACCTGCAACTGTTTCTGAGTTTATAATCCTTTGGGCATGGGAGATCAAGAATTATTAAGAATCTGTGTTTCGTTAACTTATCATTTACCTGTCTATTCCTGTTTATCATCTTAGGCTTAGCTATAAATACTTTAAAAATAAGTTAGTTTTGATCTACTGCGGAAATTTTGTATTGATAACATTTTTCATCATTTTTTACATCAACGAGTGGCAAAATTTTTTTAAAATTCACTCTGGATAGAAGCCAGGCTGCCGAAATCTCATCTAATTTGAGACATAGGCACCTAAATCAAAGCTGTGTGCATTTCACCTAGAGAGCAACATAGACTTGCAGCTGTCAAGTATTGCCTAGCCCTGTAGGCACTTACCTACCTAGCCTGGAAGAAGACCTTCAGGTATCCTGCATTGGCTCCTCAAACATGTTCCAAAGGGGAGCAAACATTCCTTGGGAGGATGAGCAGGCTATACTTACATCATAATCCAGGTTTAGGCAGACAGTCACCAAGTCTGTGCAACTCCTGGAAGAAGAGGTTTTGTATATGTTTTTGCACTTAACATTTAGTGGATAAAACACTCATTACCACCTTAAACTTACTCCCTGCCTATAGTTTCCACTCATTCTTCCACCTCTAAAAAAATGTCCTCACCAGCACTATTGTTGTTGAACTGGGAATGCTTCCTACAGCTCCTCATGGATCCAAGTCATGGGGCCAAAGGAAGAACAGGCACAGGGAGTCTGATTCCAGCCTGGTTCTAGGCATTCCTGAGAGGCTAATATTCTGAATCGGGACTTAGATCCCAAAGGCATTCTTTTCAGTAATCCACAATTTCTTTCTCCATTCTGTGCCAGATTTGAAGCAGGATGGATGCTGCACTAGGATTGGCCTGTGAAAAACACCTGCATACTCAGCCTCTCAGTCTAAAGGGTTAGAATGACAAGAACTGATTCTATTCAAATGACATTTTAGACATCTGAAACTCATCATTGAGCTCAGGCTCTATTTTAAAACATTCTTGTGATAGTTCTTTAAAGATGAACTGACTTATTTTGCTCCCTGCTTTTATTGGCCAAGGCTTGCCTTAGTGTTGCCATGGTGATTTTGCCATAGTTGAGGTGCCAGAATCGTGTGAAACCCATGCTATTCAAAGTTTATATGTTATGTGTAGTGGTGTGCTCAAAGACAGTTTCTTCTTATAGTTCACTTCCCCTTTGCAATTCTGTCACTGTTACAATTAATACTGCAAAAAGAATATTAGGATAGCATTTATAGAAATAAAATCAGATTAGTTCCACTGAAAAATACCTTTTCTTTTGCTTAAATTTTCCCATTTTATCTTTTATTTCCTGAACTGTAAATATTTGCATTAATTAGAAATCACTGTCCCTACATAACTCGTAGTTCCTGATACTTCCTCCCTTTTGTAGCAAATTCTCTGTTATATTCTTCTGTTCTTCCACATTTTTTAATCCTGCCCTCGCTTTCATAAGAACAAAATCAAACAAGCAAAGAAAAATAAAGACCAAAACCAAAAACCATAAAAATTCACTGGCTGAGCAAAGCACAAGATGGCGTGATCTTTTCTTTCGGAAAGGGAAGAAGAAATATTTTTGAGTAATGGAGAAAAGGAAGAAATTCTTAAAGCATCACTAGTAGCCAACACTAGTACTCTTCTCCAAGAATATAGATCTGAAGCTGTGGAAATCCTTAGGCTAAACAGGACCTAAAATTCAAGGTTCCCTTTTCTCTGTTGAAAGGACTTGTGATTAGGTTATGAATCCTATGAATGCATTTTTTAATAAAAGCAGCAATTACTAGATTTTTGAGGACCTGAACCAGTTACAAGTCCCAGAAGAGGCAACATTATTTCTCCTAGTTTTTGAATAATGATCCACAGCAGGCAGGAGTTCAGAGTCCAGAAGCTTACTTCAGAGTGTGCTGATACAGAAAAGATTAGGACCCTAAACATTAAGTGAGGGGCACGCAGCGAGTTTCGGTGCTTTCAGGATCACTGAGGCACTAAGCAAAGGCATTTATGGCTTTTGGATCCCCAAGCTGATGTAATGCTTTTCCAGAGTGCTTTGCAGTCTGTTCCTCAGCACCTTCTCTTTGTTCTCCTGTACCTGAAACCTGCTTAAGACAGTACTCTGCAGTCAGGAATCCCAAACACTTCAATCTATGGTTATGCTCATGCTGAGTTATTGATCATGCCCTCTGCTCAGTCCACAGCCATGGCACATTAATCCTGGCTTGGAAGACTTTCAGCTCTCTGTAATATTACAGCAAAACAGTTTAAAGAAAAGAGACCTGTTCAGAAGCTGTGATCTGATCCATTCTGGGGAGGCAGTTCCAGCTAGCCACAGGATAGCTATTATCTTTCACCATTCAAGCAAGAAGAAACAATTAAATAAAAAAGCCCCAAACACAAAACCCAACAAACTTGTAATGCTGGGGAGAGAAATTTAGTACCTGTAGTAGAATTTAAAGAAAAGCAGCTCAGCAAAGATTAAAGAGAATTAAAAGCAGCAAGCTCTACCTGCTGCCCAAATTTATGTCAAAGATTTGTGTGGTACTTGCTGCTGAGGTTTGTGGATTTGAAGGCTAAACTCTGGAAGAATAATGCTCATCAAGTTGACAGAAGGTATTATTTCATACGTCTGGAATTAAAGGCATGCCCAGCCCCAAACCCTGCAGCCATGAACATCTGACAGTGTTGAGGATGTTCCAGCATGAACTGCAAGACTGGTACCTTTCTCTCCCTAAAGTGAGCTGAAAATGTCAGGGATTGACCTGTGCTACATTATCTATCTGAACACTAGAAAAAAATATGAGTTAGCTTCTGTCTTCATGGGTCATTGCAGACTGTTTCCTTCTCTTTAATGTTTGTAGATAAATAGGATTCACAAAATAACTCAGTTTTAGCCTGTGGTGAAATCTGATGAAGTCTACCACAGGTACAAAATCAGGCTAATACCAGCTGTGCAACCCCATAATCTTCGCTGGGAGAACATCCAGACCAAATAGGGGTGTCACTGAAAAATGAGACCCTGTAGATACTCACTGCCCAAATTTATTGAAATCTGTTTTTAAGATTAATTTTCCTTACAAATCTTTGACAAAGTAAACTGGGGGCCTCTCTTGGTATTGTCATTGGGAATGTCTTGCTTCTGAGCAATTGCTGCTGCTGCAAATCCCTCACAGCTTGGTTACACCTGATTCTGACATGACTCAGGATGACACAAGATGGACATTCTCACTTGGGTGCTGGGGCAGGTCAGTATGATGCTTCATTTGGATGCCTTCCTTCTGTGTCGAATTTGGTAGTTACAATTGCTTTGCTTTTTGCTGAATGGAACAGGATTGAGTTTTTTTATTTCTAAATTGCAGTGGCTTTCTGAAATCATTGTGATTCTGTAGAAAAGATCAGGAGCGAATGTTCTTTTTAGGCTCTTACTCATCTTCATTTTTAAGTGCTGAGTTGTCTTCAAATTAAGTGACTGTTCAGCAGTCATTGCTATTGGGTGCTAATGAAACTAAAAACCATATTAAAGAGCATTTAAGTGAGGTGTGGGGGAGATGTGGAGCCTGAGGTTCCTCGGGTTGGCAGGGCAGGGCCTGGCATCAGGCCTGGGCTTTTCTTAATCACTACACAGGCATTAATTTTCTTGTCATAAGCAAAAGTGGTTACTTGAATATTTTCTAAATAAGTTTATGGATTTCAAGTATTACAGCCTAAGTGCTTGTGGTATTTCATTTTAGAGGTAATGGGAAATTTGTGTTCCCAAGATCAGATGTCATGAATTTGACCTTCATTTGCAGACAGAGTTTAGTTTCCCTCCTAATTTCTTGTCATAATTGTCCTTCTGTTGGTCACAATCAATTAAAAATGCCTCAGCCTAAACCAAACAAAGTTGACAGCAATGTGGAAGATGATGACAAAATAAAGAAATACATCTTTCATTATGGATCTTTATGGATTCCTTTGTTTAATCTCATGTTGAATTAATTCTTTGAGTAAGCTTACTCAAGGTTATTGAAAATTGATTCCTAGTAATTCAAATTGACTACTATTAAATTTTTTTTGAATTAATAAACTGAGTTAAATCCAATACTTGAAGAAAATTTCAAAGGTCTACTTTCAGAAAATATTGTTTGTATTCTCCGCTGGACATACTTATGACTCTTTTGAGCTAATTCTCAAATAAGAATCAAAGGGCTCATAGAGGTACTGTAAGAACCTTCTAAATTTTCTCTGATACTCCCAATGAGGACTGATACCAAATAAATTCCCAAAGTCTTGAATCACTTGCTTAATAGCACAGAATTGATGGTTCAGTAAAAATCCAGATATTGGTAAAATAATTACCTTTCTATTCTGGACTAATAGATTTTTAAAATGTAACAAATTACATCTCTGTCAAACATGGGCTCAATTCAAATCACCTGCTGATTCAATAAAAATAAACAAGAAATTAACTAGTAATGATTAAATGAAAGTTATAATTTCTTTTATTGGTCCTACACATTTTTGGACTTGGTACTAGCAGTTCATGGACAAGTCTTTCCTCAGTTTCCATAACTCCTGATCATCAAATAAAATGCCCATATATAGACAGTATATCAAGAAACGTTCTTATTCCACATGATAGTAAGCAGCCCTAGCAATTTTTCAGGAAGCCCCAGGACTGACATATCTAGAAGCCCAAGGGCAATTTCACAAGCTCCTCATAGCATGACAGTTTGCTGCCAGCAAAACTGGTTCAAAAATTAGCACTTTTCCATTCTTTTTAGCAAAAATGTGGAAGAATTTAAGCAAATTGGGCTATGACAGTGATCTATTAATACTTGATATCCCCAGCCATGTGGGTAAACTTTGATGTGCTGACTGAAAATGTCAGAGTGACTTGAACGCACTTTCCTGTTCATCCTCCCTGCACTGGCATTACTTCTTTGCCAGCAATGAGGGACAAATGCTCACTTCTTTGAGATGATAATGGAAGGATACTTGATTATTTGAAGGTAGAAGTTTAGACTTATAAAGATTTGTCCTTTGGGAAGTATAGGAAAATTTAATTAGTGTTGCATGGAGACAATTTCATGGTAGTGAGTAGAAAGCGTGTCTTGGTGCATGTTTTTTTGGAAGTGGAAAGGAGGAATTGACTTTTAAAATGCTGCCCAATGCATCTGCATCAGGGCATGTAGGGTATTTTTAAAAAACATTAAAAGTTTTATTCTGCTAAATCCTTCTTCATGCCTTGAGTTGATTTACTTTCTTCAGCAAGTTGTACAGCTGAGTCCAAGCCCCTGTCAGGGAAATAATGCACTGCTCGGAGATGCCAGAGTTGCAGTGTCTCCCCTGAATATTTTTCTTGAGTTCAATTTGGGAAACAAATACAAAAATCCACTCTCTCTTAAACCCTCTAGGCACTGTTAGTGCCAGAATTGGAAGTGTCAAATATGGCTCTCTCCACAGGCACTATTATGTATCTCCAAGGCTTTCAGACAACTGGCTAAATAAGAAGATGAATCACTGTCATCCATTTAAAAGGTGGAGAACAAAGACCATGTCAAGGATGGTGTGAGAACCTCTCTAGCAGTTGCCGTTGAGCTCAAACTATTATGGGCTCTATAACAAATTGCTTGCCTACAGGCAAGGTCACTCCTATTAATTTTTATGAATTGCCCTCAGGTCCTTGAATCCATGAACTATGGATTCAAAGACAATCCAAAGGCAATCAATAAGCTTCACTACATCAGTGTTCCAACCTTTAATAATATCCACAGCCTTTATAGAATCAGCTCAGTTTTAATTAAAGCTTATTGAAATTGATTCAGAACAAACCTTGGACAATATATGTCAATAAATAATGTCTTTAAAGGACAAAGTATTAGAGGAAGGCTAAAAGAGATGATGGATCACTGGATCTATTTCTGGTCATTCTCTGTGCCAGGAAAGGCAGTTTATAATTTTTGTATTGCATCAGTGAGAATTCCATGGGCACAACCTCTCTAGTTGTGAAATTTCAGGAAATGCAGTGGTCTCCTAACATACTGTAATTTCTCTCCAGGTTATCTGGATCCCCTTTTCCTCTGATTCTGTCATTCTCTTAGTGACTGCTCCTAATGCAGACACGTCTGACCTAATCTTAAATTTTCTAGCATGATCTCAGCAGCATATAGCTCACTGTAGGCTGCAACACCTGGCCAGAGGTATCTGAGATGACCTTCTACTTGACCTCCAGAAACCATTGGTGAAGGACTCTGTGTTCTGACAGGCCTTGTGTAATACCAGCCTGCTCTGTAAGGCTGTCTCAGGAAATTGTGGTGTCGCAAACAGCACAGAACTTGTGTTTAGGTAACTGAGCTGAGCTCAGATTGTCAAGGTAGATGCTGTTGAGGGAAAACCTAGAAACTCAAATTTTTTCTGCTAATTGATCTGCCCAAAATTCTTTGCCCCTATATGATATGATAATATCACATTATATTGCCCATATAAGATATGAAAAATCCTAAGAGTAATTGACACAGGTACTAGGGAAGAGTGCTAATTTATGGTTAGAATAGTGCTGTATCACCTGTGATGGCACCAATCATTATGGGTCAAAATCTAGTAATTTAATAGTTATTTAATTCTTGTTTGAGCTCAGTTGTCACCTTTCTCATATCTAATAAAATAAAAAAAATTGAAGTATTATTTCTGCAAGCTAACAGATGAAGTAATACACTAGCTCCTCTAGCACTTTGTTTTAGCTTAAAATTTATGTAACATAGCTATAATATTCAGCCAAGTTTGAAATTTTCTCTCTAATTTTTTTTTAAGACATAGAACTCAACTAGAAATAAACTTTATGGTTTAGTTTAGGTCTGGAATTTTATGTTTTCTAGGTTTTATTTTTTTTTCATTGTGAAAAATTATCTGTCAATATCTACATAACCTTTTACTCAATTTCAAAACATGAAGGTACCTCACAACCTTGTAATTTTTTCTTAACAAGAATGAAGATATTTCTCATCAGTTATCTTCATAGCTGGCATAGCTGTGACCTACAGTTACTATGTTAGCCTACTTTGGGGATGAAATTGTATTAGTTCCAAAAGCCTATTTGTCAAGAACTTTCTCATTCAAAATTAATTTTCTAAAAAAGCAGCTGCAATTAAATTTTGTAAGTTACTGAGGTCATTTAGCAACTACTAAAACAATTGGATTAAACTATTAACTATTCAACAGTAAAAAAAGTTAGCATATTTTCAATAGGAAATAATTAGTTCCTTCACTTATGATTTTATATTGTACTATAATACTGAAATAACTTTCATGAGAGAGAACACCATAATTTTATAATACTTCCTGAGAAGAGTCTAAAAGCCAAATCTTTATTTCATGTAACCTTTCAGAAGATTCTTACTGGTGTTTGAACATGTCTGATAAAATTATATGGGAATGCAATACACATTTCATGATCTCAAGGGCCTTACAAAAATATTACTTTGCAATTTTCAACATGAATTGTTAATATAAAAACTTCAACATAATTTCCTATTTATTTAGGAGAACCCTGATTGTTAAGAAATGTGTTTTGAGTGCTGGCACACAATAAATCGGTGAGTGGCTGGAATCTAACAGGCGTCAGAAGTCTTGTTTCTCTTTTCCCAGCTTCCCCCTTCTCTTACATTACCTCTGCCCTGTGCCATCTTGCACCCATGCTTGATAACAACAGCAGCACAAAGCTGTGCAATTTCCAGCAGAGAAGGCTGGGAGGCTCAGTGATTTGCACCTTGAGCAGAGCTGTAGAGGGTCACACCAGGACACAGAGGCAACTTCCTTGACAGCCTGACTGCCAAAATTCCTAACCCTACATTAGCCCGTGAGGATACGCTGCCCAGCCTTGTGGTAAAAATGGCTCTTATTTTTTTCAGGTTGAATTTTGTTTCTACTTTCATCACAGTCTTAGCATTGCAGAACTGTAAGACTTTTTGCCTTTCTAAATCAGGATTGGAGAAAGCACTCAGACAGAAAGCCTCCCCTACAGTGACTGCCGGGCACCTGGAAGGGTAAAGGACGGGTTGTAGATTCTTCTCTTCATTTAGAGATTAACTTAATCTACCTTAATATTTGTCAGCCATTGTTAACATTGAAGGGTTTTTAATAAGGGAGGTAACTGTGATTAATGGGTGATAAAATTATCTTTAAAATAAAAATTAAGCAGTTAATTTCAGTTATTAACTTTATTTGCTAGTTATGTAGTGAGGCTTATGCTTCAAGTGACAGAAAACTACTTTCTGGCTTTAATAATTGCTCATCTTCATATGACAGAGATTTTCTGTACTTCTACAAAGTTTGTGGGCACTCTGTTGAGATATTTATTTTCTGACAAAGATAGCAGAAAATCTAAGCCATATAACTTAATCTTGTAACTCGTCCCAGTATGATCAGATAAAGAAAGACAGGCTTCCCACTAACTTTAGTGGGAAACCTGAATAGCTCTTAAGCACCAATTTTGGTGGAACTATTGCATGATATTTTGATACTAGGAACTTCTGCAAGGTTGAAAACTGAGAGTGACTGTATTTGAAGTAGTGCTTCTCTTTACTTTTTAAGTAAGTGCTGACATTATGGCTGATAGCAAAGCTGGTCTAGAGATGATGAATGAACCAAAACCAGTATTACACCTCTTCTGATGCAGATTTACTTCAAGTAAGCAATTTTAGCACAGAAGAGATTTTGCAGCCTGGATCTGCCAAAAGATGCAGTCCCACTACTTTCTCCTCTCTTGACCATACATCCCTTGCTTGGCACTGGCACACATCAGGTTTTGTCATGAGCTGATTCAGCTCCTTAAACTGGCAGAAAATGACACATTTGTTTCTGATGGGTTCGTTTTTTGATGATTTAGTGAGTGGAATTGGTTCATCCTGATGGCAACTAGAGTGGTTTCCGGGGAGGGGCTGGGATGTGAAATCAGGAGAGCTGAACTGGAAAGCAAGGAGAAAGAAAGGGAAGAGGAAGCAGGCTTTACATTTTGGTAATAGCTGTTAGAGCTGCTCAACCCATTTGTAAAACTTCAAATCCAGTATAGTGTCTGTTAGAGCACTCCCTTTCCATAATGTGTGATGATTAAGACATCCATTTGTCATCCCTTCTAACTGAACTCCTGTTTGGTTTGCCTGAAGTTTAGGCAGTAAGAAGGCAGAATATGTTATACAGGGCAAAATATGACTTTGAATAATGTGTTTAAAATATAAAAAAGACGTACAGAAAAGAAATTCCAAGGAAGATGTAATTTGGAAAGTGACACAGGAACAGCGCAGAAGGCAGCATGAACAAGAGTTAAAGTTAAGGGTGCTTACAGAAAGATACAGGGACAAACCTGAGGCTGATGTTGAATTATTTTGTGTACAGGATGAAAGCCAAGCTCTAGCAAGTGTGTATGTGAGCAGATGCAAGGCATGTAAGCCTAAGGCATGTGTCTGTTCAGTGGGAGACAGAACTGGGACAGAGCAAGTTTCAACTTTCTGTTCTCACTAGTATATTGTGCTTGACTGTAAAGTCTGTCTCCATTTGCAGCTAGTGAACTAAATTTCATTTCATTGTAAAGCATTTGAGGGAGAGGTTGTAGAGTTCTGTAATTTTTTTTTCATTCTTGTGGGCGCTGTTGGCTTTGTAATATTTGTAGGTACTAAGCTGTGTAGTATCAATTCTGCTATATCAGTTTGATGAAAACATTTGGGCTTTTCCCCATTTATTATGTAAATTAATTATTTATATCTGAAGCAAGAGAAGATATTATAGACTATACAGAGGCCACAGTGATGGTTCTGTAATTCCCCTGATCTTTCAGAAAGAAAATAGTCCTTTTGGTGTTCTGCAGCTCTCAATGAGTAAGAGAGCTAATGTATTCTGGAAAACATTCTGTGTGCAAATAGCATCTCTATCCCTTCTCAGTCAATAAGAAATATGTGAGGCCATATTTGCAATCAAATATCTCACTTCCATGTAGAGTTTGGCAATGCAAGAGTGTATAAAAGAAAGAAAAGAGAATGTCCTACACACCTGGGATTTAAATGGAAGGAATTTTAACCAAATAAGTCACTTAACAGCCAAAGGCTCTAAGGTACTTGTAATGGGAAAATGAGTTATCTGGGACTGCTCAGTTTCTGCTAGATTTGACCTAATACCCAGCTCATGCTAAAGCTTGATGTGTGCTGGGAGCAGTGCCATTAGGTCAAAGCAAGGACAACATTTAGGCAGGACACCATGGCCAGAGAGGGCTAAAGGTCATCATGTAGCCACTGCCACCTGCAGCTTGCTGTCTCCTGAAAGACAAAATTCCAAGCTCAAAGTTATGGCTCAAAGTTACTCAAAATGTTTTGGAAGCAGATCCAACAGCAGCTGGACTGCTGAGCCTTTTGTGCTTGGTGTGATAAAGGGCATAACTGTGGTGTGGCAGAGGACTGAGGATGAGCTCTCTCACTGTTGGCCACTAACTTGCACATAGGTGCACAAGGTACAAGTTCTAAGTTATAAATTAGAGAACTTGTGAGTTAGAAACCTCATGAACTAATCAATGAATCAGTGAATCACTTGTTAGACTAGTCTGTACCAACAGGGTTGAGCCCTTGTTTGTCATATTTGTTTCTTTTTTTTTTGTTGTTTTCTACTAAGCTTATAAAAATAAATTTAATTTACAGTGAAAATTGTAAATTTGAGATCCAAATGCACTGTGAAAGTCAGGCTCCAGGAGGGCTGCTTTCAAATACTATCACAAAAAGCTAATTTCATCACTTCTTGGAATTAGTGTTCAGAGTGCACTGCAGTGATGCTGCTT
Organism: Ploceus nigricollis; assembly: GCA_013399945.1. Classification (NCBI taxonomy): domain Eukaryota; kingdom Metazoa; phylum Chordata; class Aves; order Passeriformes; family Ploceidae; genus Ploceus; species Ploceus nigricollis. The sequence continues at coordinate 650,316 of VXBC01010530.1, read as the reverse complement.
ATCATTACTTCAGCCTGGGCTTTGCTCACAACTAGTATATGAAAACAGTGATGGATTTACTTCTTGGAACTGTGAGCTTCATAAATTAATAGATCTAGATCTTTTGAGATTTGTTCCTGTTCATTAAAAAACACTGAACAGAAAAACCCACAGAACAGAAAGAAAAAAAATTAAAAAGAAAGAAAAAAAAAAAGAGAAGACTAGAGATTTCAGATTTGGATCAAGCATGTGAACTGGGGTGGTAGCACCTCCTAAGCAGCCAGAGAGTTTTAAAACTTTAAAATGGTCTTGAAGCCATTGGGCAATATTGGTGACACAGCTGCAAACCTGTGAGTACGTGTTGGCTAAAACTTCTCTACCTCTGAAAAATGCAGCTTTGCTTTTGGCATGTCACTCCAATGACTATCATGTTTATCTTTTACTGAAAGAGAGTGAAGGACTTCTAAGTGGTGCCTCTATTTCGGGAGGCTGTATCCAGTTCCTAACACTTGGCTGACAGACACAGCAGCTTGCACATAAATTGTAGTTATGTTAGTAACTCTGCCAGACAGATGATCCTTGAGATGTCAGGTTTCATGTCAAGTGCCTGGATTTTGTATGCTTGCATGTTGTGTGCAATTTCCCGAAAGACAAAACTAGACAGAGGGATACAGGAATTCTGTAGTCCAAGCAGCCCTCAATACCACTCTCTTTTGGACTTGCAAGAAAAATCAAAAAACAAAACAACAAAATAAAACAACAACAACAACAAACAAAAAACAAAACAAAACCCCCCAAAAAACCCCAAAAATTCACCATTAGATTAGGATCTAGAAAGAGACATGCTAAGAAATTACTTTTTTAGGAGATGGAAACTGAGTGTTAGCCTCTGCTCAACAATTTGATATAATAAACCCTAATTTTAGAGCATATTCTTTCTCTATAACCTTTTTTAGAAATCAGTTCTTAGCTCAAGTGCTGCCTCTCATCTGATGCTAATTTAGCAGAGCTGATGGACATCCCCAGTCCCTGGGACAAGAGGTTGAATCCTCCCTTAGGCCAGCTGTGCACATAACAGCACACACAGCTGCAGAGGAAACTTCAGTGACTCAGGTGTGTGTTCTTAAAGGAGTTTCTAACAGCTGCTCATGGTGCTGTAAGGAAATTCCTGAAATCTCAAGTAATGTGCAATTTCTGTACTTCAGCAATAGAGCTAAGTTAAGCACCATGCAAAAAGGAATACAGAAAATGCTGCCATAACAGCAGTGAGATTTGTTTTGCATTGACAGAAAAATCATAAACTATTTCTGGAAATGTTACTTGGTGATTAAACTCCAAGCAAACACTTGAAAAACTAAGCTTTTAATCAGTGAAAAGTAAATTATCGTAACTAATAGTAAACAGTAAATAAACATAATGATAAAATGTATAATTTGAAGCTATTTTGCATGAAAGGTAAACAAATAAAGAATCAGTTGTGTCTTATAGGATTTGATTTCAGATTTCTGAACATCTGGAATTCCTTGATGCTTTCTCATAGAATATTAATGACATTTCTAGAGAAGAAGTAATGTCAGAAAATTAGATACTCAAGATGGACTCTAGCTTTCTTGTCCTTCTCAGCTAGAAGTAGGCATCAGCACAGTAAATTACAGGGTGGAAATACACAAGGAAAAGTTTCCTCCTGATAAATCTGACAGAGAATATAAGAAAAGAATTTAAAAATCAATATATATTGGAAGTGTTCAAGGATGGATGGGCCTTTCAGCAGCCTGGTCTAGTGAAAGGTGTCCCTGCCCATGGCAGGGCAGTTGAACTGGGTTATATTTAAGGTCCCTTCCAACCCAAACCATTCTATGAATCAATGATAATATTTCATATTTCTCTCAGTGAAAATAAATTAAGATCTAGGTGCTGTTATAACATAGTATGCTTCAAATAAATTTCAGCTTTCTGGAGCAGACTGGGGATATTTCAGACAATTTTGTAAATACTTGGTGATGGCAAGGAGGCAATGGGTTTTCTGGAAATACTAGATACAATATTAATCTGGGAGGCAGTAGGAAACAAAAACACTATATAATTGTGGAGTGAAAAGAACTTTCATTTCCATTTTACTCCATGTGCTAAAAGAGTACCTGAATCCAGAAGCACTTGGTGAACTAGACCTGACATCACAGAGCAGCCAGAGAATCCACATTAAATATCTGTTTAAATGGACTAAGATATAGGCTCTATTCAATGAGAGTAAATCACCATAACATCTTCATTACATATCTTGGCTAAGCTACCATTTAGTGTATGAGCTGTTAAGCCTTTGCTTCTGGTGACTCTCTGTGCCAGCTGCTGCAATTCAAAATGCACTTGCTGGTGAAGTGGTGGAAAAAGATTAGAGGATGCCCAGGTGCAAGCTGTTCCAGGCTGTGAAGCTGTTTTCCAAGACAATTTCAGACTAGATGGTGCTTGCATCATCACAACTCACAACTCTGAGGCAAGAGTGAAATGGAGTAACCATGGGAAGGATTAAACCATGTCAATAAAAGCAGAAGGGGACCAATATTATAGGGCTTTTGTATGGATGAGAGAATTTATCCATCTTTCTTTATTGTGCACCTAGTAAGAGTAAAGGCTAGGAAGCCACAGTGTTGAAAGCAATACCAGATTTTTTCCCTGAACTTTAGAAACCCATATGTTACAAGAAGTAATTGGGTGAGAATTAATCATCCACTACTGCAGTAAGTAGGAAAAAATCAGCTCCTACTTGATATCTCTGCATAGAAATTGGCCTTAATTGCAGTGACTAATATTTCTAGCGCAGTTGTGCTGTGTCCATGCTTTTTGAAGAGGTGCTTCAAGGACTCCAGTGTTAACATCCAAACCTCCTTTTGGGCAATATACAGGCATCCATTCTGGATGTTGCTATGAAGGGTGGTATTAATATTCCTAAAGACTTATTTATGACCCTACTTTGTGTCCCAGACTATTTCTTGACATGGTTTGGAATAAAATTAGGAAAACCTGGCTAGCACACAGTAACACTTTTAATGAAAAATCACTGCTGACTGAACAATCAGTCAGTGTGCTTGAAGTTAGAGAATTTCCAGGGAGGGCTGTTGTTCAATGTGACTTGAAGAGTTTGTTTGCAGATAAATGTGTTTAATCATGAAAGCCACGGTTCATTATACCCTGTACAATGCTTCTGTCAGCATCTGACTAGAAGCAAAAAGGGACAAGTTTAGATATTAAGGAGCCAGTGCTAACATGCTGATTTGTGTCTCCCAGTAAAAGGGGAAAGAAGAAAACTAAACTAACATTTTCATACTAAAGGAGTTGGTTTTCTTCACTTATAAGGCCTAAATTGGATTAACAAATAGTTTTTACTAGAGGGAAGAAGAGAAGTCTGAAGGCATGGACAAACTCTGATCTCACAGCTGATCTTGTACCACCACTTGTGGCATTAGTTGTTGCCTGCTGTCACCCCTTTACTCCATGCTGCCTCTTCCTCCTTGCCCCTGTAACCACCCCTGGTCATCACGGTTGTGCTTCTCTCAGGCCCTACCAAAACACAGCTCTCCACTGCAAGAAGTTCAAATTCCTACTCCCATTTCTCTTCTGAAAGGCCTTTTTCCTCTGCCCTGCAGTGACTGATGCCCCAGTGCAATGCCCAGCAAGGGAGCTTCCAGCTTAGCTCTCACACTGCTGTAAGGGAAGCTGCTCTGCAGGCCAGGGGGGTGCTTTCCTAACAAGCACAGCATGTGCAAAATCCATGGGCTCTAGGTCTGTCCATTAATGTCTTTTACTGCTCTCCCCTTTGATCCATCAGGTAACAGTGGAGTTCTCCTCCTGAGGGCTTCTCTGCCATCTGGGCTCAGTGCTGGGGAGGGGAGGCAGATGTGGCTTCTTGCCACTGCTTTAGGTCCCAGCTTTCAGACTTCTGTATATACAGGTCCTGGGGGAACTGGACTGATGGACTTCCTGGACTGCTGCAGTTTTCCTCTCTTTCTGATTGAACTGCCCCTCTGTAAGTAGGTAGATGATAGTGAGGTCCACCAACAATCCCAAAAAGTGTCAACCAGTACATGTTTGTACTGAAAACCAGATGTAGCTACTTAGGAGTTCCTGTAACCAGCGAGAAGAGGAAGAGAAGAGAAGAGAAGAGAAGAGAAGAGAAGAGAAGAGAAGAGAAGAGAAGAGAAGAGAAGAGAAGAGGATGCTTCTGTTTTAAGGGAATATTTTGATTGATGTGCTTAGTTTTTCTTAGAAATGTTCACCTATTGGTTTGAATATTAAGAAAATCTTAAGATTGCCATATTGACCTACCGCTTTATCAGCCACAGGGTGGAGTAGAGAGTGTTTATGGAAAAGCACACAAGCTGTAAAAGAAAAAGTCAGTAACAAAATTAAATATTTGATACTTAGAGATTTTTTTATACAGAAGCTCTGAGACATGTCAGAAAATCAGTAGCAAATAATTTCATATTTGTCTATGTGTTGTGTGAGTATTAAAGGAAAAATGATCCCTTACACAGGAAACTTCCAGGAAAAAGTGTCCCCTGTTTGCAAATATCTCCAAGGGACATGCTGCAAGGGGAGAGAGTAAGGTGAACAGATATATAAAACCAGATAAGAATAAGATAGTAATAATTAAATTTTGGCTAAAAATCATAAAGGTCTTTTTTAAACATGGCCACAAAAGTAGTCCTGGAGCAGTGAGGAGAGGAGTGAAATATGAACTTACTTTTAGGTGAAATTCAATAATAAATTTATAATGGGGGTTATATGACAGTGCATTCTGTAGCCTAAATGATTCAAGAAGTCTTCTTCAAATCTACTTCAGATGATTTGCAGTAAAGGTGTTCTGTGAAAATTTTTATAGACTAACTCCATAGTGTGTCATACATAATTTCCATTGACAGCCAGCAATACATAATTTGTGAAGCATCTGTATCGTCATTTATACAGCAATTGATTAAAAATTGTCAAAGAAAATATGTTGTTTCAAATTAGCCATAAATATTTCCGTTTTGAAGAGATATGATACTTTTTTTCTTCTTAGATTGTTTTGAGGGGAAAAAAGAAGATAAATTAAAAACAGCCCTTGTCCATGCATCACTAAAAGTGTTTAGTGCTAAATATTTCAAAGAATGGAGCAAAGAACTGCTCATGCATATGCTCTGAAGTCATCAACTATACACATGCACATGGGAAAGTTGTGAAGTGGCTTTGTATATGTGTGTATTTAAATGTATATGTGGTTCATCTCAGGGCAGAGAGGCATGTTTCAGTCTGCTGTTATGGACCAAAATCAAACTTGAATGCTGAGTAGGACTGTAGTAAATTTTTTTTCACATTTAACTAAATTATTCCTTGAATGGTCCATAAAGCATTTGCAATAGTTGTAAAGCAGTGTTTCCTGCAGATGTCTGAAGCACTAAGATGCTGCTCTCAGATACAAAACAGTAATTTTTCTTAAGAACTGACTTCTAAAAAGCCCCGAAAAGAACCAGAAGCCTTTTAATCTTTCAAATGGACACCAGCCCTAAGGAAGCTGTTACAATGTCATGTATCTCAGCTAGAAATGAAATTTATGTGTGGACAAGCAAAACCTGAATTTCTGCAGTAAAGAAGAAAGGAAAAAATCTTGGGCTAAGAGCTGGGTAACGGGTGTTCATCACAGCCTCATTTCTTGCTAAGAAACTATTAGAAAATAGTGCAGCTGTGCCTAGAACATGATTTTCACAACATAAATTTAAAAAAAAATACTCACTGTTTTTTCTGGTTTGGTCTGGATTAGTGACTACAAAAATGTAAAATGTTCTGTAAATAACAGAGGAAGAAGGAAAAGAACTGGATTTGATGATCATGAATTGCTTTTCTAACCCTAATATAGTTATCTTAGAGCTATATCATCTGCCCTAGACCAATTAAAATACCCAAAGGCATTTTAAATGGGATTTTTATCCTCTGTCACTATATTATGTAATAAATATGAGAAATATATTTTAATGAGACTTCACTGTGGATCGTCTTGTGGCAAATTATTGCCTCCCGCACTCACTGCACAAATTGGCGACATGGTGCCTCACCATGGAGGTGCTTTTTGCAAAAAAAGGAGGGGGCAGCACAGCAGAGCTTGCATCCTAAATGGGGGACATGAGGGAATGACACATCCTCTACCACACCCTCATCAGGGGATCAAAATTAGGAGTTTGATGTATTGGCAGGGGACACCTTTGCAGAAACTAATCAGAAGACAGCTCTTAAATGGATAAATAGGTTAAAATCTTCTATTAACTGATATGTAGTTACTGGTAGGTGCAATTACTGTATCAGCTCGAAAGGAATATAATCAGGATGATACTTGTGCTTTACTTCACAGGGTGAGCACCCCTCCCACTTCTAAGTAATTCTGTCTGTACTTTGTGAAATCAACAGCATGGAATTTTTTTGCAACAAAACATCATGAGATATGTACAGGATAGATTATTTTAGATGGAAATGAATCATGCTCCTGCAGTGAAATGCCTGTCTGAAATTGCTCAATAAGAAATAATATGGAGTCAGTTTTATGGTGATGAAAACATCACCCTGAGAGAGAGAGACTGGTGAGGATAAGAGCTCTGCTAGCTTTGACACTCATGAAATGTGGAGATTTACTCACACATCATTGAATCTGCAACTGGTGGGTTGCAGCATGAAAGCACGAAGTCTGAGGGCAGCTATGCTTCTGGTGGTGGATTTTATGATTATTTTTTAACAGCACTCAGTGATCAGGATACTTATACTGGTTACATAATTAGATTTGTTTTGGATGCCAACAGAAGAGGCAGATGTGCAGACTTACACTAGGAAACAGCGTTAACCCTTCAGAGTCATTAGGGTTTGCCAAAGAAATTAAGATACCCCCACATCTCCATTCAGGCTGAAGCTGATTAAGAATGGAGAGGGCTCTGATACTGCAGCCATGACAGAGGCACAACATGAAATAGAAGAAAAAGGATCTAGGGTAAAAAATGGCTCAGAGCCAGCATATATTTGCCATATCAAGCTCCAGAACTAACTTAGCATTTTTTTTTGGGAGGTGATATTAGCAACAGATTATTTTATTTGTCTGGGCTTTGCAAATGACAGCAGTGTGCACTGCACGGCCTGGAGAATTGAGGCACTGCCCTTAATTCAAAAGAATTAGGGCTAGACACAAAAGGTGACACTGCAACAAAAAATAAACAAGCAGCCCAAAAGCACACACAATATTTGCAAAATCTGATTTGGATGAAGAAAGGTGAAGAGGCAAAAGCTGTGATACAGAAACAATGATATTAGTACAACAAAGAAGAAAAACAGCTAAAAGCTGGGCTGTGTGACACTGGTCTTACAACAGAGGATGTGATTATCCAATAGAGGATGTGATTATCCAGGTAAATACCAGTTGGGAAAGAATCTGTTCTGTAACAATGCTGAGGAAGAAGGTGGGTTAGATGAAGGTGAAGCTCTTGTTTTGTTTACAGTGCAGCCACTGGAAGGGCAATAAACTGTCTGAGGACAGTCCAGCAGCCAGGACACAAACCTGTACAGACTAAAGCTGAAAAGCTCAATAACCCCAGGTTAAAACTCTAGAAATGCTGCCACAGCCCTAGAACAATCCAAGCCATGGAGGATGGGATTCAGGATGCAAATAAATACCTCATTTAAGACATTAGTAAATATTTGCTTAAGCAGTTGTCCAAACTTCTAGTAGAGCCCACAGAGATTCAAAATTTAAGTTGATTACTGATATATAAGCATTTAGCCCTCTCCAGTTTCATGTTTCACATGAATGTCTCCACTGCCCAGAGGAAATATAGATTGGGCAGCACGTGTTTGCCTATTTGTGAATGTTTAATGCCACTGTAGGTCAATGGCTGATTTTGCTGAACTTCCTTTGGCTGTTCCAGTGAAGTATAGATTTCTAGTGGGTGCCAGTCCTTTGTGGAATTTATTTGATATCACTAGAGCACCTCAGACCGTATTAGGTATCCATGGTGAGAGACGTTACTTCTGCCTCTAGCATCAGATCACAGTGCTAGGGCAAGAACTTGGGGCAAAATGGGAGCTCTGGTTTCCCTAGCTACCTCATAGAAAAATTCTGGTACTTAGTATGACATAATAAAATATTTGATCTTGGTATGTCAGCCAGTATTGGTATTCTGTTTAAGAGCTACAGGACAGAGAACTTTAATACTTTCCTCTAGCATCTTAAAAAGAGTATGTAAATGTCATGTGCAGATTTAAAAAATTCTGTGAAGAAAGCCCATGTTTTAGTCCTGCCTTAGATAAGCAACTGTGCCATAGAAGTGGTCAAGAGCCTTTAATATCTCAGAAGCCGGATAACTGGAGCAAAAGAGGCTGGGGAAACTTGTATGAATGATAACCCTCTCCCAATTATAAAATTTAAAAATTAACTTAGACTTATGCTTCCTGGTGGAGCCATACCATAAAACCCACCAGCTGGACAGGGTCCTGCCTGTGAAGGAACATGCAAGACATGTTACCTATCTCTCTTCACCTCATGTTGTCTCTGCATCTCTCTTTGCCCCACTCCCTAAATAAGCACGTGGTCTCTGTTGGAGGGAGGCAGAAGGGAGTCAGTGCTGAGGAGGGAAGCGGTGCCCACAGAGGTGTCCTCAGTGAGAGGTTTGTCCTGGCTGCCCCTGAGGCCCAGCTGGACACTGGCTGGCTTGGAGGGAACAACTGTTCACCACTGATGTCACAGCTCTGTCCTCCCAGCAAAGGGAATGTGCTGCCATTGCTGCACATGGTACAAAATGCTGTTAATGCCAACTGAAGGATTTCTTCTGCATCATGGATGTGCTCTTGCTGAAGTCATGGCAGTACTTAAATGCTACTCTGCTGATGAATGCAGTTTCATCAGGATGATTAAGTAATGAGGTTAACAGATTAAAAACATAATTTCATGTGTGATAAAAATATCTTGCATTGCTTAGATAGCATACCTGCAGTTATTTCAATTAAAAACCCAGGTGTTAAAAATTACCAGCTTAGAGAATTTGGCACAGTGAAAGAATGACATTTATTCTTAATTAAACGAATCTTTCTACTGAAGACCTAATATTGGTCTGTCAGACTACAGACTCAATTTTAATTATAAATTTTAAACTACTAGGCATTGTTTTAATGTAGCAAGTATGAAACAATATCAATAAAAGTCCTAGAAAAGAGAAAGTCTGTGAAAAATACTAAATAAAAAAAGTTACTGTCTTGATCTAGATAATATTTTTGAACCCAGACATACATGTCACTGATGCAGGTGACTACACAGGAGGCACGACACTGGGAATAGAGATGATGCAACAGAATCTCACAGACCTTGACCTCTGAGTATAAAATATTATAAATATTTCCAATCCAGGAAGCCTCATTTTCAGCTGAGCTACTTGGGCCTCTTCACAGTCTTGCCTGTGTGGTTTAAAAAAGATTCTCCTAATGTCCAAAGCAAGACCCAGGGATGTGAGTTCACAAATAAGCAAAAACTAAGCAAAACATCTGTGCTTTCATTTTAAGTAATGAAAATTACTCAGATCTTCATGAAGGCATGGACAACTTATGGACTAATTATACTTATGGACAAATTGTGACAATCAAGTGATTTACTGGAGGAAGAATGATTTTTACACTTTTTAAAACATATTTTTCATTATGGTTCTGTCTCTGTATGAAAACCGAGGGTTTTTTTTCTTTTGCTCTCAAAATGATAATTAGACTTTTCCCCATAGGAGCTGGCACAGTGGTAGTAATTCTCCTTTTGTGAAATCTGTATATTGCTCTCTGGTACTTCAGAACTTATTGTAAACTACACTATTGCTAGTCATTCAGTTAAAGCACCCCTTTTATACCATGACATGGTTTTTTGCACTTACTGGGGCTACACATGAATCTATCATGTCACTTCACTCACTTTGAGTTTTTGATAGGAAATCTGGGTGTTTTCAATGCTCTCCTCTTTGGAATGCTGAAATGAACAGCTTTCAACTAATTCCTGTAATTCAGTCTGTAAACTAGTCTTAGTTACAATTTTCTATAAGTAGTGACCAAGATGGGAATTAACTGAATTTGTCAGTTTTAGTGAATTTAGGTAGCTATGAAATACAGTTCTCAAAATATGAACTTTACAAGTCTAAAAAGAGCTGTCATAAAAGTTTATTATGCTAGAGCAGCAACTGGTAAGATCATCGCATATTTATTTACAATTGCAAGTATATTTAAAGGCAAATTTCTCCAGGTATTAGTGCCATCTGATTTTAAATAGTATAAACATTTTTATTTGCTTCAAAATTGACAATATAATATGTTTCATGTGTAAAGAGGCACTGCTCCATATCCTAATCAGTTATTCCAACCCAATTTCCCAGGCAGAGTAGAGTTCTAGAGCCATATAATTAGCAAAGTTTTCCTACTATCTAACATGAACCTTTCCAGCCTAACAGGAACTTTTCTAGCCTTCTGCTACTGGAATAGGCATGAAAATGAAAGCAATTTTTTTCCTTTCGTTTATATAAAACATAGATCAGTTTCTTCTCTGAACTATCCCTAATGTTGAAGTGGTTTTCCATAGAGTGCAGTTTTCAAAGTTGAGGACAGTATTAGGGCAAAACATTTAACAGTATGGTGCAGAGAGTAAGGACTGCTTCTTGTGTGTTGCAGGCTATATTCTAATACACACAAACATTTTTAACAATTAAGATGGTCATAACTGATTTCCAGCTTGTGATGTCCCTAGAGTTTATAGGAAAATATTTCTAATGAATTGTTTCCCTAGACACTTGTAAAATTCAATATCCTGAGATAAATACCTAGTACTTATTCCTGTTGAATTTTGTCCTTGTTTTACAGAACCCTCCTCAAGATTTCATTTTGTATTGCAATTCTGTTTCCAAGACAGTTCTTTTTTCTGAGCCTCTTGTTGCTTGCAAATTTAATAGCACATACTTTCTGTTCAGTCTTCCAGGTGGTACTGGAGGTAATTGAAGAGTACTGAATCTAGTGCATGTCATAGACTCTCAGAATGGTTTGGGCTGGAATGGACCTTAAAGGTCATCCAGCTCCAACCCTTCTGCCATGGGCAGGGAGACCTTCCATGAGATCAGGCTGCTCAAAGCCCCATCTTAACCTGGCCTCAAACACTTTTGGGGACAGGGTACCCACAGCTTCTCTGGGCAACCTGTGCCAGTGCCTCACACCTCTCAAAAGAAAGAATTTCTTCCTATTATCTAAACCTCCCCGCTCCTTGTTTATAGCCATTACCCCTTGTGCTATCACTATGTCCCTACTGAATAGTTCAACCTTCCATTTTGACAATCAACAAAAGACTACTATCTGAATGAGGTTTTCTAACTAATGCTATATCCAGCCTATGGTAGTTGCATTATGTTTTAGAAAAGTGAAGCTTAATCCATTGTTTTGCCTATCAAATTCTATGCAAAACTTTACAAGCACAAAAATGGCTTGTGACAAAACGTGGGCTTCTGCCTGTGATGCAGTCATGGAAAAAGCTGCACTGGATTGAGAGTATTTGTTCATAACACATTTGTTTTAGTATGTTTTTATTTGAGACCTTAGTTATTTATTTTTAGCAGAATTTCTATGGTAAATCAAGTGGATTAGTTTGTAAATGCTTGACTCTTTTTTTTTTAAAGAAAGGTGCTGTGTTTGCCTTCTTTATTCTCCACAGCTTCACAAATAGGGCAGGCACTCCTCTGACGCTGCTTTAGCCAGTTCTAAGTATCTTAAGATGACATTTATCAGGCATGCTCCCCCTCTACTCTGTCCATTTTAAGCTGTAGTTTTAAAATGAAAAATGAATGTGTGAAAACATTACTTGCATTTTACCATATCCTGTCTGTCTGTAGCTTCTGTCAGGATGTGCACGGAGCACGTGCAGCAATAGTGATGGCTCGTGGTGTTCAGTTACTTTTTCTGCCGTGTTCTGTGGGTTGAAACATGCATTAGGATGTACTGCTCTAGGATCTAACACTTCCTTCCAAACGCCATTATTCTTAAAAAAAACTAAAACAAAACAAGCCCCAACAACAACAAAAAACCCAAACAACAAAACCAAAAAACCCCACCAAACCAAAGGAACAGAAAAAAAAAAGACTAAAGGAAACCAGAAGAATGTTGCATTTTGCACTGCAAGAGCAATATTGCTTTTCAAGTGTCAGCTGGAATCCTTTCTGAATTAGGAAGTCTTTAATGTAATTGCCTGAAACACCCTAATCTAACTGCAAAATCCTTACTGAGATTGTAAGAAGGTAATTAGAAAGTAGTTTGATTTTATTTAATGTGCTAAATTCACTATTCCCTGTTCCAATAAGATTATGTCCAATTAAAATGCAATTACTTCTATATTTCCTCAAACAAATGACTGCACAAGGGAGAATTTTTCAGGCTTGGGGAATCCTTTCTCCATTCACCCTCTTCTATCTGAGTGTGGTGGAATTTCATTGCTTTTTTGTGGGCTTTGTTTGTTTTTGTTTTGTTTTGGTGGGGGTGGCTGGTTGTTGTTTTTTGGGGGGGTGTTGTTTTGTTTTGTGTTTTTTTTTAAACTGGGGTTTTGTCTGATTGGGGGTTTGTAGTGAAGATAAATCAGTGAGTAACATCAGCTGGTAGAAGTAGATGTGGGCGTTACCAAACAGGTACCAAATTTCATTGTTAATTTGGGACATTAGGTTAATCTTGCAAAAAATACTTTTATAGTCTTTTTAAATTGTATTCCATATTTTCCATTTTCAATTATCAAGGGATCCTTAGGGTGAAGAATGTGTTCTCCAGAAACAACAGGAGTCATATGCAGATTTGGGCTATCTCTGGAGAAAAAAGAGAAAGGAAAAAATCTGGAGAAGAATTACTTACATATTGGAACAAAGAATGTCATTTTCACAGGCTAACTGTAGCCAGGTGACCTTTAGCAGGATGGTGCTTTCAAACTTTAGGTTTGAAAACCAGGAGGGAGTGTAGCAGCTGTTCCAAAGCCAATGTTCAAATACATGAAACATTATGTTCACTTAATAAGGGCACTGCCTGTCTTTTTCTTCCATATCACTGGCCTTATGTACAGCAAGCATGAGGTTCTCTGGCAACAAAAAATATTTCTGACCTTGGAAGATGTGTCATCAAAGGCCTAAAATAGCCAAAACAGTCTGGCCTTCCTCTAGAAGACACCTAAATAGGCGTGATTTGGAATGCCAAACATCAGAATCTATCTAAGTGTAGAACAGTCTATACTGTGGATTTTTTTTAACCTCCTTCCAAGAAATGGTATTCGAAACATAACCATGTAAATTCACCATGTTTCATATTTTTTGTGTGAAAAGACTTGACAGAGGGAAAGACAGATATCCTGATGAGACCAGTCTTCATTTGGGTGTGCACATGAACAGTCAATTTATGTTGGATGAGTGTGGGTGTGTGTGGTGGACACTACTGGCATTTGTAAAATCAATTTATACGAAAACTTAGAAGATTTGTATTCTCTTTCACAGGCTCTCGCAAAACTCTGTGTGAAGCTTTCAGTGTATCTGTAACCAGTTCATGAAGCACTAGACATATATCAGTTAATGCTGGCATATTTCCATTTGTTAAAGGAAACATCAAAGCAGCATTCATGAGCTTTAAATGCTTTCACTTCCTAATAGCGTGGGGAGTGCTCCCAAAAAGTTGTAGTTTCATTTAGGTACAGCCAAAAATGGTTTGTTTGTTTCTTTGCTTTTAGAGGAAAGTTTTATTTTGAAGAAAGTAAAATTTCTTGTTGCATGGGAGTGGAATGAACTTCCTGTGAAGTTGTGGACCTAAAGAAACAGTTTCACAACTTAAATGCCAAGTTGGAGAAACATGTTCTTCTCTTGGGCTCTATTCTCTCCCTTTCCATTACTGATCAATGAACTTAAACAGGTAAAAATCCCAGGGAGCACTTCAGAGGCCCAAACATCTATGACAAGTGCAATTTGAGATGTTTTATTGAGCTTCCCATTGCCATTTGTAGGTAAGGCATAGTTTATTACTAAATACATCTTCCTCATACAGGGGTCTCAGGTACATCAGTTTATTGCCCAAAGTGACTCAGTTATCAGTACTTCTGTTTCTCTGAGGAAACACTTTGCTACAGTCCAGAACTGTATTTTTCTGTCATGATTATAAAGACCAGTGACTCACCTTCCACCCTTATTTGATTTAGACAATTAGATCTCTCTCCTAATTGTCAAGTTTCATTTCAGTTCCTCTGCTTCAGTAAAGATCCCATTTATTAATTGTTCTATTCATGATTTGGATGCTATAGAGCAATACTTGTTCCAAGACAATAATTTCCTTATGTTAGTGTTAGAAATATTAGTGCTGTATGATTTTAATAATTTACACACATAAAAAGTAGTAAGTGTTTTCAAAATAAGGAAAGAAGAAATATTGAGAAACATATATAACAGTTCCTATATTTTTGGTACATTTTCATGGGTAGCATCTGAGCCTACATCCTTTGAAAAGTACACCAATGTAAACTTGAATCCTTGCAAGTGCTGTCTTTTTCTTTCTCTTGCAATTTTTGTGATGGAGATGATTACTATAACATCCTATAAGAAGTTTAATAACTGAGCTTCCTATAAAACTATAACAACTATTAGGCTATGTAAGGTTAATCTTCTTGAAGTAAGTTAATAAAAAATCCCCCAGTGAAAAGAACTTTAATAGAAAACCAAAGCAGAGAAGTAGTCAGTAGCTTTGGCCAATAAATAGAACCAAGAAATGCATTTGCTCAAAATATGTAATTCAGATCCATATACGATGCATAAACTACATGTGAAAGTCTAGAATATGTTTTAATTTATGCATGCTTGAGGTCTGAGACCAAATTATCTGGAAAAGATGTCTCTCAGGTTATCCTGTTAATATAGGTAGCCCTGTTAACACGCCAATAAGAGAATTGTTTCATCTGATAACATTTGAAAACTTTTAAAAGATAAAGTGGCTGCCTCTCTTGTTATTAGCTTGTAGCCTAAAAGAACATTCATAACCCAAAAGATTATAGTAATAACCACTTTCAAGTACTGTAAGTTAATGAATAACTCAAACATAAATGCACTATGATGAAAACAATTGAGGTTGCTAAGAGACAAAAATACCATGAAAAGTAAATCACTACTTTTAACATCAGTTTATTCAAGCAATGAAGTCGTATGTATTCTTGTATCACTATCTCACATATGCATACCCAGGTCTGAGATTACACCCTGAGAATTTACAATTCAAGTGCATATATTAATAATAACAGTGTTCTTTCACAAAAGCATTTCACAGCTTGAGAAAAGGCCAGGGTTTCAGTAATAGGAATTCATGTTCTCCATAGATCCCCAGTATATATCTCTGATTATGCATCAAAATGATGGACACTTTAACTCCAATGAAAAAGTTAATAGGTCCCTGTGCCTTATGCTGAGAAGTAATTGTCAGTTATATAACACTATTTTTTCCCAAACAGGGAAGCATTTGCTTTCACTTTGTAACACTTCTATGACACAGAACCATGTTTGGAAGGCTGTAAATGAAACTAAGACCTAGTGGAAGACAACTGATGAATTAAAAAAGAAATCATAAATTTTTTGGGTAACATGTAGGCGTATTGAAAACCATTAAACATCTAGGAGAAGAAAACTGCCATGGTATTCTCTGTTCATTTAACTTCAATGTGAATTCCAGGGTGCTAAGCATTGACACAGAAAATCACTGCTACAGTAACTTCAGGCAGAGGCCAGTTCCGACACTCCTAAATCACAGGGTCTGCCACTGAGCATACTTTGGTGCTCTTCCACAGCCCGTAATCAATATGGTTTCTGAGCATCTCACAGTGTTTAATGCACTGTCTCTCACAGGTGCTCTCCTTTATGAGATGGAGAAATAGTAGAACATTTAATTTTTCTGGTGCTGGTACAATCAGATGTTCGGGTGCCTCACTGCTGCACTGAAATGCCCCATCCCTGCCTATATGCTTGATGTCTTCACCAAGTGCCTGGGGTGTAAGAGTGATGTCCCAAATGTCCCAAAGCAGGGAGTGCCCAAAGCTGAGAGCAGCTAAAGCAGGCACTGGCTGGGAAGCCAGCCAAGGTCAGGCTGTGGAGAAATACTGAAAACAGGATAGATGATAAATGCCATTTCTCTCCAGGGCTGAGATGCCTCATGCAGGGTGGCAGATAAGTGCTTCTTTCCACTTGAGACTCTCACCTCTGAATCCTACAGCAGGGATGGCACCTCTTCTTTCTTTCTAAAGCAGAAGCAGAAACAGTTTCTTCTTTTAAAACTGAATCTTTAGTCTTATGCTGCTGGTTTTGAGCAGTATCTTAGCACTTGCTCAGAATGTGGCATCGTCACATTTAATTCCCTCTTGCACCCAAGTGAATTCAGGCCTCTTTTTCCCCTGGAAACATCCTAGCTTTAAGTTATTCTTGGGTTATGGTATTCTCCACCTCTCTGAGTTTTGTACTTGCTGAGCTGCAATTCCCAATGGGAGACAGAGTAAGTTTCAGTTTCTGCCCTGCTCAGTGGGGTGTGAGGAGCGGAGCTGCAACTGCTCCATGGCTCAGAGCCTACAGAACTAAACAGCAGAAAGAGCAGGCCCTATAATTCTATAAACTGCAATTCACCTACACAATCTTTCAGCTTTGGTTTATTGCTAATTACAATCCTCCACAAACTGAATTATACGTCATTAGAGGTCATTATATTTTACCAAGGCAGCAGAATTTCCCGTGAGTGACAGTTTTGAACAGCTTTGTGTGGTGCGGTTCTAATCACAGCGTCCCACACAGCCTGGCCATGTGAAGTGCAGGAAAATTGGCTGTAACAGAGCCAGGAAATAATTTTAGACCTTTGACTTGTGTGCATGGGCTGGGACTTCAGAGCCCCTTTGCAGTGAAGGCAGCCTTTGGAGAGTAATTGAGAGCAGCCATGCTGGGAGCCTCCTCCACTCCTACATGGGCTCCCACCTTAGGCACAAAGTTAAATGCCTCAAGTAAGGAGGGCAAATGTTGCCATTTTCATTCAGCCTATTAGAAATGACAAAAAGGCCAAATCATCACGTGCTGATGCCCTAGCAACCTTTTAATGTAGTGCCCTTGCTGTAACAGCAGAGAATTTAATCCCATAAGATTCCTCCCACTGTTTGATGAGAGAAAGGTTAGGAATAGATGAAAACAAATATCCTGAGATAACAAAATCTTTAGGATTTTGCAATGGATTATTCCTCAAATAGTGAAAAGCTACCTAGAAAGCCTGAAGTTAAATATTTCAAATCTCCATTTTGATGGTGGAAATTAACCCCTTCATGAAAAACACAACCCAGGATTCACTTTGGCTCCTCAATGTGTGTCTCAGCCACAGGACTCATCACTCCAGCAGCAACTTAGCTGCTTTTTGAGACACAAGGTGAGTTGAGGAAGTGTTGAGTGGCTGCTGATGCCACTCATGGTCACAGGTTTATTAACTTCTCTCAGTAACTCACTCAAGAGTTGGAGTGTTTCAACTACCTTCCCTTGAAATGGCTGGGGACAAAGGAGAACACAAACCACTTTTTATTACTACAGTTTTTGTTTTAATACAACTGAAAGCAAAAATACGTGGATCTTTACTAAGGCTTTAGAATTAGGCTTTTGAAACTTTGTGTATAGCAATGCTACAAGGCAGCCTGAGCTAACACTGAGTATGTTAGTGGGAAGCTGGAAACTGTGTGCCCATCCTGACAGGGTCTTCCTCGGACCCAGAACTAATTCAACTTAGCTCAGCCGATGAGTAGGTGATTTTCCTATGGAAAGTCCAAATGGGATTTGAGATCCTCATTCATATTGGTCTCCTAAAAGATCTTTTCATTTATGGGATACTTATGCTATGCAGTTTCTAGGTACTATAGTTCATGTTCTATCATCAAGAGTTCTGGTTGTTCTTCAGCCAACTTTTTGAAATAGAGCTACGGAAGTGCAGAGTTTTGTTCGGAATATCTTATCTGAGATGCTGCAACACTTCTTTAGTTTATAGCAGCAATTTTAGTAAATATTCTTGTTTTGAGGGGAGCAAGGCCACAGCAAATATGCAATCAGTATAGGAAAAGCATGCATAGGTAAGAAATCAAAAATAAACACTTCCCATCTATTGTTAAAATGAATAAAAAACATGTAATATTTTTCCTCACATGGAATTAAAAGACATTAAATTAATGAGTGCACAAGGAAGAATGATTGCCATTGTAATATATTCACAATTGCTTAGGCAAAACATTTGCATGACTTGCAGTTTCATTTGACTTTAAAATATTGCAGTTGTCTCATGATCACAATTGGATTTATACCTCTGGTTGTTTACATTTGAACATGAAAATGCAGACACGTTTCGAAACTGCTGTAAATGTTCAGTGGTGTCCAGTGACCTGGCAGATCCTGTAAAGCAGACTTGCGGCTCAGCTCTGAAGAATTCCAGGCAGAAATGACAATCATTTAATTTGATTTTGCTAACAATCAGGAAAGCATTAATTATTAAATTCTGAATACTCATCTTGTCCTGTTGTCATATTACCCTGTTTCAGGCCTGAAGTAATTTTTTCTCTGTGCAACTGCTTCCTTAGGTCTTTGCCAGAATGTTTGAGGGAAGTATCCCTGCCAGAGGCACAAGGTGGGCATTCCCAGCTCTCTCAGCTCAGCTCACCCTCTCTGGTAGGGTGGGGCTTGCCATACTCTGTAGAACAGGGCAATTTCTTCAAATAAACGGAATACAAATCATGTGTTCTTGGAAGAATGAAACGTTTGTGTTTAACCTGAAATTAAGTTTCCCTGAGTTTTAAAATAGTGTTAAAATATTCCTACTTCATTCCAACCTTATTTCAGTTGTTGGGTTTTTTCAGTTTCTCTCCTCTTCATTTGAACATGAACTAAAGAGGCATTATTCATACAGCTGTACATTTTAAGTGACTTGTACATTTTACAGTGCACATACCAACACTGAGGATAAAAACTTATGTCTCTAATCCTTTCTAAACATTATATCATACTCTGTTTATAAAATCCAGTCAAGGAAAATAATCCAGAATTTTGGTATTACATTTCCAGAATAAATTATTAGAAATGTCTCTGGGTTTGCAGGTGCAGTTCCTGGAATCTCTGGAAATTAAGACACTCACTCTGGGACACAGAAATAGCCCAAATGGGATTCTGCATTATTTTTCTGGGGATTGGCATAGCACAGAGTCATTTGTGTTTCTTTGCTGTAGGAACCCTAATTACAGAAATTTATGCAGATAAAACTTCAAGTGCACTTTATCAAATTTGTTTTTCTAAGGTATGGCTCTGGGAAATCAGCCAAAAACAAACAGCAAACAGCAATTGATTTACATCTAATTTTTACTAATGCCCTCCATATTTTTTATATTATAAATCTTCCTGATTTTATGGTACTGTGCAACGTCATGATTTGGATTGCAGCAAATGCCTAATTAGTTTGGCTCATAAAGTGCCCAACACAACAGCCTTTCATCTTACTCTACAAAAAGATGGTTTATTATCTAGGTTTTCAAGCAAACAGAGGCTGTTGATGCATAGAAGCAGCCTCATACATTTCTCTGTTCTTATTAGTTTTATCTTTCACTGTAGAATTTCCACGATCAACAGTTTGATTTATATATCTCAGTTGCTGTTCTTTTCCTTTACAGACAAATACTATGTTTAAAGTCTCTGTTCACTTCGTGTGTATTATGACCTGCACAGTTCTGTCTGTGGGATGTGTTTTAAATTGTCAGATGAAAAAACATTTTACAAAGTACTAGAAAAACAAATTCAAGCATAATGAAGCCTCTGCCAGCTTGTGAAACTTCTCATTTGGGTAAGATTTTTATAAAAAAATCACATTCAGATTTTCAAAAAAAAAGAATATCACATTCAGATTTTCAAAAACACCACATGATTAACTGAAATGTAAGCATAGTCTGTTACTCCTCCTAGGCACCATGCAACCAGAAGGATGAGCGGTAGGTCTGCCAGAGACATTCCTACTTAATCATGGGTAAGTCATGGCACTTTGCTCTTTCTCCGTTCTTGGTTATAGACAGTAGATAATCTGGACCTCATAAATACTTAACGTACTTAGTAATATTTTCTTGTAATCCTCTCTTTAAAGTGGATATTGAGTAGAGCACAGATCAAGTCAGATGAATTTTTCACATTAACTTTTCTTTTTAAAAAGATTAATTATTTTTCAAATTTTATTCTTTTTTTCATAGGAATAACTGCAATGTTGTACATAAAAGTTTTACTATGACCTTACCAGAAATCTTTTCTCCTCCTAAATGCCAAAGACAAGCCAAAAATCAGATTTGCATGGATTGCATATTTTGCATCTCTGAATTTACATCATGATCTGCAAGTCTCACCTAATCCTGAAGGATGGTTTTCTTGTGTAAAATAATATTAAAATTTGTAACCAATTATGAAGAGCAAATTTCTGATTTTTTTTCCCTCAGTAAAAGATTTTCAGAACATCAAAAATGCTAACCCATGTCGCAGAACTATAAACATTAGAAATGTAGCAGATCTGCAAAAACTTGCAGAGCATGAAAGAGTTTCAAGAAATCTGCTGAAAAGTGTTCTGAGGCACTGAATGCTTCATCAATTGGACAAATGAGGAGCGATAACGAATAGTTAGTTAAATCAGACTTTTGTATAATCTTGTCATCAGAAAGCCGAATTGTTGCATAAAATCAGTGGCAACAAATGTGTTCTTATCACTCAGTGCTTGAATTGATGTTGGTGCATCATTCACAAGTCTGTGTGCTGAAAAACCAGGGCAGAGCTGCTGCCTCAGCCAAGTAAGGGAGTTTTCTGATTCTGCTCCTGTAAAGACCCTGTGCAGCCCTTCTTGCCAGAGGCTGGTGTGGGGGAGATGGTAAGGAAGCATTAAGGTATATACCATTAGAAGACAAATGAGTCCTTATTTAATTCCCCTTTTAAAAGGTAGTTTTACACCCAATATGGATATCCAGCCAGGGAAAGATTGCTACTATCTGTCTTTTGTTGGGATTCACTTCATCCAGCTTCAACTATCTGATTTGTTCAAGTTGCCAAGTGTCAACAACAGAATCAAGACAGGCGAGGAAAAGAGCCATGTAAAAGCACTGGAACAGAGCAATCGTAACCACTGACTGCTGCTCCTAGGACATGCAAAGGAGAAAGCATAAACATTTTAATGAAGTTTTAATATGCACTATTGGAAGGTTTTTTCTTAGCAAAATGAGCATTTAAAATTCCTTTAATAAAACATAAACAAATGTACAGTGTCCTACTAAGCACCAAAGAATTGGTAGTGGTTAGCTAAGTCTGCAAACGTCCATGTGCTTGTGCGCATGGACACTCAAATAAACACATGGACAAAGCTCAGGGGCTCCCTTCAGTCTCTTCACACTCAAAACTGAGGAATCTCTGAAGCATCTTGTGTTTGAAGATCTGTTTTCAGTGCTGCTAAGTGTACAGAGCACCCAGAGCACAACATTCAAATTGCCTTCTGTGTGACAGGGAAAGGATATTGCTGTACAGAAGATCTTTCTCAACATGCTTGTTGCTTAAGAAAAGGCAATGGTCTAGAAGTATTTTAAAGGTGGCAATGTTGTATGTGCACTTGGAATAGGAGAGTCCTTCTCAAGAAAACCATCTCATCTAGTGAGCAAAGGCATTATGGACTTGAGAAACTGTAACAAGATCAGATCTCTGCTCTTGAGTTTGAATTTATTTTTAATGCCACTTACTGCCATTTTGAAGACTATAAAAGGATAAAAAAATGTGTCATTCAGACTAAGGTGGTCACCTCTCCTGAAAGGGATATTGCTGTAGATTTTATTGAAGAAGCTCTTACACTAAGATTTTGGACAGATATTTGCAACCAAGTCCTCCTGCACATTGTTTTCTGCAAAGTGCTCATTGCTTCATCTGCTCTAGTAGAGACCCCTACACTCTTCTGAAAGAAGCAGGATGAGTGAGGAGGATATGTGCAGACCTTGCATCATTACTTCAAGAATACAGGATATTTGCAATCTGCAGCTTCCTAGTTTACTGACTACAAGTCAATTGTCAGACTTTACACAAGACAATTGTCATATTTGCTTTTCTTTCAGAAGATAATGGAATACTTGTTGAGAAAATGCACCAATCTTTGCTCCTATTATGACTGTTATTATGACCTATGTGTTATTAGTTTTCATATTGGTCTGGTCTTATTTAATCTTTATACCTGGTTTTATATTTTTCAAATCCTATTCACATAAACTCACACCTTCTGACTACAGAGATAAGATGGGTTGACATTCTGATAGATCACTATATTTCTATTATTTCTTTCCTATCTTTTATCTTCAGAAATCAGTTTCTTCTGTCTGCAGCATTGTGAGATTCTGATAATGTACTGGTGTGTGGTGGACTCACACCGGCCACAGCTAAGCCCTACCCTGCTGCTCACTGAGTCTTCACCTTTAACTGGAGAGGAGAGAGAGTAGGAAGAGCAAAAGCAAAAAAAACTCACAGGTCAAGACCAATGACAGTTTAGTGAGTGATGGAAAGATGAAAAGGCAGACAAACAAAACCTGAGTGATGTAGGCATCAAGATGACCAGTAGCAGAGAAATGACCTATGAGTCTCCAAGCAATGGCTCGCTCCCACGAAGCCCCCTTGCCCCAGGTTTATTGCTGAACATGTTACATAGCCTGGAATATCCCTTTGGGCAGCTGGACTCCGTTGTCCCAGCTGTCTCCCCTTCCAGCTTCTTGCACACCTCCAGCCTACTAGCTGTTGCAGCAGAATGGGAAAAAAAAGGAAGTCTTGATGCTGTGCAAGCACTGCTCAGCAATAGCCAAAGCACTGGTGTGCTATCAACAGTGTTTTAATCACAAATCCAAAACACAGCACCATTCAGGCTGATAGGAAAAAAAGTAAGTCCACCATTAGCAGCCAAACCCAGTACACACTGTTACTATTATCCAATTACAGTATGAATACTTGAAATAAAACAACCAGAACACACACTGTGAGATATTTCAGCACCACTCCCCACCATATGTGAGTGAAACAAAAAAAAAGTAGTGCCTGCAGTGTTACATCTCAAATAAAATTATTTTGTATCCAAAACATTGACGTTAACTGCTGGTTTATTCTTCTTTCACCAGCTAGATTAGCTAATTTATTTATTTTAAAGATGGATGTTGTGAATCAGGATTGTTCAGTTGATGTGAGAATCTAGTCCACATTGAAATTGCTTACTACCCTGCTTTGGATGGACTGTAGAGAAATTAGAATTTCTAGATTGGAGACTTGAATCAATTTCAAGTCAACCTCTGTACAGGCATCTGAAACAGTGCACACAAAAATTTTGGTGACATTTATGTTCTGAACAGCAGATATCTTAGGCATGCTCAGCAGCACCCTGCACATATGGACTCTAATTACCTTTTCTTACTTGTAGGAGACTGACCCAGGACTTTTAAAACCATTTCAGCCCCCTCAAAACCCCATCCAACGGTGCTGACTGCTGCTCATTGTGCTGCATTTAAGCATAATTCAGCTTCAGAAAAGCCGGCTGTACCCTGGGTTGCATCCAAAGCAGCATGGGCAGCAGGGCCAGGGAGAGGATTCTGCCCCTCTGCTCTGCTCAGACCCCACCTGCAGTGCTGCATCAGCTCTGGGGTCCCGGTGCAGGAAGGACGTGGAACCATTGGAGCAAGTACAGATAAGGGCCAAAAAAAGATCAGAGGGGTGGACCATCTCTGCTGTGAGGAAAGGCTGAGACAGTTGGAGGTGTTCATCTTGGAGATAAGAAGGTTCCATAGAGATCTTAAACCATTCTATGATTTTTGTTAACATATTAGACTCAGGGTGGACAGTTAGTAGTAGCAAGGCTTCATAATCCTAAAGATAAATCTGAAAGAGTCTATGTGCCTTTAGAAACAACCTTTATCTTTAGAAAGATAAGATTTTAGAATTCTAATTACACAGTATTATTGTGAAATGCTACGGGAATTTTATAAACCATTCACCTTGCAATATCAAACAGCCCAAATGGAAAAGTTATCTTTTCTCTAAATCAGATGTTTGGTTAGTGCAAATCACACACAGAGTATCAGATGAGCCATGTTTCTGTTTTAAAAAAGCTGGCTACTCAATACACTGATACCTATCTGTGAGAAAATTTTGAAAGAGTACAAGTCTAAGTCTCATGTGTTTCTGGTATTTACTCCTAGGTAGGAACCCAGAAGAGGAACAAATGAAACATACAATTTTGTTGAGATTAATTTCCTAAGGCTTTTCCCTCCATCTCTGGGCTAAGATGGAGGGAAAGTAGTAGCTCAACTTCTCTGAGCTTTTTGGCTCTGATTCTGTGAGCAAGAATGAGGAATCACCTCCAAGCTCTCTGTAGATTAATGACTTCAAAATACCCAGAGCCCTGAATTCGTGGTGGACCTGGATGTCCCCACAGGTGTATGTAGAGGTCAAAATGAACCAAAGATAAAAATGTTGGCTTGTTATTCCTTCTTTCTTTCAGACCTTATTCATATAGGGGATTCCTGCTGCAGAGTGATCTGATAGTGAAATAAAGCAGAATATGAACCACAGAATTAGATTCAATATTTCACCATTTTAGTTGGATCAATTCTGACAAATATGGGTCTAATATGCTTGGAGTCTCATTTTCCAAAGCTAAATTTGTGCCATTCTTCAACAGTAAGAAGATGAAAGAGATGGTGATGACTTGATTGGTAAATGAGTTAATTTTGAATGGCTTTGGCCTGATTATTTAGTTTTGTTTTAAGAGCATTTGTTTTTAGTTGGAAAACACACAGAAATTAATTGCTAACAAGAGTAGGTCTCCTGAATTTAGCTGTTTTAATTCTAAGCAAGCAGTTTTATTCAGATACTTTATTTGCTTGCCTAAAGAAGGACTTAAATGCACACATATGGACTGGACTTCATGGCACCAGCAAAGTGCTTGTGTGTGACAGTCTGAATGGCTTTGAAGGGGTAATTCAATACAATTTTCAGGCAGGGTCACAACCTCCTCTGGGCATCAACCTGCTCTGGCATGGCCTCCTCCATGGGCTGCAGTTCTGTTCTTCATTCTGCTTCTCACCTGTATTGAAATTTAGCAAATCAAAAATCTCCTGTGTCTTCATTTACCCATAATTCATTCTTGTTGCTCAAAGTTGCTTCAAAGTTTCATTAATTAATTGAGGTTCATGTAAAATTCAAAGTCCTTAGCTAAAGTAATGTGTAAGCGTTGACATGACGTGATAGAAAAAATATATATTGAACCCTGTAGAAACTGTGGAGGGAATCCAGTGGTAGTGCATTTTATCAGATATCAAAATAACAAGTGTAGGGCTGTGGCTAGTTTTATTATTTATACTGTCTGAGAATGAGACTGTAAAATATAAAAACATGGATATAAAATCAAGTGAGCAATTGTACATTATAAAACTTAAACATAGCAGCACACTAGATTTGACTTTTTTAATACAAGGGATCTCTGAAATGCCAATTCCCCCAAATTAATTATTTAACACAGGTTGAATTATTCAGGTTTAAAAATACAAAGCCATGCACAATAAAACTTGTGTGTTACACAGGAGGTTCTAAATCCTCTGGGACGAACTCAGAAGATCTTTGCCCAGCCTTCATTCTGCCCAGACTCTTACTAGTGGGCAAGGAAACTTCTAGAAGGAAACTTCTAGTGGAAACTAGTGGAAACTTTGTTGAGTGAGGATCACGTTGGAGCATTCTGTGAGGATTTTGCAGGAGCTGAAGAAGATTCGGCTAAAAATCAACATCTTCTGTTTGGGGCTTGATGATTAAGAGAGGAGAAAAAAGTTTTTAAAATTTCTCAGATCTAAGGATCTGGCTGGGAAATGAAAGTTTGGCCAGGCCATTCTTCTAATACCTAATGATAATTAAGAGTTAAGGGTTTAATATTTTATATGCTTTAATTTGCATATGTAAACTGTGATGCAGCACTCAGTCACTGTGAAAAAAACCACTGGAACAGACTCATAAAGAAGGAGTGCATAATAACTGCTTAATACTCTGTGATATCTTCAGAAACAGATTGCACAGTAGTGACTTACTGCTAATGGATAATTAATCAAGTACTTAGATTGTCTTATTTAAATTCAATATATCATGGACTATTGGAAGGGTTCTGTCTCTACTATACACCATAGTAACATCCAAAAGCCTAGTAAAAACATATTACATCAAAATCTGCAGCATGAAATATAAGCAAGGAGCAGTAGGAGACTAGGAAAGGAACAGTGACTACAGTGGCAGTAGGATTAAGTTTAAAATATAGAGAAAACAAATCAGGGAAAGGTGACTCCATGCAACACCTTGCTGAAGTATGTATGTACCGCAGTGGAGTTATGGGATCACAGCAACTCTAGGTTTAGAATCACAGAATGGTTAAGTTTGGAAGAGACCTTTGAGATCGAGTCAAACCATCAGCTCAGCACCACCACTACGTTCACCCTTAAATCAGGTCCTGTACGATCTTAGGCTGGTAGGTTGGGGTTAGCTGTGCAGCATCACAGCTGTGGCACAAGAGCATTGATGACACCAGCAAGTGTTAATCCAAGAGATTGCTGCAGAACTACTCAGTTACCCAGAAAGTAGTTCTGGACTAAGTTATTACAGTTTTGTTTTAATCAGAATGGAAGTCAATAGTTTAGGAAAAAAAAATAGTTACTAGTTTTGTTAAAAGCAGATTTTAGAACCTATGAATTGAGGACTACCCAGTTGTCAGACATACATATTACATTGTGTAGTATTCTTATATTGTTGCATCCTATGCAATGTAGCAATATCTCTGTGTTTCAAAATTTATACTTCTGTCCTTGAGCAGCTGGTGCCTGTTCTCATAAGGATAGTATTGGATGTTGCTTAAAATATGATTTTAAACAAAACTGTACAATTATGTTTATTACAGATAAACTATATAGATTTTCCAAATCTATTATGACTGATTATCAGAAGGCCAAGTTTAAGACTTCTCAATTCCACAACTGGAGATTCAGCTCTTCTGATTTAAATCTGACAAAAGAGCATCTCAGCCCCTCTCAGTTGCAAGAAATGATTTTGAAAAAGTATTCTCACTTTGAACACACTTCATAACTGAGTGGAATTTAGTGCTAATTTTAACCTACCTGAAAAAAACAGGGCTTCTTCCAGAGTCCTGTTGAAAGGACTTGGAAAGGCTCTTTCATTACTGCTTCAGTGGATAATAAGAGGATACAGGCACAGGGAACTTCCCAGAACTACTGTGTCTAAGTTGGGGTTCTACTGCTTTTTTACCCCCTTTTAAATGGAACCAATTCCTATTCTTCTTGAAGTCAAAATTAATTTTAACATTAAAGCCTGAGAATTATTTTAAGCATTATTCCCAAGAGGAATGTGAAGTGTATTATTATTTTCACTTCTGTCTTTGCAGCTCAGAGTACTAGAAGCTTTTTTCACTGAGAACCCTCATGCAAGAAACATAGTCTCGAGAGCTGATAAGTGAAGAAGACGAGCAGATTCTTCGACTCAAGATTCCAAAGAGCTATTTACAATATACAACACTTAGAGATGAATAACAGCAGTCTTGTAGTTCTGAAACAGTTCCATGGTAGTTTCATCCAAGAATTTATTAAATAAATCAGTTAAGTCACAACAACTTATTTTCTCCAATGAAAACGAACTTCTGAAGTAAGCTGTTGCCTGAAAAATGCTCTTTAGAATGCTACTGTGCCCTTGGAAACCTTAGCACTTAGAAATACCAGTGTTTCAGAAAAGACACAATGAAGATGACAGAAACTGAGGATTCATTTTTGCAGATTTCTTACCTCCAGTCTTGCAGCTTACATGTTCCTTTCCAGTGGAACAACATACGTTTTCAGAAAAAGTCTTGTAGCCACAGTAACTTACTAATATTTGTCCACTGCAAGTACCTTAGCACAGAAAGTGGATACTAAAGATTATTATGGGATTTGAAGAGCAATTCCAAAAAACTTCAGTCCTGGAAAGATCATGTATATATCTCCAAAAATGTACATAGTGCAACCACAGAGGACAAAGAGGCCCACTGTCCTGGCTACAGACGGGATATGGATAATTTTGGCAGCAGGCAGGAGGGGCATGGCCAGGACCCAGAGGTTATGTGATAATAATATATTTTCCATTTCCATTTTCCCATTTCCATTTTCCAGGTATGAGATAAGGGCTCCCTTATGGGTCAGTGTAGGAGGATGGCAGAGGGAGCAGCCAGGTATTCTCTGGGGGTTTTCATATGAATTTTTTACCCCTCTCTTGCACCTTCTTTCATTAGTACTGTTGCTGTTACTGTTGTTTTTCTTATCTCACTGCTGTTTCCAGGAAATTGTTCTTGTCTCAGCCCATGATCTTTGCCTTTTTTGCTTCCAATTCTCCTCTCCAGCCCACCACAGGGAAGGGGTGGGGTGGGAGTGAGTGAATGAGCAGTGCATGGTTTGGAGTGGTCTCAGAATTTGAGTATACCATTCCTAAACCCCAACACCTACAGAGGCCTAAAAAACCCTGCAGGATTTCAGGATTTACTAGTTATAAAGTACCATGGTATAGCAACCCATTAGTTCTTCTGAATTTGGTGACTGGATCTATAACTGATGATTCTAAAAGCATTGATCAAACATTCATGACTATTACATTGCAAGCACAGATAACATAATTCATGCAATGATAATTTTTGAGGTAATTTTCAACAATTCCCTTTAAGCAAGGCTAAAACAATAAAATGGAGTTCCACTGGGCTGGCTCTTGGTTCTGGGAGAGTTTTTGGTATTATTACTAAATATTAATGATACAAGGATGCTTATCTAGCTCATCCATACAGCTGGGATTTGCATAAAGCTTGTACCAATACTGCTAATATGCAGGATAAACTCTTGGTTTTGTTGTAGTCCATTGATGACATGACTTCCATGGATTCCAGAGGGATCAGAATTTAATCTCAAGACTTAAGTTTTCTGGTGGAATATCTACTGAGGAGACTGACACCAATAATTTTTTTCTTTGTCAGTAATTCAAACAGTTTGTACTAATTGTCAACTGTCTGGGAAGATGAAATTGTTCCAGTACTTAATTAATGGGGAAAACCAAATTTATTTGGCTTCCTGAATCATTTAACTCTGAGAGTGTTTAAAGTACTTAATTCTGGTTTTAGGTTTTCAAATGTAATTACTAAAATCAAAATAAAGTAATCACAAAAAAAAAAAAATAATCAAGGGGATACATTTTGAAATGACAAAGAATGACTGTTTACCATTTGGGGATTTAATTTCTTTCCAAGACAAAAAAACCTGTCAAGTAATAACTGATGATTTTGTGGACATTGCATCTGTTGAATATTGCAGAGAAGAGTTTTGTCTGAGACATGTATCAAATCAGAATATAATTAACATTATGCAGGTTTGCTCGTGTACTTGCATAAGATTCAGCATTTACATATTTTTAAATTCTTCAATGTCCTTTCTTTTTTTTAAAGAAAAAAGGACATTTTTTTCTTTTCCTTTGAATTGATTCCTAAAGACACAAATTTCTTCAACAGAATAAAACAAATCCCTTTTTGTATTAATTTATTGTTGTTATTGATCAATATTATGAAGTAAAACTAAGGGTGTGAGCTATGTGACACAATATGGAGAGTTTTGTGGATCCTATGTATTTTGTGTAAGTTTTTGCTCTGTCCTTGTTATACATTTTTTTGTCACATAAATGTGATCTGCCAGAAGGACCCTGTAGAGCCCAGCAGAATGTTCTGTTAGCCATATTTTCAAAGATGCCATGAAGAGTTAAAACTACAGTGGTTTATCTCTTTATATCAATGAGGAGGATTTTTCTATGAGGACATTCATCCATGATGTAGTTTGGAGGACTCAGACAAGATTAAAAATACATCATACAATTCTGGATCCATATAGGTGGCATGGACTACAACAGAATGAGTGCAGGACATTTGCATAGTTTTTACTGCAGATATGCTGCCTTGGAGTAAAATCTCAGTAACATCTAATTCTATAAAAAACCATCTCAGAATCAAGGTGAACTGCACAGAACAAGCCAAACTGTGCTCCACATCACTCATGTGTGCAGTAGATCACTGCTGTAGTTTGCATAAAGTTAAGGCATCTTTTGCAGTCAGTTTTCTTAAGCTCTGAGGAATCAGCATTCTGGTGAGAATCTGAGAACTGTGAAGTCTGGGGCAAGGATGTTTTGCAACTGCAAGTGATTTAACAACTTCAGCATGGTGAAGAAAACAGAGACCTGCTGACTAAGCAATCAAAAATCTGTTAAACTTTACCTGGAAGTACTGAGTAAATAACTCTAGCTCAGCTCTCAGTGGGCCTGCTTTATTCAAAATTATTTCATATACTTCAAAAATATATTCAAATATTTATTTTTTTCCCCTGACAAATTTTCTCTGGAAGAATTTCTCCAATGTACTGATCATCAGTAATTTTTAAACATTGACCATGTCCATAAGACTTAATTTTAATTCAGTCTTGCTTTTTATATTCATATTTATTGATTCCTCATTAATCCTACTTCCCAGGAATGAACTGAATACCCAGATTCCTTTTGAGGTATTTGTGCATATTGATACTTTGCCAAATCTCATTACGTGTGGCACATCTCCTCTCAGGGGATAAAGGAAGAACCTGCATATTTACTGAAAAGAGTATGAGCATAAAGATTCAATGCTTTCATCTTCACATTTGATTTCTTTGCTAGCTTTATTTACGAATACACCAGCCATGCAGATACTTTACAAGGCCTGAACAAAAGAACCCGACTTCAAGTTACTGCTACCAAATGTAAGAGATCAGTATTTTGGAAATATTTTCTACAACATAACAGTTGTCATATGATAATGGAAAAAAACCAAACCAAATCTTTTAAAGATGTAGATTTTCTCCAATTTTTAATAAATATTTTTAATCAGAAGGGTAAAATAATGTTCCTTAGAGCTCTTCTGTCTGTCCCCATGCCCCAAGCTCATCGCACTCCTTTAGCAGACTAACTTTATGTTAAAAGGTCTCTACTAAATCCTAGAATTGTCTTTTTCTTTTCTTTGGAGGGTTAAGTGGTCATGGCATGAAATGCAGATACTATCTCATCACTGCCATTTGCAAAATAGGAGTCTGGAAATATATTCCTGTTTAATATTTTTCACAGTTTTGTTTCTTATGATTTCATGGGATGTTCATGCATCTATTACTACAACATGGTCTAAGTTTAATGTGTTGACTATTGTGGGGGAGCCCAAAAGGTAACAGGTGAATGCTGAACTGTGGAGCAGAATTTATTTTGCCTGGCTTTTGCACATTTGCAACATAAGAACGTCTGCTGGGGTGATTATCTAGGCTTCCCTGAAGATCACTAGGCGAAAATTGGATAGACAATTAGCCAAAGAAGAAGTCTGAATAGCTCTCTGCCTGTGTTGTAAGCATCTAAAGATAAGTGAAAATTGTTTCCACCCCATATGGTATTCTTAAAAGCCCAAGGCTGATGTATCTCTGCCTCCAAACATACCTTCCCTCTTTTATTCCCAGCCACTATCACTTTGCTTTTTCTGCAGATAATCTGGTAGCAAATTAGGCAGATGAACATTGCAGTGCATTTTGTAAAGTCCATCAGAAGGAAAGTTTTCTTTAGAGAAACTGCAGGTGGGCGTGTTTCATATTTTACCTTTTCTAGATTGAAATTGATTCAGCTTACATGATACTGTGTTTAATGAATATATTACTTGCAGATTTCCATGGACTGTTTTTGTGTTCTTATTTGCGTGTTATTGTGTTAGCTAAATCCTTCCATGCTATCAGAATTGTCTGGATCAAAGAAATTTCACAAACTGTGTAAGTAGTGACCATCATTCCTGAAGTGCCCTGATGTAAAAGGGGCAGGCAAATGTTATGCAGTCTGGTGTAGCCAACCTTGGGGCACCTGTGAATTACTAAATCAACAACAGTAAGAAGTATTTTTGACACTGTGGTGGCATAGCCAGACACTATGAATAAGCATCTTGCAATGTATGCTAGCAATTTAACTTCCTTTACTGTAGTTTATGAAACTGAAATTGCATTTGGTGTCAGTGTGTGAACTGCAATATGGAGCATAGAAGATTTTAATGTAATTAATACCCAACTGTCCCGTCTGGTGGCAGGATACAGAGTGACTGCTCATTCAGGTCTGAAGTCACAATGGGTAGAACTGATTGTCAAAGCACGTCCTGAAAGATGCCACCATAGCTCAAACTGTAGAATAGAGGACATATACATGGAGGATATATTTATAAAAACTTTATCTTACCAAGAATGTTGGGTAGAGCTTGTCAAATTGTTTGTAACAAACTCACTATGTAGCAGACTGAGTTGTCGTACATTTTCTGTATCAGCCCTGTTTTCTTTCTCAAGATATATATATATACTTGTGTTATATATGATATACATTATAGATTATATCTTGCAATTTAGTTAACAGAATTCAACAATTATTGTATATAAACAACTTCATCCCGGAAATCTGCTTATGTGTTTTTCCTAAAGTTACAATAAGCAAATAATTATCCCCATTTTATTGTATTATTTTCTCTTAATGAATTCTTGGCGGACTTTCAAAAAAAAGAAAAAAAAAAAGAAAAGGGAAAACTGTAACAACAAGTAAAAGATAGTGACTATCGTTTCTTGAACAATCTTGGTCACATTTAGTTGTTGATGTGTGATTACAGACAGGACTTTTCTCTTAAAACAGTTATTCAAACAAACCCTTACTAATCTAAAAATACATGAATGACAAATGGTGGTAGGCATGAATGTAGAGAAACCAGAGAATCACTCAGAGGGGAAGGCTGTCATGCACCACAGAATGGAGCTGTTTGAGAGGTCACTTGCAACCCTTCATGTAACACAGTGTTCTTTTCCCAACTTACTTTTTCCCAATTTCTAAAAAAACAACTCAGGCCAGCAGCAAGAACACAGAGAAGTCATGGTGGCAGAGCTACAGAGTTTACCACAGGCCTGCCTTCAGGAACCAGCAGGGAAATCTCTGTGATAGCTGTCAGATGTACAGCAGCAACAAACAAATAAAAGGACATGTCTGAGTTCAAAGATCAGTATTGATGCCAATCAATACCACATCATGTTTTTTCTGTAAGATTGATGCTTTCAGACCTTAGAATTACAAGGGAAAAAAAAGAAATCAGTGCCTTATGCTTTAAAAGGAGGGAACCCTTCAAGATATTAATGCTGAGAAGCATTAAAGCTCTCTACTACTGAAGTCACTGAATAAGATGGTGTAGCACATATACACATAGCAAAATAAATAAAAATAGAATATGAATCCAGACAGGATTATTTTATTACTTAGAGCTCTGCTAAAAAGAATCTTAGGGTAGAAACTGATTTACTATAAAGGAATAGGATGCACATATGTAATTCAGAGAAAACATAAATAAGATATCATTTGTGCATAACTTAGAAAATATATTTTTGACAGATAAACTGTTGTGATTAATTATTTTAAATACAGAAGGATGAAATCAGTGGCATATCAATAATTATAAATTTCACCTTGAAGGCAGAATGGTGGCACTAACATCCATCATGTCAGGATCCCTAAAGGACAAAGCTGACACAGTGAGATGTTCAGGAGGTACTCAGTGCAGTTACTCTGCTTTCAATTTAGCAGATCTGTTGGTCTCCTTTCAACATATTTTTCACAGCTTTTGTGGTTTTGTATGTTTCTTAAAAGAGGTAGAAAATTCCTAGTGTTGTGCTGGGCAGATAACTGATAAATTTATACAAGTATCATCAATAAGCATAACTGATTTGAGAACAAAAGTAAGTACTGATGTCATCTCTTAATATGACACAGTAACGAACCTTAATGTTGACAATGCTAACTCAAGATTTCTAGTATGAACCAGAAAAAGAAACAAACCAAAAAATTATTATCTTCTCATTAGTAGAAGCTTCACACCTTCAACTTGTAACGAACTTAAAACAAAAGGCAAATAGAAATTT
Source organism: Ploceus nigricollis (assembly GCA_013399945.1). NCBI lineage: Eukaryota > Metazoa > Chordata > Aves > Passeriformes > Ploceidae > Ploceus > Ploceus nigricollis. The sequence continues at coordinate 616,193 of VXBC01010530.1, read as the reverse complement.
TTTTCAAATTATTAACCACACCAATGCTGTGGCTATATATGATCATGTCAAGCTAAACAACTTGTTATTCAAACACACTTTGCAGGCAAAAGTTAAATACCAGGATTAGTTGTTTGAATGTTTAAGAACCTCTTTTTGTTGGAGCTGTGATGCATTTGTCACTCTTTATGATACTTGTTTACTCTTTACACATTTGCAGGTCTAAATATCAAATCTTCAAGATAAGAACCACATGATTCTGCAAAGTATGTACACAGAAGGCTTCAGTGTATCACAGTCGTTGCTGTTGTGACACATTTAGGTGACAAGTGGAGATGCTTTGAACCACTCAGGCAGGACACAGAAGTTAATGTAGTGCCTTGCATGTACATGGAATGGATGTTGAAAAGCTCTTAGATCAGTCATTAAAATGACAAATTGAAAATATTTTATTTTTTTCTGTAATGACAGAAGGTAGAAAAGGGAAAAAATGTAATCTTGATCTCACTTATGCTGTAAGTCTATTGATTTCTGTCAAATTAGTCTTGCATTTCATGACATACATGATCTCTGGTCCAATATCTCTTTCCATATACACCTTGATTAGAAGGTTAAAAACCTTTCCACTTCCTTCGAAAATAAAAATACATTTTCTAGTTAATTCTATCTAGTTTTGACTTCAAATATCCTCCTACTCACTTAAAATAGAGAAGGAGTATCTTATTATCTGTAATGGGAATAGGGGCTTGATGACTAGTAGAGTTCTTTATCTCTGAGCAATACGCCTCAGACTACTGGGTTGGAAACACAGTATTTATTCAAAACCCACAAAATTATGTGCAATGAAACTGCAATGGGTTTAATGACATTAGTATTTCAACTGGACTGACTTTCACAGCATAGATATAGCACAAGTGGGTGTTAGTACATTTCAAAATTTTAAAATTATTTGACAATAATTAATTACATCATGTAAACCAAGACAAATGTAGCCTGACAGATCTTGTGTGAAGGCACATAGAGAAGAACTGTATGTTTCTGAAAAAGATAAAGGCTAAGTGGGATCTTGTAAGGGAGGGAGCAGTGTGTGTGTACACATGTTTAAGTGATGGGAGTAGGATCATCCCTAGCAGTCCAGCAATAATGATGCTCCCAGAAATCTCTGTGTCCCCACAAACTTGAGTCTTGAGTATAAATGTCCAGGTAGGAACACATCCTTTAATTAATTCTTTCTCATTGCAGAGCCTACTTCTCTCCCCACTCTCTTGCAGTTCAAAAATCCTTCAGTATCTCTGGCCCATGAACACCCAAGAGTGTTCTTAGCCAAGAAATTCTGAAAAGCTTTTGAATGTGTTTCTGTGATCCAGTCCTACTGCTCTCATCTGGCTCACTAGCCAGATAAGCCTAACTCCTCATCAAGATCTCCTTTGAAGAAAAAAGGTTCATCTGTAATTTCTGACTGAGTGATTAAAATGTGCACTTCAGTTTCATACATTCATCCAGGCAGCATTCTGTGCGAACAAAAGGGGTACAACTATGAGAGCCAAGCCATAGAATCATAAAACAGTTTGGATTGGAAGGGACATTAAAGATCATGTCTTTAATGATTGGAAGGGACACTAAAGATCATGTCGTTCCAACCGCCCTGCATGGGCAGGGACACCTTGCACTAGACAAGGTTGCTCAAGGTCAGATCCTATCTGGCCTTGAACACCTCCAGGGATAGGGCACCCACAACTTCTCTGGACAACCTATTCCAGGGCTTCACCATCCTTGTAGTTAAGAATTTCTTTCTAATATCTAATCTGAATGTGAAACAGCAGGTTGGATTGTGGCCAGAAGAGACTATACAAAGGAAGAATTTTAGAAATGGGGAAGAGTTTCTGGTTGGCACAACATGATTCTGCCCTCATTCACATTTAAACAAAGACAGAAGGCAGCCGGAATAGAATCAGTAACTGACAATGGTTATTCCATTTATCTTATGCAGAGAATGAACAAAATTACTAAGTAGTAACGATTCCATTTTCAGGCTTTCTAAAAGCAAATCCTGAGTTCTGCACTATAGAGCAAAGAATTCCATCAGGCAGGTTACACATCCTTCACACCTCCAGGCTGTATAGCATTCTTCTGTTCTTTCCAAGTGATACTCACACCCACAGCAGTGACAGTGCTTAGCCATTGCACAGTTAAACTGACTTGCACCTTTCCTGGTTTATTCAGCTGTGGTTTTGACAGTATTCCCATGGCAGAACAGAAAGCCAGGAAACTGACTGTGGCAGGTGCTGGAATATCCTTGTTAGTGCATTCCAACCAGCTTACACAACTAGACTTTGGTTAAATGTGAGCAATTAAACATCACTGTATGAATTCTTGAAAATTTCCTTGGAAGTACAGGTTGATGTTGCCACTTTCTCTTGTTCCTGGAGAGGTTTAGATTAGTCTACAAGTTAGCAATACAATTGCACCTATATACATTCCACTAGACAACCTTTTTGTAAGTTATGCAGCGAGGCTGAATCATGGTACTGTGCTGTTCTGCATGGCATCTTTTGCAGCTTTCATTGCCATGGCACCCAAGTGACTTCTAAGTGCATTAAGCAATGTGCCTGTCACTCATTAGGCAAACTCACTCCATCTCTCATCCTTTCCCTTGTACAGGGAACAGGAGCTTTCAGCTTTTGTTTTTCATCTTTGTGAGTGAAATATCTCAGTTACTAGACTTGATTGAGTGAATGATGATGGAATAGTTTGTAACTTGCTGTCTGTAATAAAACCAATTAAACCAACTCTAAACTACACTTACACTTCACGTTAATGCATCAGTTCTTTTTATCTGAGAAGACAGATGTATTTTCTGATTATGTATGAAAAAAGGCACAAGGGAGATATTAAGCATGTAAATGCTGCAATTTTTTTTTTTTTTGTGGTCAAGGTTAGGTTTTTTTTACTTCTAAAGAATGAAAGTGTGTTAATATGTGTACAAGTCAGACAAAATCTCAGTGGTGGTTTAACCCTGGCTGGATGCCAGGTGCCCACCAAAGTTGTTCTATCACTCCCTTCCTCAACTTGTCACAGAAGGGACAATATAAGGAAAGGCTCATGGGTCAAGACAAGAACAAGGAAAGATCACTCACCAATTACTGTTACAGGCAAAACAGTCTCAATTTGGGCAAAATCAATTTAATTTTTTACCAGTCAAATCAAAATAGGATAATAAGAAATAAAATCTGAATCCTAAAACATCTTTCCCTCAGTGGCACAGGAGGACAGGTAATGGAAGTAACAGTCACATTGTGCTGTTCCTTCCTCCTCAAGGGGAGGACTCCTTACACTCCCTTGCTGCAAGGTGGGTCACTTCCAGAGGGTGCAGTCCTTCAGGAACAGGCTGCTCCAGCATAAGTCCCCACATACTCATAAGTCTTGCCAGCAAAGCTGCTCCAGGATGGGCTCTTCTCTCCAGGGGCCCACAAGTCCTGTCAACCTGCTCCAGCACAGGCTTCCCTTGGGGTCACACCCTCCTTCTGGGCATTCCCCTGCTCCAGTATGGGCTCCTCCAGGGGCTGCAGGTGGATCTCTGCTCCACCACGGACCTCCACGGGCTGCAGGGGCACAGCTGCCTCATCACGGGCTGTACCATGGGCTGCAAGGGAACCTCTGCTCTGGCACCTGGAGCACCTCCCACCCCTCCTTCTGCACTGACCCTGGGGTCTGCAGGGCTGTTTCTCTCACATACTCTCACTCCTTTCTCTGGGTGCAAATGTTCTTGTGCAGAAATTTTCCCCCATTCTTAAATCCCTTGTCACAGAGGTGCTCCCACCATTGCTGATGGCTCAGCCTTGGCCAGCAGTGGGTCTGTCTTGGAGCTGGCCGGCACTGACATCGTGAGAAGCTTCTGGCAGCTTCTCACAGAACTCACCCCTGTAGGCCCCCCACTACCAAAACCATGCCACATAAACCCCACAAAGACTCAGGAAAAACAGCTTGTTTTTCTAGTTCAGTATTCACTCTGATTTTACATATAGATATACACACATATTTATGGGAAATACTAGAGTGAAGATCTGATAACCTTCTCCAGAACAGCAATTTCATTGTAATTCAATTTGCAATTTAAATGTCTAATATCAATAATGGCTAAGTCATTAAAAAATAGCATATGTTCATCTTTGCAACAGAAATACCAAGTCATTAGGAAAGCCAGAATAATATATAAATTTCATTTGGTGTTGGAAAGACTTGCACAAAGTGTAATGAATAGTTAAAGTTCTACTCTCTGCTAAGAATCTCTTTTCTTCTCTCTCACAGGAGGAAAGGACCACACCGTGCTTCTGCATTCCAACATTTTGGCATCCAAAGTAATTCTCTTTAACCTCACTAGCTTTCAGATAGTTACAGAATGGATTATCATCCCTAGCCTAAAAAAAGAAAAAAATGCAAGTCCACTCCCATATCCTGAACCATTCCAACATAAATGCATCAAAAGGACACACCACCTTTAGCCAGTGTTCCCATCATATTGTGACTCTTGGAAAACCCACAGATTTCAGAACATCTGTGCTTATCTGACCTCTAGTAGAAGTATGGCCCACTCCCATAGTGCTACATGTTTTCACCCTGTAACCAGGCAATGGAGACAAGGCAGTTGCTACAATATGTTGAAAGATGTCTTTTTAAAATATAAATCAGGTTGAAAAGATTCAAAATTTGAGCTCAGCATCTTTTTTTCCTTTCAAGGGCATTGAACATTTTTTGTTCCTATAATTTATCTGCCCAATGTTTCTGAAAAATCACACAGTTGTGTCATCACTGTATCATCAATAACACCTATTGAGTCTGGCTTCAGGATTTGTGAAAAGTTTGAGATTGGTGAGAAAGTAAGAGTGCCTCGGGGAATACCAGAACTTAGGAGGCTGAAATAAGAATGAAGACCAAGGAAAGTTTGGCATCTAGGAAGGGCAGCAACTGAGAAAATGAGAAATGTCACCTGGAAGCTGAGAGAGATGCACAGGTATCATGTGGAAGATGGGAAATAATCTAGGGGCATTCAATCAGTAAGCACAAGACTGAAGGAAGCAGCAGAATGAAATAGAGAAAGTGGCTGTGCAGGCTCTGAAATCAAAGGATCTGATAGCCCATCAACAAAGTAGGATGGTATTCACTTTAAGAAAGAAGAAAATATACCAGAGGGGAGGAAAAAGAGAGAACAGAGGGAAGGAAAGGGGAAAAAAAGGTACCTGGAAGAAAACATTTTAAACAACAGCCTAATACCAAATAGACTCCTTGAAATAAAAAGTAACTGCAAACATTTGGGGAATATACAAAAAGCACTAAGTGGAGAAGTACTGTCTCTTCATAACAGAGTAGAACAAATGAAATTAAATGGTTATGCACAAGAGCAGTGGAACACATCAAAATTCCATCACAAAATATTCTAGAAAGCAATTTTCTTTCAATAGAAATGTGAGATATTATCAACAACATATTTCTCAAATGCAAAGCCTGCACATAATTTTGTATTGTCTGTTTTTATAGTAATATGAAAGAAGAAGCAGTATGAGAATTATAAAATAAACACAGTATCATTTGTACTAAACTTCCTATTTAAAATATCCTTTAACAGAAAAAAAGGTTTGCAAAGAGGGGAAGATTTCTAAAACTCATGAGAGTGTAATTTTGAGAGCCATAGCTAAGAGGACAAAAGAAATTTCAGAAATTTGACTGCAGGTATTTCTGCACCTCCTCTAAAGAACACGTAAATGAGCTGCAGGTCTCTTTACACAGCTGGCAGGTCTCTGGCAGTTTCAGTAGGTGAGACGAGTCCCAGTGGCCCAGGCAGCCACTGAAACCATGGGCTGGCTGGGGCTGCTGGAGAGCAGGGGCAGTGTCAGCCTGCTCTGCAAACGACCGTCCTGGGGCTTGCCTAGTTATTTTCTCAGCACATCATTAAATCAGGGGAAGGTGTGCATGCCTAGAGAGTACAGGGCTGTGTGCTATTCCAACACAAACACTGGCAAGAATTCAATATATGAACATGGCCAGGAATGAAGGAGTGATTTTATTTGGATGCACTAATGTTTTAACTATACATTTACAACATTTAATTCTAAATATCCCCTTATGAAAAAGTAAGGACTACGTTTAATGTGGAAGATACCTAAAGGTCAGATGTTAATTCTTCAGTGCCATACATTTTTCCTAGAAAAGTCTGTAATTACTTATTTGCAAATTATCATCAAACAAAATGGTACCAGTGAAGCAGAACTGAGAAATACAAGTGGACTGAGTTTTGCTTAAGTGTTATTACTGCAAAAATAGTGTGTTGTTTTGCTTTGGGTTTTTTTAATATGATATTTAATATTTTGCCTCTGCTCTTAACTGAAGTTATTAGAGGTGATTAAAAACCGGCTCTTCTCTGAAACAGGTGAACAGCGTTTGTAAGAGGATGTTTCAGAGATGAAAGAGATAGGCGAAGAGCCTGAAAAGGAAGCAGAATTTCTAAGGAAATTTTCCAGTTTATGGGGAAGACCTAAAGTTGCAGATTTTCTGGGTGTACTGGATTAACATTCATTTTCACTGATGCTCTTCCTCGGCCACTTACACGAGGACACAAGTGCAGCGCAGGCTGTCATAACAAGCCACTGTAAATCCAAGCAGGAGTTCTGTTCCCCAGCCG
>VXBC01010530.1:570301-609461 GCA_013399945.1 Ploceus nigricollis | reverse complement strand
CCGCGCCGCTGCCGGCGCGCCCCGAGGGAGCCGCCGCGCCGCCCCGCACCTCGGCCGGGGGACAGCATGAGCCAGACGCAGCCCTACGCCCCGCGGAAGGGCAGCTCCCCGGCGCCGGGGGCCCGGCGGAACGACAGCCAGGACTACCTGCTGCTAGACGCGGAGCTGTGCGAGGAGAGCGCCCTGCCGCCCTACGCCTTCTACCCCGTGTGAGCAGAGAGCCGCCGGCCGGGCCGGGGGTCGCTCCCTCCCTGCGCGGGCGCGGGGGAGGCGGTGGCGGGATAGGGGCAGCGGGCGGGGGTCAGGGCGCGGGGCCGGGACCGCTCGTGGGCAGCCGCGTGGGGACCTGCCAGCTTCCCTCGCCCTCGCCGGGGCAGGAGCGGGGTAGCTGTGTTTGGAAAGGTGGAAGAGCAGCGTTGGCACCGCCGTGCCCGGGCTGGCAGCTCTCCTCTGAGCACACCGTGGTGCCTTCCCGCTGGCGAGGAGGCGAAGGGTGGCTTGGGCTCAGCTGTGTAGAGCAGGGGAAGAGACGTCGGGTGTACATAGAACTGATGGTGTCTAATAGGTTTAATGTAATTACAGAAATGTTAACTCCTGTGAACTGTTGCTCCCACCGAGAGAGCGCACGTTGTAGGTGTGTGCATAAAACCGTCCTCCTTTCATTATTGTAAAATAATTGCAAAAAACCCCATCTCCTATCATTATTTTTGTCAAAGACATGTAGCGTCGTGTAATTTCATTATGTGAGTTTTGGCAGGTAGTTACCATTTAAAACAGAGTGTAAGAACATATGCAATAAAAGCTGAATTTTGTAAACATAAATTACAAAGGTTCCAGGAACCACAACTTAACATCCACGTCGATTGGCGTTCAGTGTTGGCAGTGTCCCTTTGGTTATGTGCTGCCAGCATGACTACTGTAATTACCACTTGTTAATGCTTCTGAGGAGAAGCTACCCAACAGAGGGGGAAAATGGGTATTAAGCAATGCAAGATGAATCCTAAAATCTCAGATGATTGCCAGAAGATGTGTACTTTCCTTTTTAAAAATTATATTGTATTGCTTAAATGGTAAATTACAGTTGTCAGGCTCTCCTAATATTTGCTGGTTTATGTGTGAGCCACCTACCAGACGCTTGACAGCTACCTGGATATAGGAAGGGAATAATAACAATGAAACTGGGAACACTTACAGTGTTTGAATATTTATCAACTCAGCTAAGAACAACCAGAGTTTTCAAAATTTACTACTGTATTGCTATTCTTGAGTGTCTTTGTGGATCACTAATTCAGTATGCTCATGTAGCTGTAACAGCGTATATTACTGCGCATTGGACTTAAACCCTGTCTCAAGATATATGAATGCATCTGTCTAGTGAATCCTTTCAGAAAAAAAGCCTTGTAATGTTTAGTTCAGATTGGCTCTCACTAGTGGACTAAAGCTTTGAACTAATATGGCAATTCTCAAGTTCTTTTGCCATCTACTCACTCAGAGTGGTTGTGCGGATGTGAGAGGACAGAGCTTGTGTTAAGTGTTTCAAATCATCTCTTCAGACAAAGTCTGCAAGTCTGTGGGGTGCTGATAATTTCCCTTCAAGAATGAAGTGAAAAAAGTGCCTGTGCTAGCAGCTCTTGGTCCAGCACTCTCGCAATGTGGAGACTGCCTCTCATCACCTCACAGTGGCCACAAGGAAAGCCTGCATCCTAATCTAGTTGCTTTGTAGGACAAGGGAAGGACTAACCACAGGAAGTTATCAAGGGCTTGTTTTTGACATGCACATTAGGCATGGAGAAGTTGTTCTTTGGGGTTTCTCTGGATGTGGAAAAGAGTCGCTTCACAGAGATCCGTAGGCAATGCCTACATGTGGCCACTGCCAGGACTTCCTTGGCTGGCAGGAATGAATGCAGTGAGTGAATAGGCTCCTCCAGGGTATGGTGATTACCAAGCAAGTTTTTGAATTTTTCTGCCTAACTTCCAGCTATATCACATTTCAGGTACATTTTGTAGATATGCCTTTTCAACCAAAAGTCATTCGTTTTGCTAGAGGCCTTCATATGGCCAAGAATTTAATAAATAATAAGCTGGGCCATGTGTAGCATATGATCTTTATACTCTTTATCATGCAGTAAGAATACTTTTCTCTACTTTTATTTTTTTTAATCCTCAAATTACTGGTATTTCCTGGTGTTATTATGGTGATAAATGGAGATAAATGGAGTACAGCTGATGTCCAAAAAAAGCCAAGTTTTACCTCCTTTTAAGCATTACTGAGAGGTAACACACTTACTGGTATAATATGGAGTGTGACTATTGCTTGAAAAGTAGCTTGATACTAAGGAATAGTTTTTCTTGAGTGGTGATTTAGTGCTGATGCTGATGTTAGGGCGTACATTGTTTGTAGAACATGCTTTTCATGTGTTGTTTTGTGACTGCCGTTAAGTGCTGTAGTTTCTGGATGATAATAAAAACCCAAACCATTTACAGAGATCTATTTCCTGTATTTTAGCTCCTCTTTCTGGAGAACAGCTTTATTGTATCCCAGGTACCTTTACTGCAAAAAAATTTCAAGAAGGTACCTTGAGCTCATCAGGTGTGCCAAATAGGGTCACACAGTCTTTTGGCAGTGGATGGAAGGCTTTCACCACATCATATGTGGTATGATGTAAAACAAAATTCGAATGGAATTTTGTGCTGAAAAAATCCTGCTTTTCTTTTGAATTCAGAGCCTTAAGCAGGAAACCCAAAAGTTGGGCAATCTGTAAAATTTGTAAATAATGTTTTTCCGAAAGATTACTTACTGACTTTGCAGTAAGTAAGTATTTTTAAGTATTTTTAAGACTTAAGACTTCTAAAATGTGTTAGAAATGATATGCAAGTAAACATTCTCTTTCTAGTAGTGTCCTTCCGTCTGGTCATTGAGTCCTGCCCCTTACGTAGCAAGAAATACACTGCAATATACATGTCAGAAGATTGACTCCTGGAATGCAAAAATGCGTATATGTTGGGATTTGTCCCTCCTGTGCAAATATTTCGTTGGCAAATAGCCCAGTTTTGAGGTTCAAAGCAGGATGGAAAGTGCATTTTAATGTCTAACCCCAAGTCTGAGTGCTGATGTGCAGTAGGATTTGGAAGTGATAGCACTTGTATGTAAACTTCCCTGCTGAAAAAATGTTAGTGAAGGACAGATTGTAAGTGTACTAAACTAGTGAGAAGACACTAATTCAGTCAGACATCCGGTTATACTGCTTATTTATACTTGGTAATATTTTGCATTATGAAAAATAAATGTTTTCTTATAGATGTGAGGAGGGATAATTGTGTATTAAAATGTCAGTTGTAAAGTAAACGAAGTACACAAATTATCAGATGAAAACGGGGGGAAAAGGGTTCTGATGTGCATAACTGCCTTGAGACATAGACTATTCCTCAACTTTTGTGGTTTTCCAGCTAAGTGTTTCTCAAAATTACCAAACCTAGTCCATACTTAAAAACCTATTCTTTGTTAAATAACATGTTTAATGATTTCTTTCCTGCCTCCAATATAACGGTTTCTGTCATTAACATAATGTAATTTTTATCTCTAGTCTCAATTGTCTTGCTTGAAATGACCTGTAAAATTATTTTCCAGACTCTTCATTAGACATAATCTCTTCAGGGAGTACTGTACAATGTGGCAGCTGTGTTTCAGATTGTCAGCCTCTTTGATGAGATGCTTTGTCTTCTGAAAATATGTTGCAATAGTCTTGTTGAGATCAAAAAGGTAGAAGAGTTGGTATGGAGGGGGGTTAATTTCTTTTTATAGCCTAATGTATGGAAAAAATGCACAAATCATCTGATTTAGGTTTGATGGATCTACTTCATACTGGGCACTGGAAAAAAAAAATCATGTCTGATTCTCTCATATTCTGGGTGACTAAATGTAGTCCCTAAGGTCTTGAGTAAAAGGACAACAACATTGTTATCAAGCCCCCCAGTTTTTAGTTCACTCTGTGTATCCTGCAAGTAGGTAGAAGAGAATGCTTCATTTTCAACATCACACATATCCGTATTTATTTCATATTAAGTGGGCTTTTCCCCCCACATGTGTTCATTTTTGGTGAAGCATTGTGGGATTTCTTGGGTTTAGTTGTTAGGCACTCTTGTGTTCACCGTGTACACCCACTAATTTAACTGTGAACTTCTTTGGTCAGCTACAATACCCAGTTTCCTATGCTAATGCTTCATAATCATTTTTCTTGAGCCATTGCGATATATCTGCAAGTTTATTTATACCCTAACTCTCATTTAGTCACCAAACAAATGAAAGTCACCTTCCTGGGGGATGTAATTTTATAAAACTGTAAGATTTCCATGAAAATGTAAGTAATTTGTTAAATTTGCGTGAGGAAGGTGGAGTAGTGATTCAGAAATGTGTGGGATGTGTATGGCATACTTTTCAATGTAAATGTTAATAACCAGCATGCTGTTTGTCAAACATTCTCCCAGCAGCATTTGCCACCACAAAAGCTGCAGGTTATAATAACTGGCTACTCAAAGAAGTCCTGCCAGTATTGGTATCCCCAAATAAAGGCGGTTTGGCATGGTGGGTCTGCGTCATCAGGCTGTGTTAGAGTTTCCAGCTCTGCAAACATGAGCAAAAGAAGAGTTTGGCAATTAAACTGTGTTCATCAAATTCTTTGTAACTTGGTGTCATACCCCAGGCTGTTGTGCAGTGCAAGGCAATGCCTTAGCTGAAGGTCTTAAACTTGAAGTGCGTACAGTGAGCCTTATGTACAGGTTTGTGCACTTTCTTGTGGGTGTAGCCACTTGCACACAGAGTCTACTCAACAGGAGGCTTAAAGGATTTGTGTTGATAAGCAGTATTTAAATATAAGTTTTGATAATTAAATGTGGACAAAAAGCTTAATGGTAATTAAGTGACAGGCAGTGTTCTCTGGAATGGATTAACATTTTTGTCTTGAAGTAGAAAGGTTATGATTTGTTTAGCACTGACATACACAATCAAGTATACTATTTTTAGTGAAATAAAATGTATGGAATATGATATGAAGATGACTGACTAAGGTCTGGGCTTATTTTCTATATCCATTTCTGTCCAACTACACTTTTTCCTACCAATAGTGCATTTGTCAGCACAGCTCTATTGTAACCCCTAGTCTGATGTGTTTGAATAAATTTTTGTCAATATTGGAAAAAAAAAGCCCAGAAGGCAAGCTTTGGCATTAAGAATAAAATGTGAGGTTTACTACAAGAGCCCTGAGTAAGTGAAATAATGGCATATCAAGTATTGTCGTTTTTAGGTGCTTTCTCAAAGCTATGTGAGAAATAAATAACTTGTTTTCTGAAGAGTTGAATGTAGTTCCCTTTTGTTAAAAAAAATTACTCATATGAATAAAATATCAATATTGTGGTTGTAAGCTCAGATGATGCCAGCTCAGAAGAGCATGACTGGAGTTCATTTTTGTCTTAGAACTTGATTAAACACTGGGTTTAATGTCAGTATTTACCTTAGTGAAGAGAACAAAGAAGTGAGGATATTTAAAAAAATATTTAACGTCTATGAGGCCTTTCATGCAGGTAGAAAGAAGGATCATAAACCAAAGGATTGTGGTTGATCTGTAGAAAACAGAATACAGACCACAAGGCCTGATGCTGCTGCAGCACTATCAATTTTGCAGACTATTCGGACTGGAGAATTTCATAAAGCTTTGTGTGGTGTTACAAAATCAAAGGAGGGTTTGGTATGGTGGAGACTTTAGAGATCATCTAATCCCAACACCCCTGCTGTGGGCAGGGATGCCACCCACTAGATCAACTTGCTCAGAGCTCTATCCAACCTGGCCTTGGACACTTCCAGGGATGAGGCATCCACAACCTCTCTGGGCAACCTGTTCCAGTTCTCTCAGTACCCTCTGAGTAAAGAATTTCTTCCTCACAGCTAATCAAATCTCTCCTGTTTTAGTTTAAAGCCATTCCCTCTTGTCCTATTCCTGTCTGCATGTGTCTCATCAGCTTAACTAGCAGCTAGGTGAGTGCTCAGCAGACTGAAGGGGTGGATTCAGAGCTGGTCTGTTGCCTCCTGTCATCTTCTGTCAGCACTGGTGTTAGTTCAGAGGAGCACTTGGTTGTGCTGATGTTCCTCCTGGTCCAGCCTGGGTTTCTCCTATTGTGCACATTGGCTGACTTTAGGACTGATGACTGACTGCTTAGCAACTTTTCAAAAGGGAGGATTCCCTTATCTTTGAGGAGTGATTTGTGTTTTCTTTTCCTTCTGTAAGATGTTTGCCTGCCACAAATATGTTTCAGCTTTTCTAGTCATGATTTTCCCCCTTATTTGGAACAGCTAGCCAGGCCAGACTGATAAACTTTGTTAGTCCTACTCTGCGTACATGTTCTAGGCCTGCCAAGTAGTAATAGCCCACAGTAAACTTCTGTGACAATTGTTCCTAAGCAACTGTTTTTCATGACAGAAAATTATAAAACAATTTTCCTTTCTACTTTTCAATGTAGTAATTGATTTTCAGTACTAGTTTTAATTCCACTGTGTTAATCTTTAGTTATATGCTTTTCTTCCTCAAGATAACTTAAAATTACTTTCAATTTTCAAGTCTTATAAAAAATTTCTTGATGAAAGAAACATACACTAGGAATTTTTAGTTTATTATCTTCATTTACTAAGGTTATGTTGTCTATGAGTTGAAGTTATGTTTCTTTGGATCTTTTTCCATCTGGATTTATTGATTTACAGTTAATTCCAGTGAAACAACAATGATCCAAGTATATTACCTACAAAAAGCCTTTGAAATGGTTATTGAAAGGTTATAGAGCTTTATTTGGGGATATGTGGGAGAGGAATTCTTGGAAGTTACATGTGTGCTATACTCGTGGTGCTTACTCGAAGAGAAATCCTGTGCTCTGAGGACAAACTTCTCTTAGCCTTGAAGGAGAACTCTGAATGCTCAAGGATCTGCCTGTGCCATGTCCACTGCTTGTCTTTTGCTTTCCTCTGTCCTACAGGAGAACATAGAGTAGGATGGTTGCTCAGACGGCTCACGTCTGCAAAGGATCATCTTGCTCCACTGGTGAGTGGATTACCTAGTTATCTTGACAAACCATATGCCAAAAGCAGGCTGTGGGAAGGCAGCAGTGACTCTTCCTCTCTGTAGATTTTATATTCCTCTCCCTTTAAGAAAAAGTTTCCTTTTAATTACTTGGGACAGTTTTTGAAGACTGCTGCTCTTGTGGGTCTTAGAGTGAATCTTGTGTGTCTCAAGTGAGTCTTAGAATAGTACTTCTCCCCAATACAAGACACAAATTTGTTTTCTCTCTTCTAAGTGTAGAAATCTGAGCTAAAAACTGCAACAACCCTTGATAAAAATACAGTTGAAGTGCAGTAGCACTTACAAAACCTAGCTGATATGACTTAATTTTCAAGTAGTACGTATGGGATGAGACTTTTCAAGGATACTGGGTATTTTGTATGACCTCTGACTGGGAGATGTTCTCACCTCAGGATCTTAAAAACTAAACCACACAGTATCAAAAGCTCTGGAAAATTTGGGCTGTCATCCATATTACTGTTCAAGTCCCTTGGATGTCAGTGAGGCTGGGAGTCAGTAACAACCTCTTGCTGCCCAGGGAAGACTAAAGAGTTGCAACAACATGGCAGATATGTTGGAGCAAATATAGCAATATCTTGAACTGACATCTAAGCAACAAATTACACAACTAAAAATTAGGAGGGGAGAGGGACTTAAGTTTCTGAAGATACAGTTTAGATTACTTGAAACATTTTGTAGAGCACTTCTAACACAAAAGTCAGCAATAACAGTATCTCCAGGTCTGTAGAATGAGTGCTGCATGTGCTACAAAGCTGAAGAAGTTAATTTTCCCTACATCTCTTCAGAAAAGAATTTTAGAGGTTTAAGTCAGAAAGCTATTTAATCATTTAGCAACATCTGATGTGAGCACATTTGTAGGTAAACAGAAAGTGATGTGATAGTGAAATTTCAGAACTTCTTTGTATGATAAAATAATAATGATCTTACCTAACAAGCTGATATATAAAATATACACTGGGATTTCTTACCCCACAGCCACTTCCGTCCTAGAATCAGCAACAGCGTTTAATGCATAACAGAAAGAAAAACTAAAAAAAATAACCTAGGCAGGGATTTACAGAGATAGCAAGGGTAATGCCTCTCATTTTACAAAGCTGTCTGAGGATCGTTCATGACCTGAGGTTTCTATTTTACTAATTTTACACCAAATCTAAAAATAAGCAGAAATTTCCCTAGTTATTATCACTGAGAGCACTGAAAATGCCTTAGAGGGAAAGAATACCCTTTGTGGCTTAACTAGCTTTGTGCAGGGCGTGGCTCAGTGAGGAAGGTGCTGGTAGCAGCACTGCTGGGTGTCTGTGTGCCTTTTTCAAACTCCAGCTATGACAAGACTTCTGACTGCATACAGGTCTTGATATCTCCAGAGGGCCAGAAAAGGCATGGAAGTACACATTGAGGAGGAGGGGAAATAGGATCACTGCAGGGGTATGTGGTCCAGTTCCTGTATGTACTTAGAGACCTGAGGACAGTTTTGGGGAATCAGAATTACATGACAGATTCAATGACAAAAGTGTCTTTTGTTGAGTGAGCTGTAATTTCTGAATAATTTCTATGTCTGGAATAATTCTTCTGAATCTATCAATATTATATTGGCAGAGGGGCAGTGTTGCCCCAAATACGAATTTCCAACCAGACAGCCTTCAGCACAGCTGAGTGCTCTTTATTGTAAGAAGTATGGAACAAGATTTGTAGCGCTGAATGCCGTCTGAAAATGGAAGTGTGCCCGTCTGTGCAAGTTCTCATCCAGGCTCAGCAGCAGGCTGCTGCTGGTAAGGGGCATGAGGTGGCTCTTTTTGTGTGTGATGCAGGGTTGGGATCCTGCCTCTGTGCCTGCTGGGGTTGTACTGCTCTGCTATGTCATGATAGCAAGCAGTCAAGATCATCCCAGCTGTATCATCATGTTATACTGCTTGTTTGTTCAGGTAAGCACAGCTTTTTGTTATGCTCATCGGGCTGGTTCTTATGTTTCTGTAATCATAACATTTGTCCTGAGTGTAGGCAGTGGGTCATTAGTGGAATATGTTCAGATATACTAACAGGTGTCACTGTCTTGGCTGAAGAGTCAGTGATTGATAAGATCACCTTACCTCTCGCTCTGCTTGGTAACCCCTGAGCCCAAGACTGAGACAAAAGGCAGAAAAAACCAAGAAAACATCTTCTATATTCTTGAAAGTACTAGTTCTGAGAATATAAGAGGCAGTAAATATGAAATTATGAGTGCTAAATACCGTACAAAAAAAAGGCAAGGTGCTAAAAACTATGTAACTGGAGGGGATGTTTAAAGGAATTGAAAAAGTTATGGATGTACAAAATAAGACTGCCTTTTTTTCCCACCTGTCTCCAGTCATCAATTAGCATCTTCCTAAAAATTCAAGGTAATTTCCAGAAAGCAGCGAAGACAGATGAAGCTGCTGCATATTCTCATGCACAGGAATGGGACATTGCAGAGTGGGAGAGAAGGATGGTAAAACTATTTTCATGACACTTTTCATGTGCAGCATCTAGAGAAATGATATGTCAATTAGACTAACTTTATATCCCAGAAATTATTGCTGCATGAGAGCATCACTCTCTGTACCTCACACTTTTGCCCTTGCTGCTGCACTTACTGCTGCTCCAGAGAGTACATAGCATAACACTTACAGGAGGATCATGAGGAAAAAAATCCAATTCCTAAGTAAATAAAAATTGTACATAAAACTCTGAAAGTGTGTCTTTTGGGTTTATTTCCTTCCCCTTCCTTTCTTCTGGGATGTCACCTTTTATGCCTGGCAAAAAAAGAACAATTTCATTTTTCCAATAGAGACTATAGCTGTGTTCCCATTTTCCCAAGTCCTATGTAAAAATGAAAGCTGAGTAAATCTGAAACTTCTATTCATGTGGAATGTTATTGGTTTTGTATCTGTTTTCATGGTTTAAAAAATCACTTTCATTCTTTTTTTCCAAATAAGTCTTGACAGCGCTGTTCTCAGAAGTACTCTCCATTGGCTTTTTGATCAAAAGTGTTTCAATATGGCTGAAATAAGAATGTTTGCATTTGGTTTGTTGGAGCCACCATAAATCATACATGAGTTGATCCAAAATTAACTGCTTTTGAATCCCCCCCTGAGATGACTGTAGAGGGGACAGTTCCAGCTCTGCTGAACTCTTTCCTGCTCTGCATACGTGACTTGACTCCCTGGGCAGTACTCAGGGTATATCTGCTTGTTGGTGTTCAGCTCATGATGTTCTCTCAAGAGACCAGCCCAGGCAAAGCTAGTGACCAAAACCACAGTTCTGTCTCCCTTCTCTAGGAAAATGTAGCTAATTTTGCTGTGGAACTGATGCAAAGCTGTACATCCAGATCAGTTACAAAGCAGCCATACAAATGCTTTCTTCTCCTCTACAATATGAAAGTTTGGATTCAGGTAGCGGAGCCTCCCCTTCTCCCCTTAATTTTAATATATTTGGTTAAAATCTGGTAAGTGAAGTTAGGCGGTTAGACGAGCAAGAAGAATTCCTGATGAATTTTTTTTTCCAGAACCTGTATGCAGCTCCAAATAAATGAAAAGGCCATTTTGATTCTTATTTCTCCTGGTGTACTTTATTTCTCCAGGAGGAGAGTTCCCTTCCATCCCAACAAACTACTACTGTATGGGTCTTAACTCTGCTAGTGCCCATGCAATTTCATGCTAAAAAACACCGTGCATTGTTATTCTGCGTTGATTCACTGGATTCTCTGGATGTTAGAATCATCATTCTTTATCACTTAAAACTATTTAACTAAGGAAAGTTTTAATTAAATTACAGTTCTTCTCTGGAGCATGTTAGAAATCTAGTATAATTTGATAATAAGTAGGACCATGTGAGAACTGGTTTTGATTGGTATTTACCATTGTACCTGAAGGTCAGTGCTCCAAATTATTTTAGTTTGAATTAATGTGTCAGTTTGAATAAATACCCCTAAGGAAAATTTCTCATATCTATATTTCACTGTAGTGAATTATTTAGCAGTAAGGTAGGTTTGTGGAGTGTCAAAGACCAAATTGCAAGACCAGTTTCAACTCAGGAAGAACAGAAATCTCAATCCACAGCAGCTACCTGCCAGAAAAATATTAGCAAGGCAGAACTATTTTTGTGTCTCCTCATTATGTTTTTTTCTTGTAGATAAACGTGTCAAGGTTTTCTCTGTATATTTTGAAACTTTATCTTCCCCCTGTGAAAGCAAACTTCTTGATTTTAGCTATAATAACAGTCTTTGTCAAGTGATTGTAAAATCCTCCCTATGCTATTCTATTATTATTACCGAACTGGAGAGCAACAACAGCTAATGACATTGTCATGTGACTAGCTAGTTCATGGATTCTTTCTGTTCTCTGGGATCAAAGGCAACATGGTTGGCCATGTGGACGCCAGGGCCTTTTAATCTCTTCTGAGTGACAATTTTTTGCAGATGTCACATATTCTGCAAAATATTCTGCAATTGTGAAGTAACGGTAGCTGTTAAAGGTCCCATTTTATGCCTTTGATCTATCAAATCTGATCACAGCTCTTTTGTAACTTGTGCTCTGTGCTGCAATCACCATTACATCTCAGATCTGAGAAAGCCAAATGATCTTTTCCTGCTGGAATTGTGTGTGTGACTTGCCACCAATTTTGTTTTCTCTAAAAGTGTCACTGAGGTCATGATACCAAGTACTTTATTTGTGCATAGCAGGGAACAGTAAACATCATCGCTGTTTCTTTATTCTTATAAGGTAATTAATTTGCATAACATTAATTACAAATATTAGAAGTAATTAATTCCTTTTTTTTGCATTGCTTTCCCTTTTTTGTAAGCACATATTGAAATGTTAAGATCTTCTGCAGGAACTCTTCTTCATCCTGCAGTTGTAGTGCTGCAATTTTTATTGTGTGTGTGTTAATTAAATGTAAATTTAATGATACTGCATGGATTCTTTAATTAGAAGTACATCACTTTTACATGATGAAAATGACTTATTCCTAACATAGATTCAGGAAGAGCATCAATAGGCACATTTCATTATTTTCCCACAAACAGAGCTGTTAAAAAAAATGGTGTCCTGGACATGAACATTGTATATTCTACAAATCTTTGTTTTATCTAGGTAGGAAAAGTTTGCTTAGATCTAGTGTTCTCTCCGAAGTTGTTAAAGTTAGTGTCAGCCTTTCATCACTGGTTGAGTTACAAATGCAGTTTCTCAGTGAAATTTTGACTTTGTAGAAACACGAGGTCAGACCTAGATTCATATTAGGTGATGGACACATTTTATTGTATCAGAGTATAATGGAAGAACAAATGGATAAGCATATTAAGTTCCTGAATCAGTCAAATGTGACTGCTGGAATAATCTTAATCATTACCTTTTTCTCAGTTATATTTGCTATATTATTGCATATCTATGTTATTTGAAACACAATTATCCCTAAGTTAGTTACTGTCTTAAGTATAGTTATACTCTCTTCTGTTTTATTTTTTGCAAAGCAGACACAACTTACTGTTCCTTCTTCCTCAGCAGAAAATGTACATGCTGCTTCTGCAGAAGGAAGCAGCTCTGTCACTAAACCCTGATGCCTCATCCAATTGCAATAGATTTATTATTGCTCTTTTCTATTCAGACATTTAAAAGATCTTTAGTACTTTTTCCTGTACTCTGAGTAGTCCTGAGGTTGTTGGTTGTCATTTTCCTAATCAATTGTTTACATGGCTTTCATTTCATATCCAGTCCCTTTTATCCACAATTGCCTGCACTCATAAATTATTCTAGTTCTCCTGCAATCATGAGACATATATTCAGCATGGAGGATCCATGATGTTAAATCCATATTTTTCTCCCATTCTTACTTTATTGGTAGTTTTCCTCAGTTCAGAGCCCTCGTCCATGACAGGTCAAGATTAGTGAGAGATACACAAAGGAGAATATATTGAAAGATATTATATTTATAAAAAGGAATAGCATCTGAAATTAAAAAAAAAAGAATATGCTCTGAATAGTATTTCACCATGAAAAATTCTGAATGTGGAGACTCTGCCTAGGAATTTGATGAGATCTCAGAGCTATTATATTTCATATTTGCAGATTTCCTCAGATTTCAGCTACATTTGATATTAGTAGTCAGATTTACAAGAAGGAAATACAGACTGAATAGATCTTCTGAGGATAATAAAAATACTCAATTTTTGATTACAACCCAGAAGCTGACTAATCTGATTAAAGCATAATTTATTCCTGTGTTGGAGTGCTAGTTCAGTACTGACTAGAGGGCATGTTGATCTGCCCTGTTACAGACTCACTGTTTTGTGTCATTCACTGTAGACTTTATGGTTAAACCGTGTAGGTGTGTTTCCCTCATTCAGTTAACAATTTTTTTCATTTTGTTCCACTCTTTTCCATCTTTACGTGCATTGCATGTGGAAATATTGGAGTAATCTTAGTTGCCACATTGTTTCTTGTCTAGGATTTGTACTTCACAACTTGATGGGGTTTTGTTCTAAACTCTGGGCAACAGAGGATAAGAAGAATTCTACTGAGGCTCTTGTGCATGTTTTTCTTAAAGGATGCCCAGTAGTCTTGGTTTAGAACAAGCAATAAAAAAAATGTGACTAGCTAAAATTAATAAAGCTTTATAAAAATAAAGTGATAGTGATGTATTTAGACTTGTTACTTTCAGCAGCATTTTTCTGAACAAGTAGCAGAGGAAGCAGCTACCTGAAGAGCTGTCTTTTTAAGGTGTTTTACATTACTTTTATCATTCTCTTTCTAATCATCTCCAGGTCTTCTGTTCAAGATGATTTTTGTGTTTCTCTGACCTTTTTTGCTGATACCATACACTATTGCCTGGAACTACAACTGTAAAGTAAACTGTGCTAAAGCTAATGGTGAAAATTGTGTCTGACTCATGCCAGAAGTAATTCATACCTTTAGAAGAGGAAGAGGAATAAAACAAGACGTAGTGAGTTTGGTCTGAATTCTTTTCAGCATTTCACCTTGTGCTTGAAACCCCGCCATGCAGTTCCTGGATTGCTGTATTGCAGTTGGATTATAGATACATTCAGTGTCTAGGATGAGCTCTATTATCTTGTACTATGTGATNATATAGGTTCCCCCTTTTCTCCTTTTTGAAAATAGATGGCATTAAATGGAATTAAAGGAAATTACCCTCTGTCATTAAATGATCAAAGTAGAGGGAGCTCAGCAGAGATCTTGACAATGCCAGCACAAGCTTGTGTTGTTATCCTGTCACTATATTCTTGTGTTCATCCTCATCTGCTGAAAATTCTGTGAGTGGATGGTCTCTGGACCTTACATGATATGAATTGCATAAAGGCAGTCAGGAGTTCCTTCTCCTTCCCCATCACATGGGATTAAGGCCCCTAAGGGGCCTTGCAGCTTCTGAGCTAAGGAAATGCATGGCCCTGCTGGCTATATCCTTCAGTAGGCTTACCCAAAGGTGCAGAGAGGGTCAGGGAGAAGATAGGACCATGTCTCTGTGCCACAGAGACAAAAGGGGTGTCTGAAGTAGCCAGCCTTGTGGGGGGGCACTTTGCACACACAGAACTGTTTTATCTGGTTTTGTGTCCAGGGAGGTAAAATCCCAGACCTGGGAAGCAGGCAAGCAGTGTTACAGAAGCTGCTGCTTCTTCTGAGGCTGTGTCTGAGTACAGGGGCTCTGTTCAAGCAGAACAGTCATTAACTTATGACCAGGAATGCATGAAAGAATCATTGTTAGCAGCTTAAAAATGAGAGGACTACAAGGCACTTGATAGCTATTAGTTTGTTTTGACAAATGGGATTCTCTATGCTTAAATTGCAGTTCTTCAAGCTTCTGAATTAATCTGTACACAAAAGGTATGTAGGGAGCAGTGGAAGTAATATGAAAATGTAAATTACCTAAGCCTACCCATGTGTATTCAACCTTAAGACCCCTCCAATTCAGAAAGCACTTTACCTTGTGATTAAGTCTTAATGGTTTTAAGGCAACTAAAGTGAAAAGCAACAAACTACTTTTATGAACTTAGACTTTAGTTACATAAAAGGAAATGGAAACAACCCACTCTAATATTTTACTATTCTTTTATTTCTACAAAACTATTTTTTCTAGTTTCACGTATGTAGTATGTTCATTTTACTGACCTTAAAAAAAAAATAGACTTTGAAATATACTAAACCAACTCATTTTATTTTCCTAGTGTGTGTATTGTATCATACTCCTAAACATGATTCTGGCATTCTGTGCTTCTAAATGTTTTCAATTATTTTTATGTTTTATTACATTTGGAAGCAATAATTTAAATTTTCTCTAGTATTTAATTGAATATTAATGAGTCATTTAATTGAGTTGATAATAATATGAGTGAGAAATTTTGAAAGGCATAAAAATTTAGCTCTGGCATTTAACATTACTTAACAATGTTTATATGATTTGATAGAAGCATGGGTAGGCCTGGAACTATTATAATTTTATTGAGCTAATCTGTTTCTGTGTGTGGATTTTATAAAGCATGTTATAAGGCATTCATGCACTTGTCAGTTTTGCAGATTTAAAGGGGTTAAAAGCACAAGTTGATTTGCATAAATGAAGATTGACAGATGATTTGGCATAGATGAGCAGTAGGACTTTTATCTCCTAAGAGGTTTTATTGACTGTAAAGTATTAGAATGAGAATTAATTTAACACTGATGTTTTCTTCTTGCTACCTGACATAATTTAAACATGTCAGCACTGAGTAGTGGTGTTAACTCACAGTAGAGTCAGTGCAGAAAGCCACAATGTTTTGTGTCTGGTGGAAGAGCAAGAAATTGAGAATAAGGCCTGCTGACTACAGGGAAAAAAATCAGCCACTGAATTAATTTTGAAGAGCATATTGCAGTACTTATACATTAAACCTGGATATATCTGAGAAAGTCTTTAAAAAGATAGAGAGTATCTTGGCTTCAGACAAATTGTTGAAGTATCCACCGGCAGAACTTCAGATATTCTTACAGATGACAGTCAGGACAGGAGAACAAGTGCTGTTGTTGTATAGTTCTGCAGTAGCATTGAAACTTACAAGTTTCAGCTTAGTTTATCCATCTCACATCTCTGCAGTTTGTTTATTGAAGGTGAACTGTATTTGACTGGGTATTGCTGGACTTGTGTAACACTTTCATTTCTAGTTATAAAAATTGTGCTCTGTTTCCTGCACTTCTGCAGATATTTACTGGTTGGCTTTTCCTTGTGCAGGCTGAAGGGCTGTGTGGATTCTCAATTACCTGGATGACTTACATTCTTACTGATTAAACTGCCTTTTGTGTGTGTCTTGTGAGGGGTGTTGTATTTCAATTTGAGAACCTTAAAAATTTGCATTTTTAGTAGTTAAGTGGATGACTGGATGATTTCTAATTTGTGAAATTAAAAAAAATAAGTTTACTGTCATCCACTTTCTTTAATGACAGTTCAGGCCTCTTTATGTTTATCTTTGTAGTTCCTATCATTTACAAAAACAATTCTTTGGAATCATGGTACAGATGATGTCATAAGTGCAATTGAGACAGATAATTAAAATGGGAATAATGGGCATTTATGCATGTCAACATAACTGGGAAAAAAGGAGTGGTTTTGTAACAGCTTGCACCATCTTGAGATCACCCTTATTTATGGCATTGACTGTGGGAAGGGAGCAGTGTTTGTGCAAAGTTTATATAGATGGACAACACTGAGATATATTTTATTTGAAGACTAACTTATGATGAACTTTAAAAAGCCATTTTTTCATACATGCAAAGCCCTCCAAATAGTAAATTTATTTTAAGATTACGAAGACCAATTTTTCTGATTATGGATGTTCATATTGTAACACTACTTACAGAATGAGGAACTTACTGCATAGACATTTAAACTACTGTGAAAATAAATGTCTTTGATTATTTTTATCTGATACTGGATTTAAAAGATCTCTGATTTTGTGACTTTCAAATGAATTTCCTAATGTGAGCTTCAAGGTTTGATAAAGTTGCCTGTGTATGAATGTGGCAGAATTTTTTTATGTGCATTCTTTCAAAATTAATCCTGCTGAAAAAGTACTAGTCTCTCAGCAACTCAGTACTAATTTAGCTATATTTTTCCAGTTACAAGTGTAATAACTTCAAGGAAAGCTAATGGTGACTTTCAAGCCTGAAAAACACTGAAACATTCTCAATTTTAAAGTTACATCTCAAGTACAATTTCAGGCTAAGAGCTTTCATTAGGGACTTCTATCCTGTGAGTTGATCAGATTTTGATTTTGGGACTTTCTGAACCAGATAGAAGACATGATTTGCTTTTCTGCAATAGGTGTAGATTTCCAACTCAGGGCAAGTGGATACTGTGACTTCCATATCCTAGGGTGAGTTTAGTGAAGCAGATTATTATCTATGCTTCCTTTACTTTAAAATGTACATTTCAATAACCAAAATTCCTGTTTAGAGCCTGAAAGGATCATTGCATTTGACACAATAATTCACAATAGAAAGGCTCTATAACATAATATCATGTGGGTATTGAAATGTCAAAGGGTTGTGTAGATCACCAGGTGGAGTCCTTAAAATTTAGAAGCCCTTTCACCTTCAAACAAGCTTGAGCATCCTAAATATGGTCAGTAACTAGAAACTTATGAAATATTACTGGTAAAAAATAAGCTACATTTCAGTCAGATAGATGCTCAGAGAAAGAATTAGAAGTCTATATCTTAAAATGAAATTTCATGTTTGTAGAGTTGATTCAAAATGTGTTATAAAAAGAATATGGAAAATATTAAAATAATTTTTTCAAAGCCTATCAGAAGGCTTTGAAAGGCTTTCAAAGCCCATCAGAAGGCTTTGCCTTTCCGTTCCAAAGGCAAGCAATCTTTTCTTTGCCATTTCAGTTTTTAATAGCTTTATCAGATAGGGGTGATATTTTGTGACTAATGAATGGTACATATACCAGCCCCATTTCAAGAACAGAATACGAAGTTTTAGACAGAAAATTGAAGAAAAAAATAATAAGACAAAATGAAATGTAGCACACTGCCAGCTACTGCAAGATTAATTGTATATTAATAAGAAGGATAATAAGAGTTAATGTACCAGGACTCAATAATGCATTTGACATAATGTCATATAGGAATTTATTTGTTAAGTTAGGAAATATTGTTGTAACGGAAGAAATTGCTTTGGTGGAAGGAAATAAGGGGTTGAATTCTGGTTTCCAAATATTTAACTTCTACAGTTTTTTGTGATTTAACTCCTTGCCTAGTTCAAGAAAATAGTTTTTCTTTTGTCTTCGAAGCATTATGTGTCTGGAAATTTTTAGTATAGTAGAGGTCCTCCCAGATCAAGAAGAAGCAATCCAGTTCCTTCCATTTTTTTTCAAGAGCTCTTTTCTTGACTTTTAATAATTTATTACCCCACATCACACCTTCCTGGTGATGACTTGGTCCATATTCAATCAGTTGTAACATAGCTGCCTCTCAGAAACAGTTCCTGTTTCTTATGTTTCTCTGCTTCCAAAATATACTTATTTATTCATTTTTTGTGTGGAAAGGGAGACTACCTTTAGAATGGTGGATACTGGAATGCAGTTTTCTATGGTATTAAACTGATCATAGAGTCACCAAATCATAGAACAGTGTGGGCTGAAAATAACATGTTAAGGTCATTTTGACTAAACCCCTGCTCAGAGAAGGTCCTGCTAGTTTGTGTTGCACATGGTATTGTTCAGCTGAGTTTGAACAATTTCAGTCTCCAGCAGTGGAGACTCCACAAATTATTTTGTCAGTCTGTTCCACAGGGGAGCATTTTTTCTTTAAACCAAATCTGAATTTCCTGTGTTGCAACTTCTGCTTATTGCATCTTGTCCTTTCACTGAGATGAGTCTGGCTCAGTTATCTTTATATCCTTCCAGCAGGTCTTTATAGAAAGCAGTAAGATCTTTACATCAGCTTTCTTTCCTTCAAGATTGCTAAGAAAAATTTCCTCAATCTCTTCTTTCATCTCTTGAGCTCCAGCACCCTTGAGCACTTGCTGGCCTTGCCTGGTTATGTCCATGTCTTTTGTCGTGTGAGTGCAGACTGGATACAGTACTCCAGATGTGCCCAGCAGAGTCTCAGCTGTGCCCAATAAAGGGTAAGGATGACTTCCCTTGATCTGCTGGTAGCGCTGTTACTGATACAGCATTTACAAGGGTTGATTGTCCTTGCCAGAGGGGTACATTGCTGAGTCTTCTTTACCTTGAGAACCTTCAGATCTTTTGTGAAACGCTGCATATTCTTGAGTTGTTCTCCAGCTTGCTGCATTGGTTTAATCTGTCTTGGACATAGACTTTACAACTGCCTTTGATGAAATTTGTAATGTTACATTTGGCCCACTTCTGTGGTCTACCCTTTGAACAGCAGCCATGCCTTCCAGTGTGTCAATGCTCCCACCGTCTTCCCAAAGATGTGCTTTACCTTTTCATCCATGTCACATATCAAACACTATCAAACACTAGTGTTGTTCCAGGAGGGATGCACTGGTAACTAGCTGTAGCTGGGCTTTGTAGTGCTTGTCACTACCCTTTGAGCCCAAATGCCCTGGCATTTTTGTGCTCACGTTATCCTGTCCCTCTCCAAACCATACTGTGTCAATTTGTCTATCCTACTGTGGGATCGTATTGAAGGCCTTACTAAAATCAAGGTCAGTGATGCCATAGCTGTAGCTTGGTGCAGGGAGCCCAACATCTTGTCATGGAAGGAAGTCCAATTATCAGGTGTGATTTGCTGTTTAGTAAATTGGTGCTGCCTTTTCCACCTTGTTATCCTTCATGTGTGGGAAATGTCTTCTGGGAGAATTTACCACAGACTTCCTGAGGTACTGAGACTGGGCTGATTCACCTATATCTGTGCACAGATTACCTCTGGGGAAGCCCTGTTTTGAAAATGGGGGCAACATTTGCCTTTTTCTGCATATCAAGAATCAGGAACCTTTCTCAATTGCCAAAACCTTTGAAAGATAGTAGATGACAATCTTGCAGTGGTATTGGCAAGGTCCCTCAGCAATTTCGCATGTGTCTGATGTGATCAGTTGTACTTATGTATATCCAATTGGTCCAATTTAATCTTCTGGAAAAATAATGCTTTACTCCCCTGCACCCTGATACTTGGCTCACAGACTTGACAAACTTTGCCCATCAAGATAAAGAAAACCAAGCTCTTCAGACTTACCCATTCCATTAGGTTCACTGCCACATTGAGTAATGGACCTATCTTCTCTTCAGCCTTCCTTTTTTACTATTTGGTTTCTTTAGAAACCTTTAGAGTTGCTTTTCATTTCCTTTGCTAATTGTAACTTTGCCCAGACTTTGGTTTACCTAACTCCATCCCTATGTGGTTGGATGGTATCTGTGTATTGAATCGAATAGTTTCCGCCTTCTTTCCACCATCTCTGTGCTTCCTTTTTTACGCCTGTGCTGAGTCAGGACATTGTTGCTCATCCATACTGGCCTCCTACAGTGCTTTTTTGGTGTATCACAAAGGACTCTTTTCATACTTTTGAGTAAGGTGTCCTGAAAACCAACAAGACCTCCTCGACTTTTTGCCTTCCCACAGGATGCTACTGAGCAGCTTTCTAAACAAGGTCATGCTTGCTCTCCTGAAGACCAAGACTCTTAACTGTTGTTTGTCTTGCTGCCTTCTTTCAGGGTTTTGAGCTGTACAGCCTCACAGTTCCTGATGACAAGGCTATTGATGACCTTTGTATCTTATACCAATTCTTAGTTTGTGAGTAACAAATTGGAAAGTTCCCTGTCCTGCTTTTTGCCTAATCCATATACAGTGTTGCAAACAATTCCCTTCACAGGTTAAGAACTGAAAGTGTTTCTGGACCTGTTTCCAAATGTTCATTTTCATGCAGCCACCCTGTTCTTAACAGTGAGAGAGTTTACTGGAGCTGAGCACAGTGGCTGTAGTGAAACATTTTTTTAACCAGCGTAGAGGTTGCTGAAGATCAGCCTCACAGGCGTGCCATGCAAACAGTTGACTAAACTTGTGAAAAACGCTCTACCAGCTAGTGCCAATTTAAAGAACACATTTCTTTGTTCTGTAAAAGAGGACTTTCATTAGCTCTAAAAAGAGGAGAGAGATACAGAACAAATGATAGAGAAATTTAAGTGTGTGTCTGTATGTGTTCCCCCAAGCACTCAGCCAGTCCTGACCTGGGAAAATTTTAAGTAGAGACTTCACTGATAGTAAGAGACAAGTGGTCTCTTAAGACCCCCTTTGCCCCCCACCGGCTATATTGGTTTTCCTTGCTCTAAAAGTCCACTTCCTGCTGATTCTAGAAGGAAAGCCTGAAGGAGTAGCTGATGCTCTTTGATTAAACCTGTCTGTGCACACTTCCGAAGTCCTGCACCTGACACAAACCCTGGAAGCTTCTGGGATAACAGTGTCCTTTCCACATTTCCATCTTCCCCACCCCTCAGCCTGTCTCCATTTGGCTTTATACTAAAGAATCTCTCATATGCAGGTTGGGAGGGAACTGTATAACTCTGCAGTTTTTTCAAAGCAGAGTTTGGACTTGATCCTAATAAATAAATCTTCTATGACAATTTAATCTAGCTGCATATTATAGCCACAATGTAACCATTGAAAAGAATCTTCTCTGACAATACACTGGAAGGCAGTAGATTTATAGTTATACAACAGAGGTGCAAATGTGTTCTCAAATATTTCTGATAAAATAAAAATGTGTCATAGTAGCAAAAGGGAGAAATTGGCTAGAGCAACACTTGCGAATTTATTGTATGATAGTATTTAATTGAAAAGTTACATCGTATGGGATTTTTTAATGTTTTTTAATTTTTTTTTTTTTACTGTTTCCAATGTTTCTGCTGGATGTTTTACTTCCATGAACTCCTCTAGATGGTACTTATCAATTTAGTGAACTAATTATGAAGGTTTTGCGTTTGTAGTGGCAGAATTTAAATCTGTGTATTGATGTAATTCTGCAGTGATGGGCATCTCCTTCTGGATGGAGATGTCATGACTTGTACTGAACTGGAGCTCTTCAGCCAGGACAGGTCAAATGTGGCTCCTGCAGAATCCCCATCTCATCATCAGTCAACACTGCTGGAGACACGTAGTGCCTGGGTACTGTGGGTTGTGTCTCTGCTGGCCCACGTTTACTCCAGTGCTGCAGTCAGTTGTTTCTCATAATCCCAGAGTGATGGGACACTGCAGAAGTCCTGTTGACTCAATAGCTTCAGTTTCTTGCCAGCATGGTAGCTGTAGGTTGTTTTGTGCAGTGTAAGTAAGTTCACAAAATCACAGAATATGCTGAGTTGGAAGGGGCCCACAAGGACCATTGAGTCCAGCTTCTGGTCCTGCACAGCACCATCCCCAAGAGTGACACCATGTACCTGAGAGCACTGTTCAAACAGTTTCTGAACTCTGCCAGGCTGGTGCTGTGACCACTTTCCTGGGGAGCCTGTTTCGGTGCCCAGCCACCCTCTAAGTGAAGAACCTTTTCCTAATATTCCACCTAAACCTCCCCTGACACAGATTCAGGCCATTGCCTTGGGTCCTGTCGCTGGTCACCAGAGAGCAGAGATCAGTGTCTGTCCCTCCTCTTCTCCTCACAAGGAAATTTTAACAGCAGTGAGGTCTTGCCTCAGTCTCCTCCAGGCTGAACAGACCTCAGCAGCTCCTCATACGGCTTCACCACCACCCCCTTCACCATCCTCATGGCCCTCCTTTGGACACTCTCTAATAGCTCTGTCTCTGCAGCACACTCCCACTGTGTATGTTGTCACAGCTTCTTCGTTATCTTTGTAATCCCAGAGTGCTGATACACTGCTAATGAGAGTTTGGGTGCACTAACTATGTAGGAATATTGGTTTGCAAAAATTAAAAATGCTTATATACCAGTAGTCATGGAATGAGATTTCCTGAGGATTTCAGTAGGAGCCAGTTCATGACTGAAAGAGGTATCAGCCACAGGTCAAGATGCGTATCAGGTTGATAAATGTTTCTTTTTGCTATGCAAAATTTTCTTACGGGAATTTTTGTTAAACACAGATTGTTTTCTTACTGTTGTGTCTGATATGTGCTTTCCCCATATTAAAAACAGGTGGAGAAAGGACATTGTAAAAGTCTGCAAATAGTTACAGCAAAAAGACTCATCAGCCTAAAGTTTAATTCATCCCGAAGAGTAGAAAAACTCACTAGATGAATAATGGTTTCTTTAAAAGCTCCTCACATTTTATCAATATTGCCTCCAGAGAAGTCACATAAATTCCTCTGTCATACCCTGTGGAATAGATTTTCAAGTATTTTATGAAATACTTTGATTCTGTTTTTGAAGAGTTTTCTTTAGCTCCAACCACGGATTTCAAAAGTAGTTTGTTTTAGTTTAGAGTTTTCATAGGTATTTGTGATTGACTATCTTAGAACTCTGATTTCAGTAGATAAGTATAAAGAATTTCCAACAGAAAGTTGTTTGAGATTTCTCTTTTCATATAAATAATTTCTGTTTCATGAGACTGTGTTTGAGTAAATATGTCTGATGTTTCTTGGTAACGTAAGAACAAGCAGCATTCCAATAAATTGTGAAAATGGGGCAATGAGAAAATTAGGAATCTTTTACTCCTTCAATAAATTCACATCTGAAAAGTGAAGATAAGTTTCTTGAGCATTTCTCAAAATCATTCCCTGAGGATTACATAACACCAATTCTGTGGTGACAGGATACAAGGATTTATACTTCTGTATAACAGATTGAAATCCACTTTGTGCTGTTATAACTGGGGGGAAGATCCTTGCCTAACTAAAAATGTCATACTTAGTTGAACTTCAAGAATCTAACTTCAAAATTATTAGTAGCCTCTTGCTCTGTGTTCGCAGGAAATTACTTGGCATGCTCGTTTTAATTCCACATATACTATCAGCATATATGCACCTAATGTTTCTGGCTGTCCACAAAATTGGGCATTTCAATTGGATTATATAAATAGCTTGCTGTTCCCACAGGGAACCTCTACATGGCTACGTATTCACAGTCCTGCACAGGGGGATGCCAGCTTGGCCTGAACTTGCTCTTAGCTCGTAAATGCCATTGGTATGGTGCAGCGTTTGGGTTATGCACACAGTGGGAAGGCAGATGGCTCAGGCTGAACTTGTGGTTTAGCTGTGATTACTCAGCTTTGCACTTGGTGGAGGTTCACATCAGGCCAGCTTAGAAAGTCACCAGAATGAACTCTTGCCTGCAGGCAGGGATTATACAGATATCAGAGTGTAATTTTTATGTCCATTAGTGTATTTGCCCAGGAACTTCCATTTGACTTCTCTGCTGCATGAGGGAAAAGGAAAATCTTGCAGCGATTAGATGTGTATGATCTATTCTATTTCTACCATTGCCTTAAGTGTAATTAAGATACTACACTGTTTCTTATCAATAACATATTGATTATAATCTTTTGCTTCCACTAAAATATTTATTTAGGTTTTATTTTGATTTCATATTTCAGAACACTTTGAAAGTCTTTGTTTATTCCCACTGCTCTATTTTTCCACTTAGTGCTTACCTTCACAAACAGGTGAAAGATTGCAAAATATCTGCATAGAAGGATTCAAAAGACCCAGAGGATTGTGATATGGCCATTAATTATAATGAAATTGCTATTCTGTCAATTTTGAATTACTTTTCCTCACTTTGTTTCATTTTCTAGAAAATATCTTGATGTAGCATAGAACAATTGTAGTCCTAGAAATACCATGGTCTGAAATGTCAGTTTCTTTCAATTGTTTTAGTTTTCTATTCTTCATACTCCCTCCTGTTTTGGATTCACATAAGCATTAGTCCAGATTCATCCCAAATATCTTGTAATTGTACAATAATATTTACATTTTTACATTGCAGACAGCATGTCTAGAGAAAACAGATGGCTGATTTTTTTTCTGATAGATGTAAGTCTGAAGCAATTAAAAAGAGGAGTTAAGGAAAACTGGAAAGAAAAGCTGCTGCTTCTTGTACAAAGGGCTTTTTTGGTTGTAAGTGTCATAAATTTGTAATGGATGCAAGACCTCAGGCTTTTTTGCCTCCCTCTCCTCTTAAATTCGTCAATAGCTACACTACATTCATTTTTTCTCTTTTTTGTTACAACCCCTATCCTTGGAAATATATGGGGGAAGGGAAATCTTGTCATTCAGCTAGCCATGTTTCCTGGGATATTCAAGGTTTATTATTTGTTTTGGAAACACAGGAGCTTTATTCGGGTTATTCTTGGGCATCTGCTCTCTACACATTTTTCTTTCAGGACCCAATGTGCCTTTTCCAAACTTTTGAATGTGCCCAGCAATTTCACAAAACACCTTTAAATGGAATCAGTAACTACTAGGAACTGAATTGAAAGCTTATAATTTTGTCACTTGTAAAGCTGTTGGTCACAAAAGTACCGCTTTCTTATGTGTCTGGACAGCATCACAACAGGTTTCTGCTCAATTTCTAGTCCCTAGGCTACGTCTGTACTAGCAAATGAGTAAATGCCAGGGAATGTTCCTGGGCAGCAGATCTCACTCCGTATGGCTAAATTATTAGAATGGTCCTCGGTATGTTTTTGGGAAAAGCCAACTAGCATTCCCAAATATTCCCACGCACCACTCAGGAGTTAACCCAGGCCATGGAAAATTTCCATTAGCTAGTCTGAATGCTGCCACCGTGTTTTCGTAAATAACAGGGTTTAATAAAGGGTCAAGGGCTGTTCAGCACCAGTTCACTTTTTGGTGCAGATACCAGTTTGCATATGTGTGTTCCACATATACTCTAACTCATTATTTTCTTCAGCTTTCCTTCCCATGTCCTGAGCCTTCCAAAGAAAGAAAATTAATCTGCTGGCTGAAAGGCAATCATAGCATGCTCCGGACAGGACCTCAGTGTGGACAGGGACAGGAACAGGACAATGGAGCAAGCAGCAGAAAGCACCTGCAATTCTCTTTCTCTATGACCATACATGATATGTCCTGTTCTGATCATAGAACAATTATTTTGACTCATTTCCTGCATTAAAGGGAGGAGTCTATATTTTCTTGGGAAATTATTTGTATTGCAGGAACTTGAAAGCTTCGAGGACCCAGTGTGCCAGAGGCAGCTTGCTAGCCTTTCCTGTGATCCAACAACTCACTGCACTTAGCATATGAGATCAAAAAGAGTGAATGAACAAAACAGAGTGGTGTGCTGAAAGCCAGGGAAATGAATGAGCTTCATCCTCTCTATCTGAGATTCCACATGTGAACATTTATATCTTAATTACAGGATTCAACTCAAGTACACAGAGAAAATATGTTATGCAAAATTTGTCTGTATTTACATAGGTTGACTAATATTTTACATACTGCAGCAAAACAGAATACATTTTTTAAGAGTTTTCATTTTGATATACATGACATACAGCCAAGTCATACAGTAAAATCCCAGCCTCATTAAAGTGAGCAACAGAGCTTTATATTGTCTTTGATCAAGTAAGAGTTTTATCCCTGTACATTTTTCATGGATGTTTGTTCACTTGTTTAGTTGTTCAAAGACTGATGTTCTCATACACTGTGTTAACTAAAGTAAGATGGTGGCATATTTTAATAATGATTCATCTCTTCCAAACAGATAGCATTATTTAATCTCATTACAGGACTTTTCTGATCCTTTTTGAACATTAAAGGTCCAGACCAGTTCCCACACAAGTCAGTAACATTTGGATCAGATTCAAGGAGATGTTTGGCTTTATCTAGCTTATGCTGCCATGGTGAAAATGCAACTGCCTGGGGAATTTTCACAGCATTATTTGACCTTTTGCAAGAGCTTAGATTGAATATCAGAAAAGTGTGTTTTCAAGAGGGCATCGGTTCTTACATAAATCTCTCAGCTCTATGCTTTAAATCTAATTTCTGGTACAACTTCTAGCTAAATTCCCTGCATTCTGCTTTACAAAGTGGCACAGTTTGAAAAAAATGGCATGCTTTAATTTTCAGACAATGATTTAAGGATGTTGGCAAGATAAGGTTTGGGGATGAAGGCAATACCTTTCTTGGACCAGTTAGTGTAGACCTGATTCAGAGCATGAAAAAATCTTAATCGTCTCAGATAATTTTAATGATGTATATGTAGGTATCTACATCTCAACTAGCCATGCTTAGCTCTTTTACAAAAAGTGGAGATAAATAGGCACTTCTAATATGCAGTTCAATTTAGATATTTACTTGGGGCAGTGAGTCATGCTGTGGAAGGGCTTATTTCTGTCCATCAGCAATGTGGAGGGTTCGGGATGCCGAGTTCAGTTGCAGATGTCTGCATTGTGTACATCTATATTTAGTCAAATCAATCGTGTCTGATTGTGTCACACATAATGGATATGATTAGATATTATCTCATTTCCCAAGTCAGTTCTGGTGTCAACATGAGTATACCCCATTAAAAGCAGCAGATTATTTTCTGCTGTGCTGAGTGACTCATGTTTAAATTTTTTAAAAGAAAAATAGACCATTCTGACATACATTGTGTTTCTTACTGGTGGGTTACTTGTGTGGCTAAAGTCAGAAAGATCTTGTGTAGTGAGGTAAACTGTGCACAGCAGGAGAGAGACTGCTTGACAGAAGAGTTCCTCCAGATCTCATTAGTAGTAGAAATGTGAGTCAGTGTTCTGAGTAATTTTTAGGGAGTATTTAGAAATGCCTGGGGTATTCTGCTCAGGTGTGTTGAAATCTTCTGTGCAACAGTATGAGAATCAGCCTGATTTGGTGCTTCTAGGCAGAGTTGCTGTCGTTCAAGCAGTCCTGCAAAAAATTCCACAGCCATTCAAAGGAAAGTGATTTGTTTACTAACTCTGTCAAAGAAGCATTTAGGAATAAAAGTCAAAATAAGAGGTGGTAAGGAACTTCTCGTTCTCTGACCTGTCATTAAAAACAAAGTAAAACATAGAAGCATTGATTTAGAAATTAAACTTATAAAATTATAGACTTAACCATACCAAGCTCTGCTAAATCTGCGTCTTGAATTTGATGGCATATTTTGATATTTCTTACAAGTTACTGCCCAGTGTCTGGACTTCAGCACTGGGAACAATTACAGTACTTGTTCCTTAAACACCAGTTTTTTTATCCTGATTCCTTCAAACCCTATTATCCACAAATGCATACACATCCTGTCCTTGCTCATTTAACCTATCTAAAAGTGTCCCTTTATGAGCTAAGTTGCAAATTGGCTTGTTACTTGGAAAATTGAGATGATAAAACGTTGTTATGAGAGAATGTTCTCTGAAACCTCTCCAAATGAAACGTACATAGGGGCAAAGTCATTAATGACCATATGAACCCTGCGTTTTCATACATATTTAGCCTTGCCATAAAAATGATTGAGGTGACAGGGCATGTATAGGGAACGCACAGACAGCTGTGATGGTTAATTACTGTGTTTGATTGTCAGTTTATCATATTTGAAAAAATGTTATTATGACAGATGGTGCTCATAAAGGTAGAGCTCAAGATTCCTCTAAGTCCTTCTGAGGCTTCCTGGGTGTCTGTGGAGTAGCCAGAAAAATAAGGATTAGAAGAAATAGGAGCTATATCAGTAAACGATCATAAGGGCAAAACCTTTCTCATAAGATGAGTGCTATTTATTTATTTTTGCATAGTATTTTCAAATAACTCCTGTCACATCACTGAATTCTGGACCCATGAAATGGATGCGAGGTTTTATTCTGGCATTGTCTCAAAGGCCGTTTTGATGTACACAGTCATAACCAGATATGGGTAACTCATGCAAAGAGCTGTGGCTCCCTGTCACAAAAGCAATTTCAGAAGCCCAGGAAATAGAACACAAAAAGTGATGTTTCACAAAACACAGGACATTTATTAGTTCTTTACCAAGGGCAGCATTTAGGACATACTTCTTTAATCCTAGCAAAACAGGTTATTTGGGAGCATTATTTAGTTTCTGACAGTATTCAACACAAAAACACCCTAGACATAACAATGGCTTCTGTAAAAGGTGGTATTTTATTCCAGACCTATTTTATGATATTTATTATTCAGTTTTTAGTAGTTTTGCTTTTGCAAAAAGCCTTAGTGCTCAGGGATCTGGTGACATAATTGTATTCTTTCCAGAAGCAAAAGCAGACAGAAATTAATGGTTACATCTCAGGGCCACTGACACCAAGCATAAGACATAATCAGTTGTTTTTCCTTTTAAGGCACAAAAACGACAGTTTAGCAATTAACTTGTGTCCTTGAAGATCAAGATTAAAACGTGTCCTTTTGACACTAAGCAAAGCACTTGAGACCTCTTTTAAACTTTGCAATGATTGCCCTGCAGAGAATCCCAAGTTAATATTTGGGATTTACTCTATGCCTGAAGTCACTAAAACCTTTCATTTCCTCACTAATGAATTCCAGAACAACCGAAAAACAAGTTTCCCTAGAAAATGAGCTGCTTCATCCTTTGGTCTTATTCCAAATGAATTAACATCTAGGGGAATGTTTTCCTTTGTTGTCATCAGGTTTTGGATTTGAGTTTCTGCTGTCTTGAGGGAAGAGGACTCGGCTTGAGTTGTTACCTGTTTTAGGGAAACAGAATCTGCCAGCAGATATAAAGCCAAGTAGGTTATGGATGTTCAGTGTTCCATGTAGTGATGTCTGCAAGTTTCTTACTTGGAATTTACTTTCTTTTTACTTCCCCTGAAACATTAACTCAGATGGGAGGTCTACTTGCAGGTGTTCAGTATTTCTGTGGAATTTATAATAACTGTAAGAAGCCTTTCCTGGGTACTAGGTAATGTGAATTTTGGCAGTGTAAGACAGCAACATGTTCAGACTATTTCTTTAATACATTATTGATGCTGTCCATAATTTCATGTGAAAATAGTAATCAAAATGCTTCACCAGCTGCCATTTCACTGATTTGGGGTTTGGGTTTATTTTTCTGATTTTTTGTTGGTTCTTTTTTTTTTCCTGCCACACTGACCCTGAATAGTAGCAGTACAGCTGGGAGTAGAACTGATGTAACCCTGTTATGCCAGACTAAAGCCTCGACCAGGATCTGCTGATTTTATGATGCAGAAGGAGCGGCAACATGCAGCCAGAAAGGGGCAGGCAGTGCGTTTTTCTGGAGTGCGTATGATCCAAATTCAGGCTGCCTCTGACACCCATGGATTGGTATTGCAGAGAAATGTCCGAGATAGTGTACTGTTTCAGGAAACAGAGTTTGTGTTCTTGAGTAATTTCCTGACCTGAATTCCTGGTTGTTAACTTTTCCTTTAATTTTCTCATGCTGTTTCCTATTTAAAGAACATTTTTCCCTTTTGGATCAACTGACTGCCATCTTTTCATTTTTTAAAGTGCCTTAAATAACCCAGGTGCCAACATGAGAAGTATGTTTATGAGTCAGGTTTATTGCATTATATTCTTTCTTGTCAGCAGGGCGTCCTGATAGAGCTGTGTTATGATAACACAACCCTTTTAGGTCATTCAACCAATTTTTTATGAGCCAGTTCAGCTAATCCTATTCAGAAGATTCTCAGACTTCATTCAGGTTTCCTTTTCTCTAAGAAAAAATGTACCATTGAGATTCATATTGCTGATGATGTTTCAGTGCTATTGTTTGATATTTGATAATATTTATTTTGATTGCCTGTTTCTGATTTTAACTAATTTAAAAATATTTTAATGTTTGCTTATCTTCTTTTATTAATGGAAATTAGTCAAAAACTTGAGACATTGCGCCCCAGAGTCAGCAAAAGTTAAAGGAAATATGTATTCTCTGTTGTGGCATTGTTTTTCTCCTCTAATAAATTTGCGATAAATTTAGCATCCTTTCAACAGGCTTGTTATTGCTCAGTATTGCTCAGTTCAGTGTTTTGAATCTGTTGTGATTGCTCTAGAAATTGCGTTACATATGAAAAGTTATGCAAAGGAGCACTGAAGAGCTAGACCCTGACTGTTACGTTTGATGATGCAGACAAAGGGAACATAATGTATTAAATTTATTTTCTCCCTCCCATAGCAATGAAAGCATATTGATTTTCTTGGAAAGAATGAGACTGACACAGCAAATAAACATACTTTTGCTATTACTGACTGTCTAGAGAGTGGAATAAACTAAAAAGAACGAAAGCAAATACTATTAATATCTCTGGCCCAATTTTTAGAAGGTTTGTAAGTCTCACAGTTAGAGACCAGTGTAGAAACTGATGAAGAGGGGACAGGAAGAAATAGTACAACAATTCATATATGAAAACCTGAGAACAAATCCTTAGGTTTTGTATTTGTGTGTAATTCTTGGGCACTGTCATATATACAAAATCAGGATATAGGTAAAATTGAGTGGTTTTTATAAGGAACATTGAATAATCAGCTCTTTGCATCTGTTTCCACTGTTTCTATTTTATTTCATCTTTTCCTTTTATTCAGTTTTGAAGCTATTTTTAATTTGCTCTGAATTCTTTAACTGTTGGTTTAAATTTTCTTGTAATGGGTAAGAGAGGTCTGTTCTCTTCTGCATAATTCTTCTCAGACTCCCATAATGCCCGTCTCTTTCCCCCAGTAGTATTTTTCATGACTAAGAAACAGAAAACACAATATCCAAAATGCAGATCTCAAAAAGAAAGACTGTGATAATCCACCATATTTTTCATAGAATTTTTAACATCTGCTAGTGCCAGGCATTTAAGGAGGCACAAAAGGTGTTTCAGTAAGAAATTAATCTGTTCTGAAACTAGAGGTAGCATTAAATGAATATGTTCACTTTTTTGGATAGCTGACCTAATTTTTGTACAGTGAACTTGGCCCAGATGCTTCATATCACTATTACTTATTTATAGGTAAAATGCAAAGTATTTTTAGAAAAAAAAGTAAAAGCTCATTCTTTACTTACAAAAGTTTTTTATTTAGGTCACACAGAAAGAAGACAGTGGGAAATTTTATATAATGCAAATGAAATGTGAATGAGGAAATCTAGTTTTGTCTGTGTTTCCAACCAAAGCAACCACTCTAGAATCAAGCGGCAATGAGACTTGTGGCAAACTAAGGCAAGGGTAACAGTTACACCAGACATAAACTTCTTTGAGCTAAATTCTGCACAGCTTTAGGTGATCAGAATTATTTCTGCTTCTTCAAATGAGATAATTTGATGATCGTTTTGCCTTTAGTACTAAGCACTGGAATGCTCTCACTTTGTTTTTCAGAGCAGAGATCATTTCCTGTTGCTTGTCCTGTGTACAGAGATACCAGGCGTCTCTGTAGAAAGGTTTCCTTTGGGCAGTGTGCAGACTGTCTGTGAGGAGATTTTGATTATTGGCATAATGAACTGAGGACTAGACTTTGGGATACATCACTTTTATTTACCAGCTTGATTAGTGTTGAATAAGCAGTGAATAGGTTGATTGGATACCTTCGAAAACAGTCCAATACATTCGCTTAATAGTCTTTATCAGTGTGGAATTAAAGCATTGCACAAACTCCTCTCCTTAACAGATTACTAAATGTTTGAAACCCTGTTTTGATGACAGCTTGTGTGAACACAATTACCTTACTTCATCCCAGTCTGGTACATTTTTTTCTGAAGCTGAGAATTTATTTTCATCAAAACTGGCCACAGCATAAGTTCACTGTTTTTAATTATTCCTGGAAGATCAAGACTTAGATAGATTTTAGGTAGATTCATTGCTTGCATTGAGAGACATATCTTTTTGTGCAATGCAAGATAAATTTCCTAAGCAGAACAGAGCTGGAGATAGACAACAGTTGTTATCAAGTACAGTTGAAGCTTGCACAGCCTGTTCAGCACACCTTTTCCTTCCAGAGGCAATTTCAATCTCATTCCTTTCAGTTTCCATATATCTACTTCATCGCTACACCAATAACAGTTGCATGTTCATGAAGTATATTCTGGATAAAATCAGGAATTGGCATCAGGAAAATCCAACTAGGGTTCTGATTCCTCTGCATCATCAGTGATCTCTGAAAGCTCAGTCAAAAAAAAAAAAAAAGAGCCCTAGAAGAGTACCTGCTCTTTGTACAGATTTAGCACTGTTTGCTGTAAAATGTGTGAATGGAAATTCAGCATTCTTGCAAGTGGAAAGTGAATCCAAGCTGTGTATGACAGGACAATAGCTGTGTTATTTCCTGTGTTATTTCCAATTCTTGTACTTCAATGACCATCTTCCATTCTATTTCTGGGTTCTAAAATGGTTTGTGGAATAGCAGGTATCTACACTGTGTTTAACAATAATATTTTAATTTAATGAATTGTTTGTTATATGAACCCTCCGAAGTTTCTATGGTTCAAGGAGTTGGAGAATCCCTGAAAATAAATGATTTATCCATCAATAGCAGGAAGATTTGTAAACAAGGGAGCATGCCTTGTTAATTTTCCCAAGTCCTTTCTAAGCACCATAAAAATGTTGCATGAGATAAGTGATACGCTGTATGTTTTCTAAAATCACTTGACAAGATTCCTTGCTGGAGATTATGAGCTGTGGTAAAATGGTGTTGAGTGAAAGATGAAATAGGATATTGGCCAATCTCCAGAAACCAAGAAACAGCCATAGATGGATCCTTTTCTAATGGAAGGGAGCTAAGGTTGGAGTAATCTCAGAGGTGAAAGAAAGTTGAAGAGTGGTAATAGCACAGACAGGAGAGACAAATGCTGTCCTACAGCTTGAAAAAAAATTATACCATGTTTTCTGGGAAAGTAAACATACCCTCTGTATTTTAAAGAATCAGAAATAGAAATGGTAGATGAGCTTTTGATTTTTTGGAAAATTTAATCTGTTTTGGATTGTTGTATTTTTGGAGTAAAACCTCTACATTTAATCTTACAATTACAAGGCAAGGGATTTTGAGCCCTAATTATCTGACTAGGTGATTATCTGTCTGCTGGAATCTGGTGTATCTCCCTGCAATGTTTGTGCAACATTTTCACTGTATGTATTCCCTGAAGAATTTCTAAGTAGGATGCCTTTTCTGCCTGATCTGGTTCAGTTGAATGTTATTAACAGCTATTTTCTAGTTTCAAACCATGTGAAGTGCAGCCCATTAGTGCCTTAAATACCTTTAATTTTACACATGAAACTAGAACCCAAAGTATTGAGAAGAATGTTGTGGTGTTTTTCAGGTTTTTATATAGTATATTAATTTCATAGTATATTATTATTTACAAGCAATTTATTAATATCCTCTGGCAGGTTTTGAATATGGATATAGTACATGACAATATTGTCTCTAGTAAGTGTTGTTTTAAAAATAAATGAAGGAGTTAAGAAAGTGCTTGGGGAGAAGCGTTTCACAAATGAGGTTAATTAACACATATGTCAGT
Source organism: Ploceus nigricollis (assembly GCA_013399945.1). NCBI lineage: Eukaryota > Metazoa > Chordata > Aves > Passeriformes > Ploceidae > Ploceus > Ploceus nigricollis. The sequence goes on along the minus strand of VXBC01010530.1, from coordinate 575,011 downwards.
AAGCAGCATTCAGTTTATGAAAAAAACCCCAGCAGAATGGAAATGGCTGTGGTAAAAGGGCACAGTTAAAATAAACTGAAGAATAGCAACACTAGCAAGTGTGTAGAGTTTCTCTGCTTTTAAAATATCTTCCTGAATGTGACAACATTATGAGCTAAAGTGAAATTAATTTTTAAACATCTTCGGATAGCAACTCCACTGCTATCAGAAGGCTAATGCCTCAGGACTGTAATAGGACATCGCTTCATATCTGAGGCATGACTTAAATATACCCTTCCCCAGCATTGCTTGAGTTTTCTTTCTGTTTTCCTTTTTTTAGTCAACAAAATTCTACCAGAATCTTTCTTGTACCTCTGTGAAGTCTGCCTATTCTAGCAAGCAGAACAGAATAAAGGCTGCTAGGTTAGGTTTACTCATTGTTCACAGATTTAGGAGTCTTTCACATGCTGCACCTACCCACAGTGTTCAGCTGTGGCCTTCTGGAGTCACACCCTCTGCAGTTCCACAGCTGGGATTTAGCTGGAGCTCATAAATGTGTAACTGTACTTAAGGGCCCTACCTCTCCAGCCATTACTCTTTGCTTTGGGAATATGAGCTAGTGACTGTGGATAGTGTCACTTCCCTGACTGCAGACAGCCTGAAACCATAGTTTCATGAAGTACGAACTGCCCACTTCTCCTGAATTAGATATCTGAGGTTTCCTGCCTTTATTTCAAAATCACCTGGTCCCAGCAGTATTAAGCTTTACAAGTAGTGAAGCACTATTAAATGGAATTAAATCCTCTTAAACTGAAACCCCATGTACTTGCATCTGGTGTTTTTTCCCCTCTAAAGGTCAAGAGATGCTATGCTATGTTTCATACATTATGGTGTGAACTGTTCAGAAGAGGGGAGCTATTAGAAAAAGGTTCTGACTGTGCTGTCAGGTACTTTAAAGAACTCGAGGTTCAAACTAGGTTGGGAGAACACAGGGGGAAGTTTTCCTCAGCTGTGTTTTTTACTCACGTAGGAAGAAGCTGATCATCCATGAGGCTTACACTGGTGTTGCTCTCTAGCTGTGAGCCATAGTTGTATACGATTTTGCAAAGGCAAGAGGAGTGAGCTTTAGAGGATGCTATATGGCACCAGTAGAATACCCACCAGTGTTGCTGGAGAGTTTCTAGGCTCTTGCAGCAGCATTGAGAACTCGTGCCATTGAACTTTCATATTTCAGCCCTGGAATGGCTGGGAAGAATGGGCTGCTACAGAGCTAATCAATCAGTGGTTGATTCCCCCATCTTTCTGGTACGTTGTACACAGATGTAAGTGTCTTTTAAAGCTGTTGTTTAATTTCAGACATTGATATTTATTATAGAAGAACTTAAATCAAGATCAGCTGTCTGAATGGTTGAGTTCTTCAAATTCTCAGGAAAGACTACAGCTCAGGACAGTTTCTATTCCTTAAATTTATTTACATTAACCTCTTGAGTCTATTTTTTTCTCTTAGGCGTGAAGTGATTTTTATAAACATGAATCCATTAGCTCTAAATTACCACTGCACTAAATCAGATTCCATGTCCCTTTGATAAATTGTGGCTTTCCTCAGAGGAGGAACAAAAATGTAATTTTGTCTCTAGTATATAGATGTACCTTCCTGTTGCCTAATTTAATAATCTTTATCCACACTGAAGTTTACATAACAAAATGTCTATAAAAATATTTTGTTGAGCAAAATTTTTACATCTATGTGATACAAATATTAAAACTATTGAGACTGGAATAGATTATAACAGAAGCTTTTGGAATGTGCTGTAGGCTATGGAAACACCTACAGACATGGGAATGGTTCAAGAAAACCTTTTCAAGTAGGCAACTATATGCAATTATAGATATTACTTGGTATACACATGATTCTATGTCTAAATATATATATATTTAGACATATATATATATAAGAGGCAATTCAATCCCAGCAGTGGATTTTTGTTGGCTGAATTTGTCTTGTTGCCCCTTGAGCCAGTTGTTAGCTTTTATCACCTGTAGCATTGCGTGACATGTTGCACTTACTAACTGCACAGTATGACAGAGCACCTCCTTTGCCTTGCTTTGGATCAGTAATCTGCTAATTTACTTCCTGCTCCCTTTTCTTCAGTTTCTTTTGTAGGGATAAGGCTCTGCTTGTACTTGTTCCTGAAAAAAAATAAAAACAAAAGAAAGGAGGACAGGCAGAATAAGCGATCAGCTCTCCCTTCAAGCGCTACTTAGAACATGCCTATTTGTGGTCAAATTGAAGAAGACATGGCAGAAGGAAGATGCACACCATAAAAGGGTGATGTCGTGTCTCCAGACAGGTTTAACTGTATTGTTCTGTCAGTGCATTGGCATATGTTCTCTAGATAGAGGGGGGGTGTGTGTGTATGTGTGTGTGTAAATGGGTCTCTGATCTTCATCAGCTCCCAGCCAATCTCTGGGATCCTCTGTAGCTCTTCATTAGTGGTCCTGTGATGACTCAGAAATGTAAGCAAGAGAGCTGTGCGTGAGCAGTCCTTGGGGCAGGGAATCAGAGCAGGATGCCAACTGCAGGCATCCTATTTGTGAACTGTAGACGGTGAGTGGACAGGAGCATATTAAATGCTGAGAAAATAACCTGGCCCTTATGGATTCATAGGTTTCAATCTGTTTTCTGTTTAGGATTCACTAAAACTAGAGATGCTGTGTCTTTCAGGTTTGCATTTTCCAGTTTTTTTCAGCTGAAGGACCACTATTACTGGTCTAAATATGATTAATATGCCCAGGTTCTGTTTATGTGGTTGGGAAATGGGAAAGCACAACCCAGAGCTTGAAAGAGGAAATCCACATGAAATTGTCTATTCTGCTTTTCCCCTGCCTTCTAAATCCTCTGTCATCATCATAGATAGATCACTTCATGAGTGAATAGAAAATGCTGGTTTAAAAAAATCCCCTTTATTTTGCATCGTAGGCTATTGTTTTGAGTAAGAGCTCACAAAAGGAAAATACAAAGGAAAATACAGAGTTGTGTCTAAGTGACTACTGTAGACAGTAGTCTTTGTGGTACAGTCTGATATTAGAATCAAATCTTCTCTCCTCACTTCCTGCCACTGATTCCTGTCCTCACACTGTCTCGCACCAGGAGACAGCGCAAGGGTCTGCATCTGTGTGATAATCTGGATTTGAGACCTGGGCTTAGAGTAAGCATTTTTCTGGAGGGGTGTGGGGAGAAGAGGAGTTTGCTTATTTCAGAAATGTTAATTTTTATTTAGATAGCTCCTTGCTTGGGGTCAGCCTGGAGATATCCCGGCGCATCTGTCAGGACACTGAATGACATGGTACAGCAGTAGCCATGAGCAGCCGAAGCAGAGCAGAGGGTTTGGAGTGTTTCTGCAAGAATGCTCATGAAACAGCATCCTGACCTAATTTATGAAGCAGTTAGCAAAACTGCTGCACTGTATAAAATATGACAGTACAGGAATTAAACTGTTTAGTTGAATAAAAATTAGGCTTTATCCTTTTGAAATTAAAAAAAAAGAAATTAAATTTGTCCCTCTATGGGAATCAACATTTTATGTAACAATATTTGGAGAAATAAAACACTGAACCTTGTCTTTAGTTTATTGTTTAAAAGATATTTTCTCTTTAAGAATCTCAGCGTTTCCAACAGTTGAGAGCCAAGTTTTAGCATTGGTACAAGTATCCACACTCTATTTAAAGTGCTTTTATTTATAACTAGTGGGACACAGCACTAAAGCACATGCTACACGGTAGTANTTTGTCTAGTGGCATTGGAGAGGTGGCCTTTCCACCCTCCAATCCACTGTCACTTTTGTAAACCTATAAATATTAGAGTCAGAAAATAAAAGTCCTTCTCTTTTTCACCTTCAGCTGTGTGTGCACGCGTGTGTGTTCTCGTGTCCAACAGTAACATAAGAGAAGTGGATTTTGCTTTTATTTGATTTCTTGTCACTTCATTCCTAAGGAACTCTGCGAAAGTAACAAGGGCTGTGGTGTTGATGTCTGCTATTTCACTGCTAATGTAATAATGTTCTGTTTATAGAAGCATGTTTGTCATAGACAGACAGCTGTGTTTGTGTTACAGCCACTATATCGATTGTGATCCTTCTAACTGAACAAAGTTTTAGCTTCATTTAAAAAAAACATGACCAGTTAGCTTCAGCGATTTAGTCTTGATGATTTAGAAATCATCAAGAGTAGTCTTATGATACTAATAATGATAAGAGAGTTATGGAAACTCCAGTGATGACTCTAGTATGAACTGGATGTACTTTTTCAGAGGGCTCCTATCTAAGTAAATAAATGGTTCTTAAATTGCCATCTCAGATGAAGTCAGGCCTCGAATTCTTAAATTGCTAGCTGCAGTGGCTTATTAAGACAGAAAGGCCAGTGATACTTAGTGGAGAGGAGAATCTTGCTTGGGGCAAGCAGGCACCTGGCAATTGTTGTCTACAGTGGTCTTCCTGACAGTCATCTCGGAGAGATGTGAGTAATGAAAGCCATAACTCACCAGAGCTGCTGGGCACAGCAGCCTGCTGGCAGGTGGCTGCACTGTACAGTACTGATAGCTCTGCAAAAGGCATGGCTTGAAATGGACAGAAAGCACTTGACCAGAAAATGGAGTTTCTGAAAGGGGAGGTGGTTTCAGGGCTAACAGAAGGAACCTCAACAAGGACCGTCAGCTGCAGTGGCAAAGTCAGG
>VXBC01010530.1:478525-569293 GCA_013399945.1 Ploceus nigricollis | reverse complement strand
TGGAGAGGTGGCCTTTCCACCCTCCAATCCACTGTCACTTTTGTAAACCTATAAATATTAGAGTCAGAAAATAAAAGTCCTTCTCTTTTTCACCTTCAGCTGTGTGTGCACGCGTGTGTGTTCTCGTGTCCAACAGTAACATAAGAGAAGTGGATTTTGCTTTTATTTGATTTCTTGTCACTTCATTCCTAAGGAACTCTGCAAAAGTAACAAGGGCTGTGGTGTTGATGTCTGCTATTTCACTGCTAATGTAATAATGTTCTGTTTATAGAAGCATGTTTGTCATAGACAGACAGCTGTGTTTGTGTTACAGCCACTATATCGTGATCCTTCTAACTGAACAAAGTTTTAGCTTCATTTAAAAAAAACATGACCAGTTAGCTTCAGCGATTTAGTCTTGATGATTTAGAAATCATCAAGAGTAGTCTTATGATACTAATAATGATAAGAGAGTTATGGAAACTCCAGTGATGACTCTAGTATGAACTGGATGTACTTTTTCAGAGGGCTCCTATCTAAGTAAATAAATGGTTCTTAAATTGCCATCTCAGATGAAGTCAGGCCTCGAATTCTTAAATTGCTAGCTGCAGTGGCTTATTAAGACAGAAAGGCCAGTGATACTTAGTGGAGAGGAGAATCTTGCTTGGGGCAAGCAGGCACCTGGCAATTGTTGTCTACAGTGGTCTTCCTGACAGTCATCTCGGAGCGATGTGAGTAATGAAAGCCATAACTCACCAGAGCTGCTGGGCACAGCAGCCTGCTGGCAGGTGGCTGCACTGTACAGTACTGATAGCTCTGCAAAAGGCATGGCTTGAAATGGACAGAAAGCACTTGACCAGAAAATGGAGTTTCTGAAAGGGGAGGTGGTTTCAGGGCTAACAGAAGGAACCTCAACAAGGACCGTCAGCTGCAGTGGCAAAGTCAGGCATTGCCAGGTTACTGGGAAGTGAACAAGGCACGAGACATTACATTTTATAAAACGTGCAAGCTCAGATAGACCTATATAAATTGTTTAAGCCCCAAATACAAAGCCATATAGAAACCTTCAGAAATGAAGAATTATTTACTTCATCTCAAAATGGCAATGCATAAGACTGTAGGAATACAGAATTTAACATATCCCTTGGCATATGCAAGTGGAATACCTCTATATATATGTGACAGTGAAGACTGTGATGTACTTCAGGTATTCATATAAGACCCACAAATTAGCAAAGTAGCCAGCTGATATAACTATGCTAAAGTCATGCTTTATGTTTCATGTCCTCTAATTTTCCTTTTTATTCCCAGTCCAGAAGATAAAATACTAGCTTTTGTTTGAATTATTAAGACTCTTTGATCTTTGTTTTACTATTCTTAAACAAGTGAACTTTGGATGGTCTGTCTCCAGAAGGGCAGAGGATGTAACTAAGTTATACAGTAGGCACCAAGAGGAACTTCCTGAAAAACATGTAAGGAATGTGGAATACTGTATTTTTTTATTAGATGCTGGGTATAGAGGAGAACTGTGGTGTTATCAAGTGCCAAGCTTAATAAAGTGTTCCGTCTGGTGGGCACACACCAATATTCTTTGCCATCTTCTGCAAGAAACAGTGCAGAAAAAGAAATATTTCCTATCTTTAAACAACCTCAGAGTTGAGGTTGCACATTGATGAAATGAGCTCTGAAAATAGGCAATTACACTTTAATTAAACTGTGTTTTAAAGGGTGAATGCATTCAACATTTTTTTACAGTTGAGGAAAAACGTTTGAGCAGGTGTTACATCGAGAGGAACTAGTTTTGCAGACATAGCTAGACACCATACTGAGCAAGATCAACTACTGGAAATTAGAAATCCAGTTTTTCAGTAATGACACTAAAATTAGGCTTTAAAAACGGTATTTAAAGTTTATTGTGAATAAATATTATAATATTCATTAATAAATACAATAAATATAATAAATAATAATAATATAATAAATAATAATATTTAAAGTTTATCTAGCTGTTTTCAGCAGCTAGAATGAAATTATGAATGTGCTCAGGTACATCTCAATCTTCAGACCTACAAAATCTAGATCCTTAGAAGTCTTTTAAAGCTTAAAATGATAGTAATCCTCAAAGAAAAGGATGCTATCTTTTGACACTCCATACTAAGCAGTCTCAACCCATTTCTTCATGTCATCTGCTTTGCCTTACCATCCTAGGCTGACCCTGAGGTTAGCTCAGTTGAGGGATCAGAGCATGGTGCTAGTAACACCAAGGTTGTGGGTTTATTCCTCATATGGGCTGCTTACATCAGAGCTGGACTCAATAATCTTCGTGGGTCCCTTCCAATTCAGAATATTCAGTGAATCTGTTTGCTTTGCTTTGCAATTTTGACGTATAAAAACCCTCTGGGCTGGTAAAGCACTCTCTTCTCTCTTTTTTTTTCTCTTGGGAGAGAATTTAAACCTCACACCCCTCTTTAAAAGCTTCAAGCAATCTGAGTGCTATAACCTTTTGTGTGTTGTTCCTGATAAATCTGTAAGCTGACTTGGTTACAGTTTTCCAGGTTACTTTTTCTCCTTAGGCCATTTTTATTCAGACACTGTTTTCCCAATCATTTCTCTAAATGTTTCTATTTACTTGTCATTCCCATTTCAGTGGTTGGAAGCTATTTCATCAATAACAAGCCACTGGCTTTATTACTCAACTAAGGGTAAAAAATTAGGGTTAATGAATGACAAATGAAATAAGGAGCCTGGGAACTGGTTATTTGCCTTATATTGGGTGCTTTCTCTCCATCTTCCATTAGATAGCCACTAAACTACTTTTCAGGAGAGAGAGAAAAACCTTTTGTTATTTCCTGAAGAAAGAGTTTGTCAGACTATTACCCTTCCAGGTTCACAAACTGTGACTGATGAAACATGCTCTTAAACATAATTGTGTTTAACTACTTCTGTACAAAAGCATTTGCACAACATAATCAATCAGCTTGGAGAAAACACTTCTCAGCAGTCTGTAAACAAGAAAGCTTTGACAGTCCAGGTCTCAGAAAGACCTCTGGGACAATTGCAGAAGGCAAATCAGTTTTCACGAAAATTTCAACTAAAAGTCTTAAAGATGATATATTTCATACTGTGTGTTAGATGTGCATCTTCTGATAAAAGCCCCACAAGAGTAAAAATACTCTTACTTGTACCTTTCGTCTGCTACAAAATCAAATACTTAAGAGTTGTTCATTATGGGGTTTTCTTACTTCTAAGACAGTCATTGTCAGTGATTATTTGTAATCTTTATTGTACATGTCCACAGATGGTTTTGGCTTGTTATGTACAGTGTTTTTCAGCCCCAGCTCATTTATAATTCACCACCAGCTTCTAAGGGTTATGGAGGAACCTTGGATCTTCATGCCAACGGATGGAAAACCCAAGATTTTTCAGATACTTGTTTCAAGATGTTTACTGTCTTTACATGTAGAATTTCAATTTTATCTTACTTTCTACAGCCTGTTATTTTCTGTCCTTTAGCATGGTATCATATAGAGATTCACACCATGTGTCTGTCTAAGCTCCCATCCTATCTCGAGTTAGATGGAGTTTATATTATTTAATTTTATATATGCTGATATTATTTTATGTATATCAATATGTAATTTATAAAATATGTTTGGCAGATTATATATAATACTATGTTATATGCTACATATATATTTTTTATTTTTTGCATAGAAGTATGATCAAGGACAGTAGAAGAACAGAACATCCAAATCCAAATAATTAGATCGTTTTAAGCTAATTTATTATTGGGTGTTTGGTGCTGATGATCTTGTTTGGTATTACTTCCTATCTGATCTCCTAGCTAATTGCTAATTATTGACAGTTTACCAATAGCATAAGAGAATTAAATTGAAAATGATTGATTTAGTTTAGCTTTTTTCTTCTGTTTGTAAAAATAAGCTCATGGCCTTCAAAGTTTTCTGGAAGCTTCACCACAGAGTTGGTTCAGAAGTGATTACTAATGGTTTCAACCTTGTTTCAGCTGTGTACTTGACTTTGAACAAACAGTGGATACTACTGTCACAGTGATTGGACAATTTTCAAAATTCTTGAGCTTCACAAGAGGAATTTGTGATTAAACCACTGTGTCAACACAACTTTCTCCACTTAGTTTGCTCTGAGAGCATTTGTGTCTATGACTTTTTTTTCTTTCGGATGCTGTCATTAGTGTCAGCCTCCTTTTTTCCTTGCCGTGTTTCCAGCCTGTAGATTTGCATTGCTGGCAGTGTACATGTGTACACATTTATTTTCTTTTCATGAGAACAGCAGGCTTTTTGTCTTGTTTTATATTCATATATCCTGGTCAGGGACTTCAGTATAGTCTCTTACTAAAGCATGGTCCTGAAGATAGTAGCAAAGTTGGATTTTTTGAGTTTATAAGTTCTAGTTTCTTGAGATGTCAGTCTTCTTCTAAAGGTTAAAAACCTTTGAAGGAAAGCCAAGCCTCAAGTTTAAATGCATTAACATATTACTCTTATAAGGTAATTTTAAAGTATTATAAGTTCTTTTAAGTGAGTAAAGGAAGATGAGGACTCTTAACCTGTCACTATACCAGCTTGTTCAGCTTCTAGCAGATATTGCAGAATCTCCTACAAAACATTTTACTTTGGATTCTAATGCTGTGGATACTCACAGTTGTTTCCCATGCTCAAACTTTCCCAGCTTCACAACTCTTTGTAATGACAGTTCATATCCTCAAAGGGAGTTGAGGGTCAAAATCAGATCTTTCAGCACAGTTCTTTCAGTTCATAAATCTGAGACTCATTGTCTGACACCTGTTTAAGGAAAGTCAGCAAAGGCAGAATTCTGCCTCACAGGAGAATCCATAGCGCCTAAGTGATTTCTTGGATGTAAATGTATCTGAGAGATAGCCAAAGATGTTCTGCACCAAAAAAAAGTGTCTAATCATTTTACTACAAACACTGACACAAGGGATTACTGTATTTTAAATTCAGGAAGCTGTACTCAAGAAGGGTTTTGTTTTGTTGCAGATTTAACTGCATGGATGTAGCAGGAAATGAGAGGAACTTAATTTCACTTAGCAAGATGAAGGCTGAGAGGAGATATGATTGCTATGAGTTCATGTTTTGCAGGTAACTACTGTCAGGGGAAAGTGCTACTTAGTTTGAGTAAAATAGATCTCAATTGGTGATTTTCAAATTTAGGCTGAGTACTAATGTTAATGTTTCTGAGTACTAGAACTGTCAAATTCAGGATTAGTCTTTCTGTGTGATTAGTGACAGACAATAAAATTTCAGCAAGACAGCAATTTCCTTCAAGACAGAGTCTTATATTTTAATGGGAATTGTTTGAGGTGATATCTGTACTTGTAAGAGACTTTACTCCATCATCCATCTGTAGTCTATATTCCTGTTAAATTCTATGCATTAAAGGAGGCCTCTCACCTAATTTGCTGGGATTCTCTTTCAAACAATGGAAAAATATAGGTTCTCCACTTATAAAGTAGGTAGGAGAAATGTCTCTCCTTTATCTACAGAGAAGATAAAAATGACTAATTTATACTAGATTTCTACTGATCCTAGGGTGGAAGTGAGATGAGTGGAGTACCATCCTGTATAATTCACAAAATCAATCTTAACTATGCTTCAAGTGGAAGATATGGTAGAGACTGTGTGACCTTTGTTGCTCTCTTGCATTTAATTTCTAATTTTGTAGAACTCCTTCCTGTATTATGATATGATATTTCCAAAATGTTGACAATATTCCAGCCGTGATCATATTGGCTCTTCAGTACTAAGGAGTAATGAGTATGGTACTTTAGACTGCATTTCCCCAAAGTACATTGACAGCGTCTTGCAACCAACAGTTATAGTTTGAGAAGGATGAGGTTTCAAGTGGCTTTAAGATTTATGTGGCCAGTACTGTGACATGGGCACCTATTTAAGAAAAAATGAACTGGAAGGACCTTACTGAGTGTAAAATAAATGTAAGAACATCAGAATAAAACAAGACTGAATATACTCTTCTGGATCGCCAAATTCCTTTCCCTGCGCTTGGAGGCAATCAAGTGTCTTACACTTTTCTAAACAAACTTCTGAAGTAATGTTTGCTTCTCTATCTAGTTAAGCAGAAATAATAACAGAAAATTCAGCTTTCTGTGTTGCAATTAAACATACTTGTAGCCTTGTGCTGCAAGAACCAGTTTTAATGACAGATCCTTACATTTAATTAACTGTAGTTGCAAATGGACAAACCAGGACGTTCATTTCATACATATGAAATGCATTGATGTAGGAAAAATTGATGACATTGAGATTCTAGAGGTCTGCATCAGACATGTGGTACAGGCCAACAAACAATAAAAATATATTCTTTTTCATTCTATAATATGTTCTAATTCAGTTGATGAGCTACTGTATAAGGAATGTATGTATTTAACATCCCATTTAAGCAATGATTTTCTTCTAAATGCAGACTAGGAAAGAGGAAGTGGTACTAGACAAAGATGCTAACTCGAAGTATTCTTCACTGCAGTGATTACCCTTTGCTTTGATAAACCATACTGAATGTATTGTTAGAATAGAAATAGAGTCTCTTTCCCTCATTTGAGAAATGGAAGAGGAAGTATTTAATGAACAACAGTTTTTGGCTGTGAGCTGTGTCAGTTCACCACCTCAGACTGATTATGCTGGTGGACCCAGTGACAAAGGACCCAGGTGAGGCTGAAGTACTCAGTGCTGCTTTTGCCTCAGTTTTAAACAGTAAGATCTGTCCCCTTAAGCATTATACTGGGTCAGTTAATCACCCCAGACTGCTGAAGCTGATGCATCTCAGGAAAAAGTGATGACCAGGATTCTGTTGAAGGGTTTGTTTCCTTGTTCAAGGATCAAATACTAGCAAAATAATTTTATACTGGGTTAGTTTTACAGAACACATAAAGATACATATTTTATATCAATTATGTTGTTATTGACAATGTAACTAATATTTGAATCTACACTTAACACATCTTTATTATTTGGAAGAAGTTTAAAAAATATGATTTTTTGTGAGTTGAATTTATTATCTGTTTATAACCTGTTCAGAGGAGGTTCAAGTTGGACAGCAGGAAGAATTTCTACATGGAAAGGGTTGTTAAGCATCGGAAAGGACTGCCCAGGGAGATGGTGCAGCCACTTGGTGCTTGATACTTAGTGCTTTGGTCAGGTTGACAAGGTAGTGATCAGTCAAAGGTTGGACTTAATGATCTAGGAGGTCTAGTCCAACCTAAATGATTCTGTCCTGTGAAATAACTTCATCGGTATAAATTATTTAAATTATGTTTAACAGTAATTGGTTGCTTCACAGAAGAAAGAAGCAGTTCAAGATAGGTAGGGAACTACTGCAGTTAAATAATCAGTTTACTCGAAACTGAGAAGCCCATGTGGAGCTAAGAAAGTTAGGAAAACTAGGAAAACCTGGTGCACTTAAAAGATGGTAGAGAGCAACCTTGCCATGATTTCTCCCTCTGCGCCCCTGGATGCCAGGTCTCAGGACTGTGTCTGGTTGGTTAAATTGAAGCCCAGGTCAGTCTACCTTAAATGTAGGTAACACCTCACACTGCTAAGGACCTTCTCTGGTACAAAAGAACAAATCAATAAAAAATGTGTATAAAACTTTGCACTGCTTTTCAGACTTTCTACAAATGTGATGTCACAGGAATACACTGAATTTTGAAAATATAGCAAGATTACAAAATTCAACACATACACAGGAAAACTAGGATAAATATGAAATAAAGCTCATATAGCTGTTTTTCAGAGTTACATTTCGCAGTTCATAGGATTTGCACTTATCACTAGGAAAAAAGTTTGCTTTTGAAATGAATTTAAACATAAAACTAAACATTTATTTGCTTGATTTAAATATTTTGTGCTTCCCTACTAGCAATTCTGAAAAATTATTTATTAAAAATATCAAATAATAAAACGAATAATTATAATTAATAGTTACTGTTGTCAGTTGTGATATATTCCACATTCCATACCTATTATTATCTTGCAGAAAAATAGTCCTTTTATATTTAAGACTTTGTCAATTTCAAGTATTTCCAGTGCTACAGAAGGCTGTATCTCTAGAACAGAGAAGGTAAGAAGCAGAAAGTAAATTTATACTAAAGCTAAATCTAAATAACCTAGAATAAATAATACCTTGTAATGTTACTCTTTGTGAAGAAATTTTGAATCACAAAGGACGAATTTTTTTACTGAAATTTAAATTAGTATTATTAATATTTAATGAATAAAGTATTGCTTATGGTTATTTTTTGTGGGAAATACTGAGTGTAGTGAAGTGTATTTGAGCATTTGTATATAAAGAATTATTAAGCTACTATTCAATAAAGAAAAAATATGAAGTTGTGGGGAATATTAAGTAGTTTAGCAGAGTAATTCTAGAAGACTAAAATTATTTGCAATTTAATTTATATTGAAGATTAGAATCTTAATAGGCTGAAAAAATAAGATTGAATTAGTGAATTAGGTTTTCTTCTTTTTAAAGAGAATGTAGCATGTTTTGTAACATTTCTCAGAAAACTGAAGTTTGCTATGTTCACTTTATAGTAATGACTAAATAATTATTAATGAGGTATTTAATAATTATGGTTGGAAATGGCTGAGGATTTCAGTAATAGCAGACTGGACAACATTTCTGAGCTATCATGAATCAAGAATTAGCAGGATTTGTTGCAAGCCCCTGAGTGAAGGAATAAATAGCATATAAGATTATGAACTGTAATAATGAAAAGAATGGTGGAGATGGGATGTAAGAGATGTCATACAATGTATTTGATGTGCTTTTATCTTGTCCAGATTCAGTTAATGCCTGAGCATTCAATTATAGATGTCAGAAAAACATCAGCAGGATGGAGCTGGAGAAGAGGAGAAACCAGAGCCAAAATATAAGTTAGATGGTTGCTGAAGTAGGGAGAGTAAGAGCAAGTGAAGTCAGCCCCATTGCTTTTGTGAAGCAGAAGGGAGTTTAGAGAGTTTCCATCTTTGTGTGCCCTGCTGTCCTGAGCAATCTCTCATTTCTCATCCCATGACTGCTGACTCTTTCACACTGTGGCTTATTCTCACTCTGAGCTGGGAGGACAAAATAAGGAAAAAAAGTGTAGTTTTGCATGATGATAGATGACAGCTTTTTCTTCTTGAAATAAAGTGTAGCTGGCTACTGATTCTCAGGCTGTGTAGTAGCAGTGGTTACAAAATGCATTGAGAGCAGGGTTTCTGGTGTCCCTGCTGCATTCAAAATACACAGCAGATAAAGGACTAGAATATTTTTATTAATTATTATTCAAAATGCCCTTGCATGAAGGAGAACTAACGATTTCTCTGTGTGCACACAGCCGGGGCAACGAGAACAGACTGGCCCTGCGGCGACAGACCATTCTGCGGGAGAAGGGCAGGAGGCAGGCCAGCCGGGGGCCAGCCTACATGTTCAATGACCACTCCACGAGCCTTTCCCTGGAGGAGGAGCGCTTCCTGGATGCCGCCGAGTATGGAAATATTCCGGTGGTTCGCAAAATGCTGGAAGAATGTCCCTCGCTCAATGTCAACTGCGTGGACTACATGGGACAGAACGCCTTGCAGCTGGCAGTGGCCAATGAGCACCTGGAGATCACGGAGCTGCTGCTGAAGAAGGAGAACCTGGCCCGGGTGGGGGATGCCTTGCTTTTGGCCATTAGCAAGGGCTACGTTCGGATAGTGGAAGCCATCCTGAACCACCCCGCGTTTGCCGAAGGCAAGAGGCTGGCTCTGAGTCCCAGCCAGTCGGAGCTGCAGCACGACGACTTCTACGCGTACGACGAAGATGGCACGCGGTTCTCCCACGACGTCACGCCCATCATTCTGGCTGCTCACTGCCACGAGTACGAGATCGTGCACACCCTGCTGCGGAAAGGAGCTCGGATCGACAGGCCACACGACTACTTCTGCAAGTGCAGTGAGTGCAATCAGAAACAAAAGCATGACTCTTTCAGCCATTCTAGATCCAGGATCAATGCCTACAAAGGTCTGGCCAGCCCTGCTTACCTGTCTTTGTCCAGTGAAGACCCTGTCATGACTGCCTTAGAGCTCAGCAATGAGCTGGCTGTGCTTGCCAACATTGAAAAAGAGTTCAAGGTGAGTAGAGGGATGCTGATTCTGGCAGACACAGAACTGTAAACTTTATCCTTCAAAAATCAGCAAAATAATGTGGGAAAAGATACAGTTTTTTACTGAATGGAAAATTTAAATATTTGTGAATATCTTATTGCCGTGTGCCAACTGTAATTCATGCTGCTTATGTAGAATGTGCCAATGAACTAATTTTCTACTTCCTGTCAGGCAGGAGAGTGAAGGAGGCCCTCCAAACCCATGGCTGAAGCTGGTTTAGGGCAGGGGAAGGTGGAGACTAAAGTGGTACATTTTAGTCACTTATGACAGACACGTTGCATGATTCTATTAAACCTTTGTGCATTCTCTTTAGTTTCTTGAATTTGGACTTGAAGCTTTCATACTTACAGTGTTTTGCATTCCTTCATGAGGAGGATTCTAAATAAATGTCACCCATTTTTAATGTGCTATTCTGGTATTTCTGTTCACTTCTTCCTCTTTCTTACTTATTTGTGCTTAGTTATATGTAAACTCTGTAGAGTTAAAAGGCTTTTTCAGTGTTACATAGAAATTTTAGTATTTCATAAATGCATGTTTTTGAAAAAAAATACTAACAGTTGAGACCCAGGCTCCATAGACTCTTAAAGCATGAGTTAAGGCAGTAAGAATGTAAGGTTTTATCTGTCAGTAAATGCAAAGTCAGGCCTTGTGCAAACATTGCCAATGTTATTTATGACCTGGGTTAGCTAAAATCATTTAGCGTGGGTTTGCCTCATGGGACCCTGTCAAAAGCAGATGCTCCTGTGACAGAGCAATATATACAGACTTCACTAGCAGGAGATCAACATCCTTCCAAAGCTGTAACAGAATAATTTCCAGCATGGTGTTAGCAAGTGTTTGAAGTTATCATGATCAATATTTAACAATAATCTTAGCAGTGGTACAGTTCACAAAACTGTGAACCTGTCTCTACTCAGCCAACCTGAGCTGAGGTGCTGCAGTTCTGAATGAATTCCCCTGGACTTGTGCTCATAGGTGGCACCAGTCTATTATAAGAAGCTGAAATATTTATTGGAGAGGGAAAATAAAGAAGAGGAATGTACAAGGTGATCTTAAAAACAGCAGCTGAACTGCTGAAATTGTAGGGAAGGAAAAAACCCAAAATGCTGGGAGGACCATTTGAGATTATTGCAAAGAATGAATGTCTGCCCCATGAAGTCCCTGGCAGAAACCTTTAGGACCTCAGTGGACTGAGATTTCATCCACTGATTTCGTGTACAGTTCAGTGAAGAGTACTGAAACCACATACTTCTCTCTCTTTAGCAGCTGCTGATGGCAACAAAAGGACTTGATTAACTTAAAGCAGAGTAAATTTAGAGCAGAGCTAAAAACTGTTTTCATAAACCATAAGTGCAGCCTGTTAAGTTCACAGCTATGTTGAGATAAATAGCATGTCGGATTTGTAGGAACTGTATAGATCTCTTTACCACAGCTGGAGTGGCACAAGCTAAGATTATTATAAAGATAAATAAACTCATCATCTGGAGCAGCCAGCAAGAGGTGCCCTTCAAATGTATGCTGCAGAACACAATCAGTGAGATGAATGGGAGCACAGTACCTGTCCATGGCACTGCCAGGCAGGGCATGGAGCACACAGGTAAGAACCTAAGTAGGCTGGGTCAGAGAACAAGCTTCTGTAGCCAGCTCTGAAGTGCCATGAGGAAGTCCTTCTTTGGTGACTTCTGTTTTTCCAGTTCCTCTTTTGTCTCAGTTGCTCTCTGTAAAATGAGAGCTTCACTTCTAGTGTAGTGTTGTACAAAGAATTTTAACAGATTTTGGATACTGTCCCTCAGCAGAAACAGGAGATGAGAGACAAATCAGCTCCATACTGCTGGGCATTAATCATCCAGGCTCTGCTGGGAATATGCATACTCTTTGGATAGAGTCTAGTGGAATAGGAACACTGAGGAGCACAAGCACAAGGCAATGTGGAAATTTAACTCTCCAATAATTTGGAGAGTGGGCAGCTGGCAACATAAGGTCTTTCGGGAATGTTTTTATAGATACTAAAACCATGTTGTGGTTCTGGATAAATATTAAAGACTGTGGAGTACATTTATAACTGAATTTATGAGAGCTGACATTTACACTATTGATAAGCAGTGATATTTACAATATCTAGACAGGCCAGAGACTTGACTGCAAAATACTTGCCTTAGGTTCAGTGGAGGCAGTACAAGTGTGTAAAAGTTACAAGAAATGGAGGCTGTCAGCTTTACTGAGTCTGGGCTTGTTTGCACTTCTGCAAGCTTATATCCCTGCTTGCAGCAATTAATTTAAAAAATTGTTACCCTTGCTTTATTTCAGGAGTTTGCTACAATTATTTGGAGAATGTGGTCACCGCATAAAAGTGTGGGTTTGATAAAAATGCTTTACTTGTGTTAGTGTAATCAAAACAATTATATTTTTAGCGCATCAGTTAGGTGGACATGGCAAATCTTTAGCTCCACCTAGGGTTAGCCTGAACTATTTAAAGTATTTCAAATCTTACCTAAATTAAAACTGAGCTTTCTGATAACACATCATTTTAGGTCACCTGTTTTATAGTGCTGAGAGGGTGTTTTAGCAGGGAAACTTTCAAGTGGTTGCCTATAGCAGCCAGTGACACAGGTAATTTCCAAGCCTTCCTCAGAGGCAATAGGAAGGATCAGTGCTAAACTGTGATGTTGGCTGTTTGATGACTGTCCTATAAATTGCTTCTCTCTTCTAATATTAGAGAGAACACTGGCCATGGAACTGTGATTCATACAAAATAGGAAATGTCAGAGTCAGGGGAAGCCATTATTCTTTGGAATAAACCCCTTTCTGTCAACAAATCTATGCAGTAGTGTCATCCAGCATTACATGCCTTTTGCATTTTGTTGCAGGTATTAAAAGTGTTGCAGTATTTAAGAGTGTTTTGGAAAAAAATACTTTATTAGGAGTAAAATCAAAAAGAAGTTGATTACTTCTGAAGGAAGAATAACTGGACAGACGTGTAAAGCACAGTGTAGAAATATTTCTGTACCAAACAAATAACTAATTCAAGCTTCCTAAGTAATTCTGAGATCTTCAAGATTTTCTGAAGACCATTTTTGTGTCATAGAACCATAGAATGGTTTAAGCTGTTAGTGACCTTAAAGATCATTTAGTTCCAATCCCCACTGCCAGGGCAGGGAACCTTCCATTAGACCAGGTTACTCAGACCCCCATCTAAACTGGTCTTGAACATCTCCAGGAATGGAAAGTCCTCTCAGATCAACCTATTCCAGTGCCTTATCACTCTTAAAGTAAATAACTTTTTCCTAATATGTAGTCTAAACCTATGCTCCTTCAGCTTAAGGACATTGGCTCTTGTCCTGTCCCACCAGGCCTTTTTCTGAAGTCCTTCTCCAGCTCTCTTGGAGCCCTTTTAGGTACTGGAAGGTTCTATAAGGTCTCGCTGGAGCCTTGTCTTCTCCAGGCTGAACAGCCCCAGCTCTCTAAGCCTGTCTGCATGGGAGAGGTGCTCCAGCCCTCTGATTGTCTTTGTTGGCCTCCTCTAGACTTGCTCCAACAAGTCAACCTCTTTCTTATGTTGGGGACTCCAGAGCTGGACACAGCCCTGCAGGTGGGGTCTCAGCAGAGCAGAGCAGAGGGGCAGAATCCCTTCCCTGGCCCTGCTGCCCACGCTGCTTTGGGTGCAGCCCAGGACACAGGTGACTCTTTAGGCTGCAGTCTCACATTGCTGGCTCATGTTGAGTTTTTCATCCACAACGCTCCCAGTCCTACTTCCCATGGTTTTTCTTGATCCGTTCTCTTCCCAGCCCATGCTTGCACTTGGGATTGCCTCAGTGCATGTGCAGGACATGGCTTAGTGTGCAGCTTTACAAAGTTTGATATTATGTAGAATATTTTTATTTTTGGAGATGGTCTTCATGTTTTCTGTCATCTCAATGGTGTGCCCACCTCAAAGCCAATATCTTTACTATATACATAAAGATGTTGATGATATATGACAAATGTTGTCCTGGCAGAGATGTGGCCTGAAGTTTTGAGAGGGACAGTTGTGGCCCAGTGCTGTTCAAAATGGATTAGATTAGCATTTATTATAAAGTCCACTGCAACTATAATGGCAACTGACTGGTTTATTGTTTAAAGGAATGAAATGGAAAATGTGTTTTCAAGTTAAATATAGATATATTACTGTTTGCTGTGAAGTAATGCCCCTAATAAGATTGTCCAAATTTGCTTTTCTGATGAGAAGCAAAATTCAATTTACCATCTCAAAATCTCATTTTCTGTTTTTTTGGTTTTTTGGGTTTTTTTGTTGTTGTTGTTGGTTGGGTTTTTTTTGTTTGTTTTTTGGTTTTTTTGGTTTTTTTTCATTTATACAACCCCCGTTACAGAAATGGAATCCCCGTCTTCACTATAGATGTTGTCAGCTTTCCTAAGGAAAAAGTAACATCACTTGTTAGAGAATGAGTGAAGCATTGAAGGCGTAAGAGCCACCTTTGAAAGGGAAGTAATGTATTTAGCTACCTGCTGTGACACCTAAATTCAACATTACATCCCACTTCGAAATCCTAAGTTCTAGTATAGCAGTATCCATATTTCTGATCTTGTCCTCTACAGTTCACCAAGCAGAGCCAGGACATGGTCTGGAGCACTGCTCCTTCTCATCCATGGGGTTCAGTGTCATCCTGCATCCTGAGAGCATTCTCATCCTGGGCACAGTCTGGGGGACAGCAGGAGCCTGTGACTGGTCACAGGGGACTGTGTGATAAAAGACTCTTCCTTCTGGGAGATACAGCTGTAGTGATGCTCTCCTGGTCTCCTGGCTGTGGTCTCATGTGCATGGTCAGAGGTAAAGCAGGGCATGGTCAGCTGAGGTTTTCAGAGTGACAAGAGCCTGCTTGCTCCCTTACTTGGCACCCCAAGACAGTCTTCCACGTTAAGGGTGGGTGACTCCTCTCAGCAGTGCCACTCTCACCCCTCTGCCACCAGCATTGTTCCCCTAGTTCCTCATCCCCCACAGTGCTCACCCCAAATCATCACCTCCCTTATGCAGGTGGGAGCAGCTAGTACTGCTCCCTCATCCTTGGTGTTGTGAAATTTGGCACAATTTTTTTTTCCTAAACTGCTGAGGAGCCCTGAGCCAATGTTGTCACACGCAGAGAATAAAGCACACATGCTTTACTGCAGAATTCAATGCTGATTCTTTTTAGAGCCTCCAACTGTAATTTAGTTTCTAACTACTATCTAAAGTTTCTCAGGAATGTTTTTTTTTTAAATCACTAGGTTTACAACATGCAGTAAAGGAGAGCTCATTATCCATGCCTTTGTCCATTTTTGAAAATAAGTTAAGCCAAACAAATTGCCCTGTTCCTGGCTCATGTAAATTGTAGGAGACATGTAGACCCAGGGAAGGGGAACTTTATTTGTGTGTGTGACAGAGAGACATTGAAGAGTGTATTGATCATTTTTGCTGTCATTTCATTTTTGTTCTGCCTTCAGCTGATTTTGCCTGTGCCACGGCTAAGGTGGAGGAGGTTTCCCAAATTTTTCAAATTTCCCAAATCTTGTTTGCCATAACCTGACTGTTGAGAACTTTTCATCTCAGCTACCACCACTGGTCACAGCTGTGGCAGTATTTCATGGAAGGGGCAAATATTTTATTGCATTTGCAAATGAGAAAATAAACTGATGGATTTTATGGATGAATTTATGGGGTGCTAATATATACTGTGGTACTCTGTACAAACCTAAAATCAGAAGGGATAATCCTCCTGTAGAGTAATGGTCTCCTTACATACTGTTTTGAAACTCCTAGTCAGGTGCCAGTTGCTTGAGCTGGAAAATACTGATGAAGAGTGTGTGTGAGTGTGGATGTATGTACCTATCTTGTACCAGAAAAAATACACATACTAATATATTACAATGCTTCATAAGTTCTTATGAAGGCCAAATGATATTGTTCTTATGTTTATTGAAAATTATTTGGTTTTTTATATTGGTATTCAAGGGTCAAATATCAGCTTGAAAGAGTTAGTACTTAATCATACAAGGGTGGGTAGTTGCCTCTATGTTTCTCCTTTGTCTGTGAATTTAAAATTGCTAATTTTCCTTTCATTTGGAAGAGAAAATTCATGTGTTAAAAATACTGAGTAGTGAATCTTAGCTTCTGCACAAAAATGATAGCCAAACAGAAGGTGGAATATTACTCTCAAAAAATGTCTTTCTGTAGTGCCAGAAGTCAGGATTTTGGTTGATCTCTTCTGTTATTCATCTGAATGGAGAGAAAACAAACAATGCAATAATAAATTATTCAGAATGACAGGAAATTATTAGTTTTAGTATTTAGCTTCTGTTGTCTTTGTAGATAAATGGCATTGAAGTGCCTTTTACTCTTATGAGAGATCTGAGTTACCTTGTTTATGTTATATTATTAAAAATATAAATCACTAGCAGTTTTATGTAGATGTCTGTAAATATTTGTCTGTGAATGTTTGCATCCATCTAAGCAAAGTGTAAAACTTGGATACTATCCTTTAATATATCCAAGTAATAAACTGTTATTGTAGTGTTGTGGGTAATAAAGCACAAAGATGCATGAAGTACACCCTCAGCAAAGAAATTAGGGTATCCTGTATGCTCATTCTCTTCTAGGATGAAGTATTGGATGCATTAAATGTCAGTTAGTATGAAGGAAGTGTTTAAAGAGAAGGGGTTAACTCGAGACTAAGAGTGGGAGAAGGGGAAATACCCTGAAGAACAGACTGGAAGAGGGGAAAATGTGTCTGTGTAATAAAAACATTTGTAGAAAATTACTTTGAACATGCCACAGAGACTACATGAGCAGTCCTGTGTGCTGTGAGGTGGTGGCAGGTTTCTTCCATTCTTTTGTTTAGGAAAAATTCTACAGTAATTTCATCTTTTTAATACATTAAAATGAGCAGAAATCACAAAAATAGCAGAAGTTGTTGACACATGTGTGACTAAATCTCTTGTGAGATTTTTTTTAGCTTTAGATACACATCTATACCTAATTCCCTGCTATATCCAACTTTTATGACCCAAACACAGCTGCATGTAAGGAGTGGTTAATGAACTGCAGATTGCAGTGATCAAAATACCGTTTTCTGTTTTGACTTATGTCTTTTGGAAAACAGTGCCCAAGGAGAACACTTGTTAGTTAAAGCAATAAGCAACTGAAGCTGCAGTTGCAGACCAACATTTTGGCTCATGTGCTGAAGTCTCTTGAGAGGTCCTTGAGCTAGAGCAGAGCTGCAGTTGGAGATGTGGTGTCACCACACAAGCTGTACCACTGCTAGCAGTGTTGCTGGAGAACAACAATCAAACCTTGTGTTTGCAAGCTAGAATAGATGTTGGAAAAGGGAAAAGACAAAGTTTACAAGAATAATTCTAGGCCTTAGAAATTTCAGTATATTTATGCAATTATGAAGAAGGTTGGGAATTTCTTTAGATGTATTCTGTGTAGGATGCTCATCTTAGCCAATTGAAATCTCTACAGTGCAATTTTCTGCATCTTTTCTAGACTTCTGCAACGGTGAATAGAAAAATTTCCCCTGTGCTATACATCTTAACTTGAACTGGTCATTAAAATGTGTCATACAATGTTTCTGGAAGTGTTTTGGTTTTGTTTTTTAATCTTAAAT
The DNA here is from genome assembly GCA_013399945.1 of Ploceus nigricollis. Classification (NCBI taxonomy): domain Eukaryota; kingdom Metazoa; phylum Chordata; class Aves; order Passeriformes; family Ploceidae; genus Ploceus; species Ploceus nigricollis. The sequence goes on along the minus strand of VXBC01010530.1, from coordinate 551,481 downwards.
TTCCTCTAAAGCACATCTAGAGGAGTGGCTCAGGTGTGAAAATTGATAATATAGATGTGCAAGGCGACCAAGGTGAGATGAATCCCATTCCTTGAACATTTGGGGGGAAAAAAACATAAAAAGATGCAAAGAAGTTATTCACATTCACAGAGGTGTAGGTGGAATGTAGAATTGCTTCTCTCATGTTGGATCTAAACACCAAGATTTTTTCTTTCTGCTTCTGTTTTCTAGAATGATTACAAGAAACTGTCTATGCAGTGCAAAGATTTTGTAGTTGGACTGCTTGATTTGTGCAGAAATACAGAAGAAGTGGAAGCTATTCTGAATGGTGATGTAGAGATGGGCCATAATAATGGAGAGCATGGTCGACCCAGCCTCAGCCGCTTAAAACTTGCCATCAAGTATGAAGTTAAAAAAGTAAGCGATTCTGTTGATCAAACAGGCATGTCATGATGGTGGTATAAAATTATGTTATTGTTAAATTTTATGTTTTGGTAGCCTGTGACACTGGAATGAATGTTTGGGCCCTTTGGGCACAGTGGTTTTACAATCTAAAGAATCCTCACTTGCAATATAAACAAGAAGCAGATATTTAAGGTGAATACTGGTCACAATGAGCATGAGAGCAAATGACTCTAAAACAATGTTTAGCTATTTGATTTTTTTATATATATTTTGATATATATTTGATATAAATTTTTTCATACCTATTTTTATTTTAAATCTGTATTTTAAAGAAAAAAGATGGAAAAATTTTGCACTACTTCTGAAGCCTGGAAAAATGTAAGATTTAATAAAAGCTAGAAAATACTACATCAGTCCCAGTGCACTACGTAATAAGTATTGATACAGATTTTTGTCAAGCTGTTGTGTCCTGCTCAGGAATTTGAGAAAACCTGGAGAAATTGCATGTCTCACAGAAACCACGTTTGTGTCTGTACAGGGTGCTCAGAGGCACAACCAAGGAATATGAGTACTGTGGTTCTTAGTTCAGGAAAGAAATCTTTAGGCAGTGCCAACTACAGGAATTATTGGCCCTTCTTTGGCTTGCTTTCATTTCTACTGACAGTTTAATACTCTGCTCTCCTTCTGAATAGTGCTCAGTGAAACCAGCTGAGTTTGTAGCTGCATAAACATTGGAATTTCCCAGGAAACTTGTCTTGGATAATGTAGGTTGTAAAATTCTAGGTGACTTGTGTCAACAAGGGAGAAATTATTTGTGTGGTGAAGTTTGTACAACCAAAGATCAAGAAGACACAGATAAAAAATATATTTCAAAATGTTACCCTAAATTTTTACAGAAATTGAGTTCACATCCCTGGAGGACACACAAAAAATGTATATATGAGGTGTATTTATGTGTTCATGAAGGGAAGAAAAGAAAAAAAGCCATTTCGGCTGAACCAGTATATGAACACAAACCTGCAAAACACTTGCCAAGCTACAGTCACTAAAGAGAGATGAAACAGATGTTGAAGAGAACAGATTACATTGAGCTTGGGTCCTTCTTACTGTTTGAGTCTTAGTGCTTCTGCAAATGTGATCTTTCTTGCAACACTTTCTCTCATCTCAATAAAGACATTTCTTGTACCTTCAACCAGTCACCTTTTAAGTATAGAGAAAAGATTTAGAAAAAAAATACTGCATCCAAATAAATTTTTATTTTATTTATAGATTTGGATTTAAAAATGTACAGTGCACAACAATCTACTATTTTTAACATCTACCTTTGTAAGATGCTTCTTATACTGTCCAGAGGACACAAAGACCCTTATAGGACAGACTTCTCAGTTTTGCAGTTTGTCCAAATGGTTCCAGAACCAAGTTATAAATAATACTCACCTGATTTCCTGCAAATGTGACAGCTGTTTTCTCAACCAGCTGTTTTCTTCAGCCAGCTGAAAAAAATGATATTTTCTGTGTTAACATGTGCAAATAGGATATATTCTTTCTTTCCTAAGTGAAGATTATGTTGTGTTTTTTGCAGAAAAAAAGACTCAAAGTGTTGGAATTTCTGAAGCAGTAAAATTAAAATTATGAATGTCAGAAACATATAGAGTTTGCCAGATAAATTAGCCTTAGATTAAATTAATAGTTTGTGATGGAACATAGTGTTAATAAATAAGTTTTTAAGTTGAAGTATTTATTGCTGATGGCAACATGCCTGTTTACTGGGAAATTTGGCTTATCAGAATAGTTTTTCTTATGTCCCTGTTAATGCTCCTTTGAATTTAAGCTGCATTTTCACTATTCCACCATTCTTATATTATTATATATTCCAGCCCTTCCTATAGCTGTATTTTAACAGAAGTTATTCTAATAGCAGTATTGTTTATGTGTTTTATTTTTTTTATTAGTTTGTAGCACATCCAAACTGCCAGCAGCAGCTCCTCTCTATTTGGTACGAGAATTTGTCGGGTTTGCGGCAGCAGACGATGGCAGTGAAGTTTCTGGTTGTCCTCGCAGTTGCGGTCGGACTGCCCTTCCTCTCCATGGCCTATTGGATTGCTCCTTGCAGTAAGGTCAGCCTGGGAAGCCTTGTCAGGGCCTCCTAATAAATCCTTCAGCACATAAATTACTGTATGACAAAGACACACTTATATCATACTTCAGAAACATGGTTTTTTAGAGCCAAGTTAGAATGGAATGGCTGCAAGGTTGCACATTCAGGCAATTGTAATTAAGACAGGTAAATGTGTTGTGTTAATTGCAATATGAGGTAAACTAAGTTACAATGGTTGACCAAGCGTTACCTTGAGGAAATCCTGCTTTATAAACCAAACAGTTTTTCATTTAGTTCTTGCCTTAGCAGGCAGATGCAGAGGATACTCATTTTCCATTGATTCAGATGTAAACTAACCCCAAGCTGTGGGTTGATTCCAATTGCCTCAAAGGAAATTTTCTTTTTCATTATCAAAAATAACTCTATAAAAGTCAAGACAGTGCTAATATTCATCATATTTTGTGAGGTCTTCAAAGGAGTTACACAACCTGCCCTGCATTCACTTGCAATGCTCTGTCTGGGATTAGGTGCTACCAATATATCCAGTTTGTTTTATATGTAGCATGGAAAACCTTTCCAATAAAGATGGGTTGCAATTTCTGACCTCACTGAACTTTGTGTTGAATCCCTGTTTCAGTTGGCCAGTATCCCTTTTGAGTGGACACTAATGGAAAATTTCCCTTGAAAGTATATTAGAGGGACAAATGGCCTCCTATAAGGATTGTTCAACATGTTGCAGTATGAGATCCACAATTCTAGCAGGTTGAACTCTGCAGCCTTTTATGTTTTGCCATATTTTTTCATGTTTTTCAATCTAGGCAATAAAAATCAGTTGCATTATTTTCACTTTTTGGTATTATGACTAGGGGTTTTATGAATAGTTTTCTCTTAAAACATCTTGAGAAACAACACATTTCAGAAATTGATTTTCTGCTGTAGGAGTGACTTACCTACTTGTTATTTTCCTTTTTCAATTATTTATTTGTCATATACAAATGCAGTCAGTCTAAAATTAAAAAGTATTTTTCTGCAGCTGCCAACTAGGTGGACAAGCTAAGACTTTTAATATTAATACAGGCACTCTCAAAAATAAAGAATAGCTGAAAGTTCAACCTCATGTGAGTTTGTATGGAGCTTTCAGGTTTTAAAGTGTTGCACTAAACCATTTTTTAAGTTGTTCGTAGTCATTACAAAGCTGAGAACTTTTCCTTTGTACAAGTCAGGAGGAAATTAAGACTCTACAGAACTACAAATATAAACTTCTGAGGTGTCACGACTTTTTTAAAAAAAGAAAATAAGTTAGGAATACTGCACAATAACTGTGCTAAATTGAGTATCACATCAGTCAGGAAAGGGAATTCTTTTCTTCATAATTCACTCATAGTGATAATGCTTTTAGTAAGTGTGTCAAAATCTTATTTTCTGTCTTGCCTCACAATGAAGCTGGCTAATATTAAGAAATTCAACAACTTTAATAGATTTTTCTCTTGATTATCTATAATAGACATGGATGCCACAAAATAATTAAAGTATTATTTCAAATCACTAAGTTAAAATGTATATTTTATATTTTTTCATTTCAGTTTCACTGTTCTATCGCTGATATCGTAACAGTGAAACTGAAGGATTATTCCTCTGAAAATAGCAAATCAGTAGAAACTTCTAAAAATGACTGTGAAGAGGGCATCATAGTATACAAATGTTTTCAAATATTTGTTTCTTTGTATTATTGAAATATATGATTATCTGTGTTACTGCTCTTTTTATATGCATTTTATTTGGAATCAGTGCAATATCCTTGTGTTTGTTAATCTCTGTTGCAGCTGGGGAGGATAATGCGTGGACCATTTATGAAGTTTGTAGCCCATGCAGCCTCTTTCACCATTTTTCTTGGTCTGCTTGTCATGAATGCAGCTGACAGGTTTGATGGCACCAAACTCCGACCTAACGAAACAACAGACAATGTAAAACAGCTTTTTAGGATGAAAACATCCTGTTTCTCATGGATGGAGATGCTTATTATTTCTTGGGTCGTAGGTAAAAAGTTTTGCTTAAATTTTTGTTGCTATGATTACAAGTGAAGCTGAACCCATCTGAATCCTTTCCTTTTAGTGTTTTGTGTAAAAATTGCAATGAAGGGAGATTATTCAGCTGTCTGCATTCCCACATGGGCCTTATGTTTTTTACTAGATGGCAGCAGGATTCATGTATCTAGTTGATCACAAACATGCAGACTAAGTATTTAGGTGAAATCTATATTATCTTAGTATTAATTAATTCAGGTTTATGAATATCAAAGCAAAGTGTCTACCAGTTTTTGGGGTGGTTGAGTCCCAGTGTGAGCTTCCAATAGGAAAGATTTTTACATTATGAGCCAATATTTTTTGTCCAATTGTCTCTTATTCTCTTATTTTGCAAGCATGCCTGCAGAAATGATAGTGTTTAGCTGAATATATTAGTGACAAAAGAGAAGAATATAGGTCCCTGAAGATTTGGTGGTAGATTTTTCCGTCCCAAAACAGGAATGAAATGAGTGCTATGAGCAGTACTCTGAGCTGACCCTTTCAGCTTGGTGATGTAGAGCTCTTCAGCATCAGAACTTGAGCGCAGACCTTCCAAAATATTTTAGCTGTCAGATTCTTACTTACAAGTCTACTTCCTTTTAGTCCAACAGGGTTTAGATGCCCAAATATTTTAAGGATCTGGGTTCTGGTTGTTAGTTAAGTCAGTAAAAAAGTGAGAGCTAAATTCAAGCTATCCAGTCAAAAGCTTATGCGCTTAAAGTATTTTGCTTTTATGATCTGACTGTGATTGAAATTTGTATACCAGCTGATTCTTATAGCTTTAAAATACCTTGGCAGTATTTATTTATTTAATTGTAAAGCTATTTATAAATTATTAAAATTTTGTATTTTAGCAATAATATAGCATTTAGATTTCCAAAGTCTATAAACATCAATATTTTCATCTGGTAATAAAGACGTAAATAATAAATTCTCAATTTGAAGTTCTACTTTGCTAATTTAATCTATTTTTCTATCAGTGTCATGCATAAGACAGTTTATGAAAAATTGATTCATGCATACAGATGTGACATGAATTTAGCTACTGTAATTGACGTTATTATTGTCCTTATCTGAAAATGATGAAAAGTGCTTTCAATTTGATAAGTGTAGAAATTAGTGACATTATTCCATTTAGTTATTAACTTTTTAGAATTATACTTCATAATCACATCATTTTTACCTTGAAAAGAAAAAAGGATTTTCACAATAAAAAAAGCTGTCATAAGCTGATAATGTACTTTCATTTTATTACTAAGGGACAGTAGATAGGAATCAAACAGATACCTTTGTCCTATTGAAGAAGGATTAGGTTTTCATGATTACTTTCATGATCATTTGTCACATATATAAGAGAGACTGTACCCAGGGTAATGGCAAATAAGAAATTGTGAGTTATGCTTTAGCTCTACCACCACTATATGCTCATGCCAGAGCATTTCTGCTCTTCTCGTCTCATCCTGTGTCTGTAACAGATGGTAATACTCACATCCCATGCCTCTCTTGGAAAGCTTTTGTAGTTTTACAGGAAAAAGCAGTCTGAAAGATTGTTATTATTACTCAGATGAGAAAGAAGTCTCAGAATGTATATGAATTTGCAGGTCCAAGGATTTCATTTTATTTTTGAACTCCCACTGATCAAAATAGTTTTGAGTTTGACTGCAACTCAACTCAATTACACAAAATAAAAATATAAAGCAAGCATGAAGAATAAAGAACACACTGTTTTCTCGGTTCTGTCTTACACAGGTATGATATGGTCTGAATGTAAAGAAATTTGGTCTCAAGGTCCAAAGGAATACCTGTTTGAGTTATGGAATATGCTTGATTTTGGTATGTTAGCAATTTTTGCAGCATCATTTATAGCAAGGTTTATGGCATTTTGGCATGCATCCAGAGCTCAGAACATCGTTGATGCAAATATGAAAGATCTGACAAGTCCAACACTGGAGCCCAACATAAAATACTACACCTTGGGTGAGTTGATAGCATACTTATTGGGCCAAAACAAACTGATTTTCTTTTAATAAGTCTCCAATACCATAATTTCACAATGTAGTACTGAAGAAATTCCCACTGCTTCTCTTTCTTATCCTTATAGCAAGTTGAACATGAGCCAGCAGTGCCCTGGCAGCCAGAAGGGCCAGCCCTGTCCTGGGGGGCATCAGGCACAGCACGGCCAGCTGGGCAAGGGCGGGGATTGTCCCGCTCTGCTCTGCACTGGGGCGGCCTCCCCTCCAGTGCTGGGGGCAGTTCTGGGTGCCACCACATAAAAAAGACATTAAAGTATTAGAGAGTGTCCAAAGGAGGGCAATGGTGATGATGAAGGGCCTCGAGGGGAAGTCATATGAGAAGCAGCTGAGGTCACTTGCTCTGTTCTCATCCTGGAGGGGAGGAAACTGAGGGGAGAGCTCATTGCAGTCTGCAGCTTCCTTGTGAGGGGAAGAGGAGGGGCAGGCACTGATCTCTTTTCTGTAGTGACCAGTGACAGGACCCAAGGGAATGGGCTGAAGTTGTGTCAGGGGAGGTTTAGGTTGGCTATCAGGAAAAGGTTCTTCACCCAGAGGGTGGTTGGGCACTGGAACAGGCTCCCCAGGGAAGTGGTCACAGCACCAGCCTGTCTGAGATCAAGAAACATTTGGACAATTCTCTCAGGCACATGGTGTGACTCTTGGGGATGGTGCTGTGCAGGACCAGGAGCTGGACTCAATGATCCTCGTGGGTCCCTTCTGACTCAGCATATTCTATGATTCTGTGATTCCACTATTGGATCATAGTTCCCCTGGCTGTGTTTGTACGTCTTTTTGTAGACTGTTCTAGACAGCACTGAAATGAACTAATATCAAAATAAATTCACTGTCACCCACCCTTTTTCTAGATCATTTTAGTCTGTTTAATTACACAATACTGTCCTGCAAACCAGTCTGTGGTGGTGCAGCTTTGAATGGAATGTACTGTAATGCAGGAACAGAACTAAGCAATGAGATGCAGGAAGTTCTTAAATCAACTTTGCCAGCAAAGCCAATGTATCTTTTATATATTATTTTCTCAGAGACTCTATTATATTTCTTTAATATTTCTCAATCCTCTTTCTTTACTAGTAAGAGATAAAAATGTTAAGAAACTTGCTTGGGAATTTTGGGAAGTCCTAGAAGGTATTTTGCCCAAATGAGAAAAAAATGAAGCACTGTTGACTTGTGTTCACTCTCAATAACACCACATCTCTCTCATCATTATTAGATATTTTTCTTTAGATACTAAATTACATCAGTTTCTGTCTTTATTCTGTGCTTCAGATATTATTTCTGAAAAGGTTGCATTTTTGTGTTAACCAGATTGCAGAAAAGCAGAGCAATTAAAATGTATATATTCTGAAACACATTAAATTGTTGTCATAAATTTTACTTGAAAGTTATAAATTTCACATAAGTCCTAAAAGCAACTAGTTGAGGCATTTTTTTCATGTATGCATGTACACTGAAGTCTGCTTGAAGAGCATCCGTGTATGGACGGTATTAATAGTGAGTATTTAATGCCAGGTTTTTTCATAGGGTAGCAAACATAACTTGATGGACACCAGGCTCAACATGAGCCAGCAATGGGCCTGTGCAGCAAAGAAGGCCAGTGGTATCCTGGGCTACATTAGGCAGAGCACTGGCAGCAGGTGATCCAAAGAGGCCTCCTATAGATAAGCACATGTTATACTGACAGGAATTCTTATTTTTTGTTTCCAGCCAGAATAAACTGGGATCCATCTGATCCTCAGATAATTTCTGAAGGGCTGTATGCAATTGCAGTGGTGTTAAGTTTCTCACGGATAGCCTACATCTTACCAGCTAATGAAAGCTTTGGACCACTGCAGATATCACTTGGGAGAACTGTGAAAGACATCTTCAAGTTTATGGTGATATTTATCATGGTGTTTGTGGCTTTCATGATAGGCATGTTTAATCTCTATTCCTACTATCTGGGAGCAAAACAAAATGAAGCGTTCACAACGTAAGTACAACCGATTAAACTGTAACCTTTGTTTTCTTAACAATAACTCAGTAAAATACTAAATGTTCTTTGCAATGCTACTATATTTTTGGATGTGGGGAACTGAGATCTCTTTATCAAATCAAGAGAAAATAAGTCTTCAAACAGATGGAGATAAACAGGAAAAAGTACCTCAGAGATTTGGACTTGTGTTTATTTATAAACTGAGCAGGGGGAAATACATGCATTTAAATTAACTAACCTGAAAAAAAAAAAAATCACTCTTTCCACACCATGACTTTACCTGGAATTGTGGAATAGTAAAAACTCAGCTGGAAGATTATGGTCCATAAGACTAATTTTTTTGAAAATTGATGATTTGCCATCAGATATCCTGTCTTCTTCATAGTTTTGGAATATTTGTCATATTAATGATGAAATGATTCCCAGTAAGTGAACTAATGGTGCAATTTTAATAAAGTATTTACAGGTTAATTATCTTTTAAATTTATTTTCATATTAACAGCAAGCTTGTAGCATGTAAAGTATTTAACAAGTGAATCATTGTAATATTGTTTTGAGGATGGATATATGATTCCTAAAACCATCTGATCTCAATTAGATGATTTTATTGTTAGTCCTAAGTGTTAGAAATTTTGTGTTATAAAACAGCATGTACCCATGAAATTAGACAGTCTGCTTTTATGCACTGAGGTGGAATTCAACATAATGATAATGGAAAAATTTGTACACTGTAGAAAAATGATAATTGGCAATGTCTACAATAAGAATATACAGCTTTTCTTCAATAACATATGCATGTGTCCAATTTCTCCTTTTAGTGTTGAAGAAAGTTTCAAAACATTGTTCTGGGCTATATTTGGACTTTCAGAAGTTAAATCAGTTGTTATCAATTATAAACACAAATTTATTGAAAATATTGGTTATGTTCTTTATGGAGTCTATAATGTTACCATGGTCATCGTCTTACTGAACATGCTTATCGCAATGATCAACAGTTCATTCCAGGAAATTGAGGTAAAAAGTCAATTTATGATGAAATATCACCCTATTTACTGTTTCAACTAATTGTCTCAGGCTTCTGGAAAATTTTCTTGTTGACATCTGATTTAAGACAAATACCACATAAGCTTTTGGGATATTTTATAAGAAAATATTAATTCCACTGTTCATTTTTGTTATAAAATACCTGGCAATTACTTGGCTGCATGTGCTTGCAATAGTAAGAACCAGACTGGAATAAGAAACTACTGGTGAACTGTGTTATGTTCCTGAAGGGTATGAGCTACATGATGTGACTTTGTGAATCTTTCATTTGCCTCATTTGCAATTACTTGTCCGTCTTGCTGCAAGGATGTTCTCTTACCTGTGCCTTGACCTTGCAGGCAGGTCTCCAGCAGGCTGTGTTCTTCTTTCATTGAAGCAAGCGTTGCTCTAGACCTGTGCAGTGAACAAAACTTTGCTTGGCAAAGTAATCAGCAGGGCTACTGAAATCCGGCATGAGCTTTTGCATTCCATGGAAAACAGAGGGCTAAATCATTATGACTGTTTAGGAAAAAAGTAAGCAGATGTTCAGGAGCTGGGCCATCCCAGACTTTCCTAGGGGATGCTCTTGCCAAAGCATCAAACTCGGGTTTGACTCCACTTTGGTCCCACATTCTGGGCTCTGACTGGGGCCTGTAGCATTGTCAAGCTAGAGCAAGAGCAACACATTCTCTGGGGATGTTCACATTCTTCTGGATCAGGAGGCCACAGGGCAAATCTATCAGGTTTGGAGCATTAAAAATACAGTGACTGGACAAAACAGCTTCTAAAAAGAGGTACAGCAATATTGAGTCACGACCTTGAGCTGATGTCAGTCCTTTCTGCAGAAAACCCTCTTAAACTTTACAGGGGGAAATAAAGTGAGTGTTTTGGTGATCATAAATGATAAACATAAACCATGGTGATGGTAGTATATCTGGTTTAATCATATATTTCAGAAAATTGAGGCAATTAGGTAAGAATCACCTCATCTTTTTTAACTTCATGTTTAAAGTAATAGAGTCTGTAGACTAGTAATAGAGTCTGTCATTGTGATCCTGTATTGCAGACTTAGCACTCATTCTGGAATAAACAATATTTAAATTAAATCCATTCTGTTCTTCTGCAATTGCATTATTTTAAATGGATTAATAAGAACAGTCCTATTCGTTAAAATTTGGTTTTCATAATTTCAAAATTTTGGTTTTCATAAATCTTGATCTGTTTGAGATTTACTTCATCCAATTACACTTAAAACACACATTAAGTTTAGCTAGAACATCTTCAATAGTCAAAGTGATATTAACAGTATCTTAACTGCTGTGTTTCTGTTTTATAGGATGATGCTGATGTAGAATGGAAATTTGCAAGGGCTAAACTTTGGTTTTCTTACTTTGAAGAAGGGAGAACTCTTCCAGTACCCTTCAACTTAGTGCCAAGCCCAAAATCTTTGTTGTACCTCCTAATCAGAATCAAAAAATGTATTTCTAAACCATTTTTGTGCCAAAAGAAAACCTTTCAGGAAGATGCAGAGATGAACAAGGTAATTTTTTCTTGTATATACTGACTGATAATTTTAGAAGATAAAACCAATTTTAATTTCATTTTTATTATTGCCCTGCTTTATTCATGAATTTCCCAACATACTTAATTCATATGAAGTCAGTAACTAATGTGGGAAAATAGAGTAGAATAGAATAGAATAGAATAGAATAGAATAGAATAGAATAGAATAGAATAGAATAGAATGGAATAGAATAGTTAAAATCCCTGCTGAAGTTCAGGTCCAATGACATATTCTGCTTTCCCCTTATCTGCAAGTCATTTTATCTCAGAATGCCATCTAGATGGTCAGACAGATTTTACTTTTCATAAATACACACCTGCTTTTTCCAGTCACCATCTGTTCTTGCATGTGCTCCAAGAAGTTTCATTTTTCATTCCATTATTTTGCCAGTTACTGAAGCGAGGCTGAGGGGCCCAGGGTTGCTCGGATCATAATTTTGACCTTTTTTGAAGATGAATCTGACATTTGCCTTTCTCCAGCTTTTGGTGACTCTCCCAATACCTGTGGTCTTTCAGAGATCATAGCGTATTTACAAGGGGTGCATCTGCTCTCTCAGATATACCTGCGGATATAGTACTCTCGACTTGCCTGGGTCAAATTTTTCTTGTCTCCTCAAATTCCTTCACTTGGAACAGAGGCCTGAGAGACTGCTGATGAAGCCTGAGGCAAAAAAGGCATCAAGTCCCTCATTCTTACCTTCATCCAACTGTCACTGAAATCCCTTTCCCCACTGAGCAATAGGCTTGCATTTTTCTTGTTCCTCTTTACATTGCTGTTGTAGCAATTGTTCTTACCGCCCTTGCAAATGTCAGTTTAAGGAAAGCTTTGTCTTTCCTAATATCATCCTCACATGCCTGGGCAGTTTCCAAAGTCCCCCCTTGGTAGCCTATCTCAGCTTCCACTGAAAATGCCCCTTGCTTTTATTGTAAAATATTTTGTTACCTGCTTTACTTACACAGCTTTAGTAAAAAGCACTTGAGTTGATTCATTGGACTTGCTTAGTTTGTAGTCAGTATATATTTCCTGCACTGTCTTGGTATAGATCATTTCAATTGCTTTAGAAAAACGTGGAATGTTAGGTGGTAGTGGAAATGTAAAGACTATCTATTCTAGCACTATTGTAACGTGTTAGGGAAGAAAAGTTGTGCAAGGCAGCTGATCAGATGTAGTGAGTAGAAAGGTGAGCATATGCTAACATACAGAAAAACAAAAGAAAGGATTTGTCATGGTGGCTAAAAAATTTAAGTGTGGAAGGATCTTTGTTAAAATGGGCTGTGATCTGAGCAGAGGCCTGTTCAAGGTTAAGAGTTCTTGAATTTGTGGTCAAGAGCCATTAGTCATTAGACTGGGGACCAGTAAAGAATTTACATGCATCTGTCAGTTCTCTGTCACCAATGTGACCAGCACATTTTTCACACTTAATAGTTGAAGAGTAAAAGAGAAAAAGAGTAAAAGAGAAAAAATGCTCACAATCCTTGAAGGAAAAAATGGACTTTTAGGGAAAAATCCTGTGCCTCTGGGTAAGTTTATACAGTTTATGAAAACAAATATAGGTATTACAAACACTGTCATCAAAGTCAAAATTGTTATTAAGTTCAAGTGTCTCATCTCTATTACCAGTAATTTTTCTAGTGTTTCACAGATCTCACTTCATTTTATTTGGAAAATCTAATCCTAATATATTTAGGGCCTAACAGAAATGGCACATGCATTCGCTCGGGTTTTTAATGAATCTGACATTTGCAAAACTTTTCTTCAAGCTGCCTGATGCAACCCGATTTTAAAACCTCTGTGAGTGATAAAGCCATCACTAAAATATTGACCATTTGAGGAGATACATATAAACTTGGATGCATATCAACTTATGCATATAAACTTAAAATTGAGTGGTGGTGGAAAACAACAAATGGTTCTTTTCCTAATTCACTTACTCAGGGAATTTGAAAAGCACATAAGTAGGTTACAAGCTTGTGTTAATGACTTTTTAACATGAAATTTATGTTCCCATAAAACAGGTATTCTTATATGTCCCATTTATACAGACTAAGGAAAGAAGATGTATTTTTATCATTCCATTGAAACCTAGCAATTCATGTTTTCTAGCATGTTTCTAGAAAGGTGCAAAGTGTAATAATTACCAGTTCTACATAAAACAGTAGCAGGTTTGTCAGCTTTTACAGCAGTCCCTCTGAAAGAGAGCTGTAGGAATGCAAACATTGTTTATCAGATTTTTTCCTAACCCTGAATTAATTTTAAGTCTTCAAATATTAATGCTTTACACTCAGTGCAGATTTTAGTATAACTAATCCTAAATGAAATGTGCTTACTCCCCAGCCAAAGCACCTATAAAACTGCTAATCAAATTAAGAAAAAAAAAGCTTTTATGTTGAAAAACATCAAGCGTCTGAGTCGTATTTATTCATTTCTCAAGTTTTGCAGCAGATACTGGCAGATAATTACATTTTTACTTACCTTTTGGGTTGCTACATGCTGAATTTATCTGAATCTGTGAGATATTGCCATCCTGTGCACTTCCAAGAAGTAGCTAAAGTGGTTTTGTGTTACCTTTTGGTCCACTGTTGAAAATTCATTATTGTTGAGGCTGTCATGGCATCTTCTCAAAGGCACTCTCAGGCTTTTGGGATTTTGACTTTTGATTCACTTAGTGTTGAGCAAGTTGATGCTGCTAAGACTGCTGAGCAAGGAGCTACCTGTGCAGTGAGCTACTATAAATAAAATGAGCTGTGGAAAGATAAGGAAAGATTTGGCAAGACCACACCCAAGACTTGATGGCTGTGTTTGTGCTAGTATAACATGGGTAGCTTATCCGGGTATTGAGGCCAATTCAGGAATGGCTTGCCCCTATTCAGGTAGTTTTCCTCACAAAGTAGGAAACCTCTTGTCTCCAAACCATTCCCGTTGCCAAACTGTGCCTGGGATGATAGAAGGTTGTTCTGGTGTGAGTCCTACGTGGGAGCCAGTAAAAGTTTACTGATGGAGGACATTGCATTGCAGTGCCCAAAAATGTTAGCACACACTGGAGTTTACTGATTCAGACCCAGCCTGTGGGCTGTTCTGCTGCAGAGGCTGCATTTTCTCAGTGCAAAAACAGCAGCAGCTTCAGAGTGTGTGGAAAGACAAGCATTAGGGTGGGAAGGAAGGAAATGCTACTCCTAGATCCATGTCTGCCCTAATTTTTGCTAACAGAAAACGAAGCCAGATGCCATCAGTGCTAAACAGCAAGTAATTTACATAGCTGTGTTCAAAGTATAGCACACCAGAAATTAATTTCCTGAGACATATCTAAATACAATACTAAAGACTGTGAAGATGTTTTCTTTCAGGCTGCTTATTAAAATCCATAGATTTCTTGTTTCAGGCTAGAATTGGCATTATAAACATCAAGTGAGTGAGAAACTCACTGAAACCAATGAAAAGGAATAAAGAAATGAAGGAAGAGGAGAGTTTTTAAAAAAACCTACTTTGACTACTGTTCTAAATTTTAAAATTGCCTTGGGATTGAGAAAATTTATTGCTCAAGTGTCACAGAACTTGTTCATCTTCCTGAGCTAAAAATCAGCAGTGAGAGATAATGCATTTAAATTTTGTTCATTAAACACGGTCCTTCAGAAAAGAAGTAAGGGACAACTGTTTATTGAAGTAGCTTTAAGCCCTTCACTCAAAAAAGAAAAATATGTTAACTTTAACTTTCCTATTGTAAAACAGTATTTCTGAAATTTTCACGAGTGACATCTGGTTATAGGAGCACAAACAGAGTCACTTTCTGGAAACCCTTTTTTTTGATCCAAGAAAGTACAATTTTTTGGAATTGCAAGTTGAGAGCACATTCTGATTTAAGATATTAATTAAGTGCTCAAGAAAGCAGCTGCAATAATTTCATTACTATTCTGATTGCATTGAATTTTAAGTAATACAAGAGAATAATGAAATGAGAGGCAAGTTTAAAGATTAAGGTGTTTTCAAAGAGCAGTGATCCATATAGCCTTCATTTCATATTTCACCCCACACTCTAGAAGAAGAGTTATTTTGGTTGGGATTTATATCATTGTTTTATTTAATTTACATAATTTCCCCTCTGGTTACTCATATTCAATAAACGTTAACTTAAAAATACAGATTCTAGGTCAGTCACCAATGTGACAGGCTGAGTGTACTCTAGTACTAATTTTGGAGAAAGAAAAAAGCCATAGGCAGCAAGCTTAAAGAGAATTTAAAGAGAGGTTAAAGAGAGTTTAAAAATGTTATTAGATGTTATAATGAAATCTTGGCAGTCTCTGCCACCAAGTGGTCATTCAGCAATTTACAGTGGATCTTGTGTCCTTACACGTAAGAAGATCTAATGAAGTCACACACTTATCATTTACCTGCCAACTTTCAAGGTTCACTCTGTAGCTAACTAAAAGTACATTATTATCTTAAAAAATGTGCTGGAGGGTGAAGGTTAAGGTACAGGCATTACAGTGAGCCCTGGTTTTACAGGTTTGCAGTGTCGTAATTCATCTTGCCACATATTACCAATTTTGCTATTTCAAGTGAAAATCAAATTGTAATTGAGCAATGGATTAATTTTTGAGGTGAAACAATGTAACATAAGTTTGAACCTCGCAACCAGCGTGACACATTGCTTTTAAAATATGTAATAAAATACATAGTAAATACCCAAGGCAACTTCTCTCTGCTGCTGCAGAGGAAGTGTGGTCTTACTCTTATTCTACTATATTATTTCCAAAAATGGTGCATGAGAAATCCAGGAGCTGAAATAGTGGGAAGATTGTTTTCCTCTTTTAACCCAGTATTATAGATGAGGCCCAACATAGAGTCTAATTAGTTCTAAAATCCTGGAAAATATAGTGATTACATAATGATTGTGTAAACTCACTAGCCATTATTTTTTATTATAAATCAGATACCTAGTTTAAGTTAAAACATTTTGATAAGATTATATTTTCTAATATACATTCAAACTATCTGAAGTAACTTTCTTCAAGCACGAAAAAATAATGACTTGCCCTTTTTATACATCGTTAATTTCCATCCACATGTAGATTAATATATAAGAGAAATATTAATGGTTTTATATGTTTTACACTATTTATCTTTTATCATTACTTTTGCTTAGTCAAATAAACATAGTCTGAATAGATAAATATTTTTTTTAAAAGTATGGGCAAGTAGATTTGTGAATCTTTCTAAAGAACAAAAAAATTCCCAAATTCAGTGTACACTTTGTATTAATTGCTAATGAATATCTTTTACCAATGGATGTAATCAATTTTTGTACCAAAATACAAGCCTGATCTAATAGAAGGTGTCCCTTCCCATGGCAGGGGCATTGCACTATCTGTTTTTAGATGTCCCTTCCAACACAAACCATTCTGTGATTCCACGGAATCCTAAACAAAATCTAATAGTATTTAAATTATTCCCAGTATACAACTGTGTAAACATTGAATCCTGCCCCTTTTTTGTCCCCAAGAAATGATATCCCAGCATATCCCACAGAGTATTTAACAGACTCCAAAGTGCCCCAGTCTGCTTATCAGTAGATGCTCAATATATTAGGACACAACATAGAGAGATTCAATGGAAGTATAGAACAATCCCACAGGATTTGAGACACTTCACTGATAGTTCCGTCCTTTGAAACAGTAAAAATCTTGTTAGACCAGGTGTAATTTCAGAGAACTGAATTTTTAGTGACAGTCTCACTTATTCCTCATCCAGATCCATCATGATTTATATTTCTTGCACTGCTACTTGTTGAACTGGCCCCGCACTTTATCTAAAGTAATACCATTTGTTTTTGCAGTTTCTGTTCACTCTTACTGCAGCCCAGCCATTCAACCTGAGTCCCAGTTCACCACTTTGTGTTGAAAACCTTAGGTTTTCTGTCATAGGATATATACATGAGATATACATATTGATCTTCTATTTATTTTGTACTATAAATAATATTTCCGTTTCAGCTTGGTCAAAGGAAGCAATCAAGTATAAGAAGCTCAGATGAAATCCACTTAAACAGTTTAAACAATCCTCCAAGACAATACCAGGTAAAAACTAGTTTATTTTTAAATAAAATCAAGAAGTAGTAGAACTGGCAGACTGATGGCATGAGGACAGTTTTGAATTTATGCTAAGCAACATGAGTCAAGAATAAATCCACAGACCTCGTATATATCAGAAATACATGAAATGGTTTAGGTGTTTGCAGTACAGTTTTGAGGGTTTTTTTCTCTTTTCTTTGTTTCTTAGTGCAGTGTATTTATGTGCTTTAGAAAAATGTTTTTAATTTTAGAGTTGAGTCCTCAACTGCACAATGTGAATTGAGAAATCCAAAAATAAACCCAAAATCTTCCCATTCCATTTGCTGAAGCAGATCAGCTTATTGTGGCACACCTCTACATACAAATGCCTCAAGCACTGCAAGTTTCTGTCAGCCTTTATCCTATAAATGAAATCTGTTTTTCCTTTGCCTCCTAAACAACTGCAATGAGCCTTGGTGCAGTTAAGTATAAAGAGACCCAGCACAGTCCACATAAATCTCAGCTATTCTGGTCCAGAGACTGCTTCTTTCCTTCTTGCAATAATACAAAGTGGGTGGAAAGGAAGAAGCAAGAGCTGCCTGGGCAATATAAAAAGACAATCTGAATGAAAAAAGATACAGAAAATGAGTATACTTTATTGACCACAAGAGAGATTTTCCCTTGGGCAGGCTAGCTCTGCTCCATTTTTATGTTATGCACTTTTTCACAGGCAATTTCATTGTGATGCAAGGATAGATACTAAAATTAAAAATCTACCCCATAAACATGTAGTGTGGCTTTGTATTTGAAACATTCTTGGATTATTATAATAAACAGTACAGCTGCTGACCTTGCAAGCGTGACTGCAGTGATGGCCTGGGACCACTAATTTGGGATGACTCACCTCAAAACCAGCTCTGGTCAGCTCTATTATTGTGGAGACAAAAGTAGACATACAAATCTATGAATGTTTTACATCTTAAAATAGAAAAGAAGAAGTATTGTGTTGTCATGGACTACACTCTATGAAAATATTAAAGCCAAAGGCAGAAATACATATCCTAAAATGTACTTGGATACCTTGTTCTTTTTTAAGGAATTTGAACTGTTGGGAGAGTCAGGGCCAGAATTCATTATTTCCTGGAAAGGCAAAACTTACAATAAACTTGCTGACCTAGATTACCCTTTTTATTAGCAGAGAGGTTGATCATTCTCATGGTATGAGCTATTTGATCACTTTTAGTTGTCTCAGATGAACTGTGCTCTCAGGTTTGCTCATTTTATTTATAGAAGGAAATAAAGATGACAGATATGTATATTTACCTTAGAAAGTATCTGTATTTAGTTAGATGAGTCCCAGCTGAGACACTTAAATGACTTAGAATTTTGGATCCCATTTTCTCTAAGCAAGCCCTACACTGGGAAAACATAACTTAGCAAATATATCAAAATAGGTTCAAATAAACTAACAACAAAAGGGTTTAGCAACTAGCACTGCTAAGCAGGATCACTATCATCTTTGGGTAGCAATAAAGGCCAGATGGCTTCACCTCCTTGGAGGTCAAAGATGCAACTGTGTTAATAGTTCTTACAGGCTCCAGTAGTAGGTTAAGGCTTATGAATTATACCATTCATAAGATTGTCTTTAGTTCTCTAACTTTCAAGCATATGCAGAATCATAAAGGTTAAATATCACCTGTAGAAGAAAGCAAAGATTTTTACATTCAATTTCTTTAACCTGTCAAGTTCTACACTGAAGTATCTGAATGCAACAGAAGGTAAAAGAGGTGTCATCATTTAACCCCATCTATCAACTAAGTACCACACAGTTGCTCACTCACTGCCCTCACACTGCCCCTTCCAAGTGCACGTGATGAGGAGGAGAATCATAAAAGGTAAAACTTGTGAGTTGAGATATTTAATACTTCACTAATTTAAATAAAGCAAAAAAAAAAAAAAAAAGTAGTGGTGGTAGTAGTAGTAATGAAAAGCAGAGATAGAGGATCAGTGATCACCCCTCAAGGCCAAGCCTCCCCCAGTTTCTATACTGAGCATGACACTCTGTGGTATGAAATATTCCTCTGGCCAGCTTGGTTCAGCTGTCCCAACCATTCTCCCTCCCAGCTTCCTGTGCACCTGCTCAGCAGCAGAGCATGAGGCATTGGAAAGTCCTTGTCTTTGGATAATCACTGCTCAGCAACAACTAAACCACCAGTCTGTTATCAACACTATTCTCACACTAAACCCAAAACTCACACTGTACCAGCTACTAAGAGGAAAATGAACTCTGTCCCAGCTGAAATCTGGGCAAGAGCTCTTACTTTGAAATGTCATAATAATACTAGTCCAACTAAGATAACTTCTTTTTCCTTTCTTTTTTCTCTGCAGAAAATAATGAAGCGTCTTATTAAAAGATATGTGTTGAAAGCTCAGATAGATAAGGAAAGTGATGAAGTCAATGAAGGTGAGTATGTTGATGAATTGCATGCTTCATCAGAGAATCAAAACAAACTAAAGTGATTATGTATTTCCAAAATACTTAATCCACTTCACATGTTTACAAGTGCAAGAGGTAAAATTAACATGCTATTGAATAGGAGATGGGATTTCTTTCTCTTCTCTCCCATCAGAAACTACCACTGATCTGACAAGCCTTAAAATGTGTTGCTACAACTAGTAATAATAGAATCATAGAATCATTTGGTTTGGAAGGGCCCTTAAAGGTCATCTAGTTCCTTAAAGATCTGGTGGGCTGGGCAGTGCTGGATTAATGATTGGATTCAGTGATTTTAGAGGTCTTTTCCAACCTAAATGATTCTGTGACTATGATTCTGTGATCTCTCTTGAAGCAGAACTGCATCTTCCATCAAATAGATCATGTGAGTTTTGTGAACTCGTGGTCTCTCACACTTTTGCCTTCAAATTTGTGTGATTCCTGAACTGCATCTTCATATTCCTATCCCCAAGACACCATTCCACTGAGGTTAGCTCAGCTGGTCAGAGCATGGTGCTAATGACATCAAGATTTTGGGTTTAATCCCTGTGTGGGCCATTCACTTAAAGCCGGACTCAATGGTCATTGTGGGTGCCTTCCAACTCAGACTATCCTATGATTCACCAGTGGGCAGCAGAATATCTATTTCTTCTGTTTCAACAAAGAAATACAGAAAAAAACCATGATAATTGTGAGATATTTGGATATGCTGGTTTTTTCTTTTGTTTCTTAATATTGTGATCTTTTAAAATCTTTTGCAGGTGAATTGAAGGAAATTAAACAGGACATCTCAAGTCTCCGGTATGAGCTCCTTGAGGAAAAATCTCAGAATTCTGAAGATCTGGCAGAACTTATAAGGAAACTTGGGGAAAAACTGTCACTTGACTCTAAGGAAGAAGAAAGCAAGAGATAACCAAAATAAGATATGCAACAGAATGTTAACAATTCACTTAAAGCCATATTTCTGTTTTCCTCAAGTCTAGCTCACATTTCTTAAAAAGATTCAGAAATTAAATCATTCCAATTCTTTATGGAAAAAACACAGTGGCAAATCCTCTAGATCTACAGTAGGGAGGCCATACCACTTCAGTAAAGATATTTATTCTTTACCAGCTGAAGAACAGTTGATCTAAATTAAGTACTCAATTTATTGTCTAGAATTCCAGTGGAATCTTGATAAGCTCAGTCACGAAAGATTGAAAGCATAGATCTAAACCTTTCCTATGTTAACTGTTTCTTTTTTGCAAATTTCCTTTTGTAAGCATTCTTACATACATTTTAGTGAAGCAAAAGAGAAAAATCTAGGCTTTTATATACATACGTATATCAAAAGCGATTTAATTTTTCCAGCATTCCCAACTAGCAAAAAAAGAAAAAAAGCTAACTGCCTTTCTTAAGAATGTGTAGGATATTAAAATAAACTTATGAATGCTTCCATGTAGAGGTAGATATCAGGACACTCAGAGCACTGTGTTGTACTTTCCCCTACTGATCCCTGTCCACACTGGTCTATCCTGCGAGGTACCTAGGTTCCAGTGGGAGTCAGTGCATTAAGAAAGAAATATTTTTCACCAAGTTTACTGAAAAGCTATTTCTGAGGCTGGAAGAAAACCTTCTTTAGTCCAAAATAATTAACCCTTGATGTTTCAGTCTGTTTCAGAATTCCCAAGTTCTCCAGCTTTTATGTCTTGAACTGAACCTCCCAAACTGCAGATTAGGGGTTTGAATGCAACATTTATATTTGAGGTGGAAGATACTAAAATGTTAGGTGAAAACCTCTCTTTGAATTCTGGGAATGTCATACATAGGGGACCATGTTTCTCTGTGTTGAACCTGTTTAAATGATTAAATTTTCTTGAGACATATGGATAACAAACAAAACAATCTTGTTGCAAAAAATCATGCAATCTCATCTTCTATGGATTTGCATCCCTCGTCATTTTTTCCTCCAGTCACAGCTCAGCTTTTGTGCTGTATGCTTTAGGACTCTTTTAATGAAGAATCTTCACTCCATGTGGTAAGGAAAGCTCCAACACTTTGACCCTGCCCACTGCAATAGTTAAAAGTCTTTCTGTTAAACTGCAGATGAGCTATCCCATGCTCTGTCTGGCTATTTGTTGTGTAACAATGTCCGTGCAGGACAGTTAGCTGGTTTCTGTCTTTCCAGATATAAACAGCATAAATTCCATGTAATTTTTCCCTTGCTTAATACAGTAATTTGTGTTTCTCTCTTTGGACAGTCAATAATTCTGGAAGTGTTATAAACACACATTACATTGGGCATCTCTGCTTCTCTTTAAGCTTTTTTTGAGATTAGTGAAAGGGCTGTGGAAAATTATAACATGGCATCAAGGTGTATAACACACCTGTAAAAGACTTGTATGAAACAAGATTTAAAAAGGCTTGTCAGTAATTGCTTTAAAATTAGCTTTGTGAAACTTATTTACTGTGGAATGTATTAGAATGTTTCTGCCTTTCCCTTTTAGGCTGGAGATTATTTTATTGGGTCTAGATTCGTTTCCAGATGGATTTATTGATAGTTCTTTTTTTAAAAATGTTGATGGAATCACTGTATATTTTCAGGGAAAAAAAGATATATATTAGAATGGATTTTGAAATCACTTGGAGACAGGTGGAGGTAGGGGACTGAGGTCAGCCTGCCCTGTGAGTGTTTGTCATGCTTTGGAGAAAGTGCTTGGCACAGAAATTTAGCCACAAATGGAGTATGGGGAACAATGCGTGTCCTGTGGGCCTCAGGTGTAATGAACTCAGGGTTTAGAAATTTCTAAGTCTTCTTCCTCTGAGGGAGAAGGAGGAAAGTGAGGATTCAAAGGTAGTAGAGCACAGGCAACTGGTGTGACCTTAGGCTGGAAGGCAGTGTGATAGTAACTTCACTGCGTTTTGGCTCCTGGATGGTTCCTGGCCATCTCACTTGGCTGGGACTGGCCTCTAAATTGAAGTTCCACCTGAGTATTTTGGACCTGGTTTTCTGAAACAGTGGGCTGGTTCATTCAGCTCCACTGAAGGGCTGTGTTAGAGGCCATGCTGCTCAAAGCACATCTTCCATCTGAGAGAAGCTCTTCAGAAAATCTGTTGGTCAGGATCAGAGGTAACAGGGACAGTCAGTGTTCACTTTCAGTAATCAGAAGTCTTAATTTTTGGTCATTGTAATAGAAAATTTGGATCTGCTGTAGTGCTCGTAAACCCTCACTCTCCATAAACCCAGAGAGAGGAAATACATATACACAGTTTGAGATCCAGGCACTTTTAAAGTGAAGATTTTTATTACAGAGGTAAAATGTACACTGTGAATTTGTTTAAACCCAAAATTTGATGTACCTTAAAACTATAAGATCATAATGTATATATTGTATTTCATGAAGAAAATACATACAGATTTTTTTAATCATTGAAGCTATTTTATATGTAGTTATTACCCATGGAACAATTTGTTAAATATATTTGAAGAGGTTTATTGCCAAATGTAGTGTGACAAGCAATGTAGTATTTAAAATGAGCACAATACCAAATATATTATCCTGATTAAAAAACAATTAAATGTACCAGACTAAAAATGCCTTTGTGATCCATTGTATGAACATTTTGGTATTTCACTGGAAACTTTTGGCTGCTCCTGCTTGGAAGACTGATATGGTAAAAAATTTTCAATTACTAACAACAATAATATTAAAAAAACATTTCAAAGAAATCTTTTCATACTTAATTAGACTCAAGGCCAAGTATTTTGTCTCCTATGACTGTGTCTGATGCTAGATGTTTCAGAACATCTGCAGTAACAGATAAATTTCACCTTACGTAGTTCTCCTTTTGGTTTCTAATAGAACAATAATTTGATGAGGACGCATTTCCAGATTTTTTTTTGTGAATTATTAGGATAACAAGATAGTCTTGCTATCTACTTAATATTTCCTTTAAACCTTGTTAATTACTTGAGCTCAGCAATTCTGTTTCTGTAGCAGCAGCTTCCACATCTAAACCAAACCTGCTAGGAAGTATTGCCTTTATATATGTTTTTTCCCCTGAGTATTTCTTAAACTTGAATTATGAAATATCATCAGTAGATTTCATCATCTCTTGGAGAATCTCCTTTCTGTTAACCCAAATGTATTTCACTAAAAGGTATGGAAGGACTTGAGAACTTCTGAAGACAAGACAATGAAGTAAGAAAATCCCGAAATCAATGTCTGTCCAAGGTTTTCTCACACTATTCTGGAAAACAGATTCATGTCTAAATATTGAGAAAAAGCTTTATACATCATGGAGGACTGGAAATTTTATTAGAGACCAATCATGCAATGCAAGCCTAAGGTACCCAAGATTTACAGTGACAGATGCTGAGAACAAGCTACAGGATTTCAAATGAAAGTTCTGACATTCCAGGTAAAAATCTGCTGCATTACACCATATTTTAGATCACTGACAGGCCAAGCCAATGAATGCTACTGGTTTTAGAAATGACATCTACAAATTCATCTGATTTTAGATGACAGCCATGAAGACTTGTGCAACTGAGCTTATCTAGTCTTTCTTTGTATTCAGTGAATAGAAATAGTCAAAGGCATGATTTTGTGTCATCTTAAGGTAGTCAAGTATCCCAGATGAGTCATATAGTAGAAGGGACCATTTATCTCCTGTTACTCTGAAGAAGTCACTGTAGCTGTTAGCAACATTCCTATTGAAGTGTGAGAAGTCCCAGCTTGTCAGAAATCAGCACTGCAGCTCATGAACACTGCAAGGCCATGAACCATCACAAATGATCTTCTCATTGGAAGTGCTTGAACGGATGAGGACAGTCACTGAGAGGGGCAGGACCTAACTTGCCTTCCCACGAATCCAGCCCATCCCCCAGGGATGATGGATGAGTAGGGTTCTTCTTTTTTCTGCACCAATAGTTCATTTTTTCTTCTTCATTAGTGTTGCTGTGGGTCGGCATAAACAAGACCACACATTAACCAAATCTATCTAACATGAGAAAAACTCCGTTACAAAGCACATGGTAACTAAATTCTTGTTGACAAACCAGGACCTTTGTGATAAAGAGAAGTTTATATCTCATGTTTTAGTACATTGGGGTAAGCATATATTTTCAATAATATGTTTTCAAAGCTTAAAATACATAGCTTGATCTTGGCAGTACTTCAGTTATAGCAGCTGTATCCTGTAATTTACTAAGAACATATTCTCATGACTTCTGTGTCCCAAAATGCAGTTTAGTACAGAAAAATCTTACATTTGCTTCTTAGAGATTTCCCTCAGGCTTGAAACTTCTATCTGAACATTATAATTAATACATTACAAACCACATAAGCTGAAACTGTACTCATTTGCAGAACAGAAGAAATTATTCTTATAGTGTAAATTGCTAGTCTTTCATGTAAATATTTAACGCTTTTTAAAATTTGTTAGAAACTGCCTGATGTGAATAATCTATCTAAGTACTTATGTTCCTGCTTAAATTTTAATTTGGCTTGTGGAAAATAGAATTCACAAAGTTTTTGCTTGGAAAACTACTTGTGCTTCAGAAGTTCATATCAAAAAAGAAGTTAATCAAGGCTGAAGCGTGTACCTTATGCCCCATGCTCTTAGAAGGCCAGGGAATCCCATGCACTGTTCTTTCCTGGTGTAGGAGTAACCTCAAAATATTTCATTTGTTTTCTTCTTCCCTGGTTGCCATGAGTACCTCAAAATATTTCATTTATTCTCTTGTTTCAATTTTTGCAAAAAAGCCAAGTTTCCTGTTCCTCTTTCTGATCTTGTCACCATCTTGTCACCATATGACAGTGCAGTAGGGATCAAAAAGTACAACTTTTCAGTCCTTTGTCTGTCCAACGAGATGTATTTTAGTAGTATTTGGTTTTGTTTTAAGCTTTTGAATATTCTGTGATTTAGCTCCTTGACATTTACACTTTGCTCCTTTAATCAATGGAACTCCAATCAAAGTAATTGAAGAAGATCAGTTCATATTGTATGCAAAGTAAAATGCATCAGATAAATCATTATCAATGTCAATAGCAATATTTTATGCTCTTTTATATATGAACATTTTTATACCATTCTGATATTTAATTGTGCTTTATAAACAAGTATATTCTAGTAGATTTGCAAGGGGCAAAGGGCATAAATAACGTGACAAACAGTCCAAAAACTTTTTGTTAGTAGGCAAAACCTACTCACTCTCAAATACAAATAAATGTATTTTCCTATGACCCTTGTTAAACCAGCTCAAGTCTCTGTTCTTCAGCCTCTTCATTTATGCCAGGAGAAAATGATACTAATTGATGTCAATGTCCTCAAATAAGTAATTTGATGAATTAATGAAGATAAAACTTCGGTTCTTTCTCAAAGAGAATATTTTATTGTTTTCAAAGAAGATGTTGTGTAACTTTACCAGAACTCCAATGATATAATCAACTTCAATAGAGAAAACCCATGGGATTTCATGAGTTAATGTCTTCACTGCAAAAGGCACTGCTATGGGTTTGTTCTTTAGAACTGCTGTTCTAAAAGTTCCAGTTGAGATACTCACTGGGTCTATCCTGTCTGTAGCCCAGTTTATTCAGTCCCCCCATCTCCTAATGGTAAACTGAGGCTCTACAGCTGGGTCACAATATACTCACTTTTGAATGGATAAATATAAGTGACACAGTGAATTTTTTTAAATACATACAGCATGGGCAAATCTTTCTGGTGAACTGAAGATAAGGTACAATATCAGGTTGCTATCAAATCATGTTGGCAGTAAAAGATTCAAGACTACTTTATGTGCTGTGCTAGAGCACATATGGTCTCTCCAGACATGTTGACTGTTTCTCAAAAGAAAATGTTTCTTCTAGAAATGACTTCGTGCTTCAATCTGTCAGCATAATTTTAGAATTCTGTGAGTTACTTCCCTCTGAAGTGGACATCACACTTTTTATTTGAGGAAACTAAACTGCCTGGTACAACAGTGTCAGTGGCTGCGATCCTTCAGCAGAGGCTTCTCTCTTTCCATACAGGAGGCCACCGACCTAGTACCATCAAGTGTGTTAAAAAACATTTTTTTGGCTATACCAAGAAATATTTCTCAGTATCAGTCTGGAAAGAAATAAAGACAAAATCATTCCCAAAGTTCCTATGGATCTTCTAATGTTGCAAGTTAGCCTGCATTCACTCATTAATGTTCCATGTGTCTGCAAATTTTGTCCCTTCTCATTAAATATCCACAGCACACATCACAGTAAGCCATCTAGGATCCCCTCCTAGTCTCTGAAAACTCTGAATGTTGTTTCAGAGGTATATATTTGCTTTAAATGGAAGCACAACCTTGGCCCAAGCTATTGTAGTTCAAGATCTTGAGAAAGTGTAAATCCCTTATTGGGTCAGCAATGAGGTCTCCGCGGAGTATTGAGCTAACAAGAATTGCTGGCAATTGCACATAAAAATATGCCAAGTGCTATTCTCTGCAGAAGTTTTCACAGCTTCAAACAGAGTACTTTTGTAAGACTCAGATTTTAGATAATTGTGAATACTACAAATTAACCCCCATAACACTTGTCTTTAGACTATAAAATCCAGTAGTTCCAGTAGATTTAACAGCTTGCAGAATTATTATTCATTAAACCTCAAATTCAATTGTTGCATTAGGCAAACATTGAGATATTTTTATTTAATGCAGGTGAATTTTCTAAACACCAGCCAAAATTTAATATGAAGGAGATTGTTTTGGGAACAGGATCCATGTTGATGATCCCAGGTGAGGTATCCTCACCTCCCTGCTCCAACATCATCTCATAGGATGGTGGCATGCCATGGTCCTTAGGGGTTACCTTAGGAGCTTGATAGGCCAATAAAGTTACACATAATTAAAAAGAGTGGAAATTTGTTTTAACAGATGCTCCTGTTGTAAGGCTTACTTGAAATTTCTTCAAATGCATGTGTTTCTTTTGGTTGATTTTATGCAGAGAGGAGTACCCGAGCTGCAAAACAGCAGTCAGTGTACTGCAGTAGCTCTAGTACAAATAATTCTAGATCTTCTGGAAAAAAAAAACTTGAAAAATTTGGAAGCAGTCTTAGGAACTGCAAGGTTGCCATATACATGCCTCCCAATAAACTGTTTCTGCTTACTTATCCCTTCCTTTCATCTAACAATTCTTTTGAAAAGTAAATTATTAAGGTTACCCATTTATTTTTAGGTTTTTTGGTTTACATAATTGGCTTAGGCAGGAATTCAACTTTAACTAAAATAAATATATTTCAAGTCATCATTTTCAATGTCTATAAATTTTATGGTGGTTTTCTATCATAGCGAACAGTTCCTAGCCAAGAGTTTGTCATCCTGGAATTCCTCTGTGCACAATGAATACCATCAGTTGATGCAGCAAAAGGTAAAGCTGTCTGTGTACCTGCAGACCTCAGGATGCAGATCAGAAGATGACAGATGGTACTAGATATCCATCTTTTTTTAATAGACCTGGAGAGAAAAAGAGAACCTGGAATTTCTGACAGGTAAATTGTGTTTGCATTCACAGGATACATTGTAGAAGAGCTATTACTCCGGACTTTGCAAACTCTCAAATTAATCCATTCCAATGACTTAGAGTGAATTTTCCTTCCTGTATACCTAAACAATTTTAATTAACTTTATAATGGGACTGAAAAATATCTATATGCACCCTTTTCTGTGTGATACAGACTTTAGTTGCTTGTCTAAAGTAAATTCTGTCTAATAGCAAAGGTGAAAACAACCTGGAGAAGTTAGTCTTCAAATGAAACCTCAGATGTTTCTTAGTTCAGGTGACTTGGTAGGTAAGGGGGAACAAGAGGGAGCTGTAACATTGGGGATTGAGTTACAGTGAAGTCCCTGCAGGACTGTGGGTAGGCTCCCAGAGCCCAGCAAGAACCAGCCCGGAATACCTAATGAGAAAGTTCAGTGACTATTGATAGTTTCTGCTTCCAAAAATTGTAAAACAAAACCTAAGAATAGTTCCAATAGAACAGAAGTAGCAATGACTCTCTGAAAAACAGCCTCTAGCAACTGCTGAGGTTTATGGTCTGTGAGACATGTCAGGAGAGTTAAACACATAATTATTTCCTTGACAAAAAGCTGCCCACTGGTAGGGGGTGTCCCCCTGTGGACAACAGGAAAAGAAAACATTGGCAACTTTCAACTTAGCTGAGTTGCAAGAATGATTTTTTTTTGTAGTGCTATACAAAATAAATACAACTACTGTCTGGATCAAAGAGAAGATTTGCTATAGCCCAGAAGTATATCAACCACATTTTCTTCAGTTTGTGAGAGCTACATTCCCTATTGCTGCACACTCACTGTCTGCCGTAGTCCCATTAAACTCTACCTTGTGCTAAGTCCACCCCTGTAAATGTCTTAACTGGCTATGTAAATACATGAAGTATCATTCTCTTTCCAATAAAGAAAATATTTTAATAATATTTTATTTTCCAACTGTATTTCCACATTCCTTCTACCCTTTTTCTTAATAACACTTCCAAGTGAGCTTGAAAACAATACTGTCCAAAAACAGTGCCTTGGCAAACATAAACTCTGTACTGTGGCCAGAGGTTTGAATTAATAATTAGGAAATAGATTAATTGATTCAGTAATGATTATAATATAAACTACCTATCTTTGTGCAGTACATTTATTAAGGTATGACTAATTGAATTTACTGCATCAGGTTTTCAGAAATCTTTCTACAAAACCAGGAGGAAACACAAAAGAAATGCACTTGTCCAAGCAAACCAAATTCTGGAAGTCAGAACCACTATCCTCACTCTTATTTCTTGTTTACATTATAAAAGGATTTGAGTATTACAAACAGACCTTAAAAGCCCAGTTTCTGCTGGGAGAAATTATCTTCAGCACTACAAATGGCTGTAAACAACTGTAATATAGATAAATCCCCTCCAGCTGGTTGCAGCCCTATAAAATTCAAGCCCTATATCCCAGTTCATATTTCACCTGCACCCTCAGGCTGTAATAGCAGTTGAATGCAATGGATGTTCTGGCTGGGCACCACAATAAAGAAAACTCATGAGCCCCTGATGGTCTGGTGGCTCTCTCTGCCTCTGCAGTCATGAGCTCCATCTCCCTGGCATTGTGCCTGTGGCCTGCCCAGCAAGCATGAACACCAGGCCTTAATGCCAGCTGAAACCTGACTCCCACTGAGATTGGTTGGATGAAAGTGTTAAGAAAAAGCCAGACATGGAGGCTGACTGAGCCCATACACACCTTTAAAATTGGTTCAAGATTATTCCTAGCTGAAGTGCATATGGACCTGACATAGGAATACGATGTTCTCCTGGCCTGTGGTCACTGTTGTATTGCCCACAGTAGTGTCATTTGACTTCATATGGCTCACTCAGGACAATTAGATTGGTCTGAAAGCCTATAAATCAGAAACAGTAAGGCCTTATCAGCTATACAGGTCAAGAATTGCAGCCATCTAAGGGCAGCAATGACTGCCAGAGCCTCTCAGTTCACTTGCTTTAGGGTATATGGGAAAATGCAGTGTGACTGGAGCTAATGCCTCCACGAGGTCTCTCCAGGCATGAGCAAGCTGGTTGACCAAACCAAAGGAAATCGTAAGGAACGCACCACTTCCAACAAATGTTTTAAACAATCTGTGTTGAAGTGATTATATTTATTCACAGTGCATTTTTTTGTGTATGGTTTCTTAAACAAAAAGCACATTATGTCTCTTCTGGAGCTGTCTAGTCTAACAGCACCGCTATTATTTGAGGTTCAGGGAAACTGAAGTGAAAATTAAAACAAAACCCTGTTTGAATTTGTATCAATATGGTAGAGCTTTAAGGGTCAAAGTGAGAAAAAATTTGGTGAATTTTAGACCTGCAATTTTCAAGGCACTTGCAAGAGCACGATCCACCACGCTGGGGCAGTAACGCCCTGCGTTTGCTTAAAAAGCAGGTGATAGACTCGCTCTGCACAGTCCTGCCAAACCTATGCTCTCATCTCACTAAGCAGTGCTGGCTAAGGGCTCACACAGGGTTTGCACTGTCCTTATACACGTGTGTTCGTGTAAATGTACACCCATCACATACATATTCCTGTGTATGCTTGTATATACTACACGTCCGTATGTATTACACATACACAAATATTATATATATATATATATATATATATAGTATAACACATATGCCATATCATTAGATATACACACACCAAACTTATCTGATTTTTACAGTGCATTGGGCATTCCCATACAATCCTTGCTGTAAAAGAGATGGTCAAGCGAAACTGTGATGGCGGTAAAATTACTCAAAGGCTGTGGGAATCATTTCAGATTTACAGTTATGCATCTTAATCATAGGATGAGAATAAGGGGCCATTGACACAAGGTGCAAGACAGTAAAGCTGGATCAGATGTTAGGAAAAGTATTTTCTCACTGGACAGGTTCAAACACTGGCACAGGCTGCTCACAGACACTGTGTAGTCTTAATATTTTCAAATTTTAAAAAACTGAGTGGACAAAGTTTTGAGTCACCTTAACAGGGTTTGGATCAATTTTGACCAGGAGGCTGGTCCAGATGACCTATTATTGCACTTCCTTCAAAACTAAGATATTCCATAATTCTATAAGTCTTTAATTATTATGGATAACTTTAAACACATTTACAAGCCTCAGTAATTGAATGTGTTACCTACATTTAACCAAAGCAACTATTTGGGATCATGGGCTGACCATGTTTACAAAGCCTCTGGCTTGTGTTCCAGAATGGATGCAAGAAATCTTCTCAGATTTCACCCTTTCACTTTTCCCTTGGTGAATTTGTGAAATGTATTCTTTTTTATGCATGTCTTCTATGCCTATGATTAATCTCTTCCCTCTCATTTAAACACAGCAGACTAACAGTATTTGTTTATTTTATTTTCCCAGCCAGGGAAAACAACCAAGTAACAATCAGCCAAGAAAAAGCCACAAAAAGACAAACCAATATAGGCAAACAAACAGGGCCTATCCCTACTTAGAAAGTCTTGCAGAATATAAAATTTGTATGTAGCAGAAAAATATTATTATTCTAACCTGATGCAGCAGTGTTAGAAAGCTGCCTTGAAAATTGTCTTAACAATTCTTTAAAAAGATATTATATCATCAAAATGAAGGTCAGTAAAAAGTCACACCTCAGGTAGAACTTATGAATATTTTAAATCCCTGAAGATAGGAACTTTCAAGTCTTAAAATATATCTGCTATCACTTCTCAGGCTAAGATTCCAAGCATGTAAACTACTTCACCTATTTTCACATTATCCTCTTTCTAGAAAAACAACTCCAAATTATTTTCTCTCATTTCCCACATTGCACCATTTTTTCTAAATTAACCCTTGGTCATCAATGCTTGATATTAATTTTGGAATAGCTGCTAAAAGGTGAGAGTTTGACAGAGCCTGTTTGGCACAGGAGAACCAAGAGAGAGAGAAGCAGAGAACCTGCTCTGGATTTACAGCAGAAGGTCAAATGAATTGGATTTTTTGTTGGATCTTAAAAGAAAATGTTTTACTATGATGTCTGTTTTCATCCATTATTTTTTCATTAATGCAAATATCTCCCAAATCCAATAGCCAACCAGTGTGGTAGCTTTGTACAGGGCTTGTGCTGTGTTTTCCTCACTCAGGATGGAGCCAGAAGTTTCTGAGAGAAGCCCATGAGTAAATGGCCTCTTTGGGTATATATAATATTTGGAAATAGAACAGAGAATTTGACTGAGCAGCCCTGGAGCTCAAACAAAGCTCAGGGACCAGGCAGGGTCCTGGCCTCTGACCCCTGCAGGCAGTAAATCTGTGCTGGCCCAATGGGAGAAGGCATGAAGACCAGGAGCAGTGCACCTTTCAGCTCTGCACATGCCCCGTGGCTGCTGCTCCTCACCCTAGTTCTCATCTCTGTGGCTTTACAGAGGAGTCATTGAGAATAAAACCCCCAGCTCCGTGTTTTTGGCTTTCCCATGCTAGATTTGTTTACTGGCTCACAGATGGCTCTCATTGCAGAATAGCCTAGAGGCTGTCTTCATTTTTTCACAGAAAATAAAGCATTCCAGCCACCCATCCCACTATATTGAGGCATCACAGAAATTCAAAGAGGTGGCACAGTTTGAACATGTTGCATGGTTTTGGACTGCGTGTATTTCATGGGGTTATGCTGCAATAGTGGACACTGAAAACTGCAGTTCTGTCAGGCTGTGTTTTTGTATTTCTCATCCTCGCCATCCCACACCTGCTTATTGACTGGCTGTTGCCTCATTTATACATATGAAATCTCATTTTAATGGTCACTGTCCTTGTGACTTATGTTTATTTGCCTTATATCTAATTTCTTCTCTTGGGACTGGCACATCTCCAGTCCTAGCAAGGTCATGAGGGTTGAATTACTCCAGTGCCTGGATTTTATTCTGCAGAAAAGTGATGATTACGTGACATGGCCTTGTGTCTATTCAATTTCTTCCCTTGCTCTTAAGCTTTGGCAGGCAGAGGAGTGATGTGAGTAAATTGACCATAGGTTTTCTATGCCTGCTAGAAGATGAGCTGAAACTGCTAGTTACCTGGAAAAACCACAGCCATTTATTGATGTATACACTTCTGGTTTTAGAAGTAATTTTTACTAAAGCCAGCACTGCAATCTGCACGCTGTGGCTCAGAAAGCAACAAGCAAGCAGGTGATCCTCAAGCAAATTTTGTGACTTATCTTTCCCTAGGAGTTTTGTATCTAACTGTAGATAAGAAGGTTTGGGAAATTATATGGGATATAAGCAGGACTCAGAAGAAGAGAGTAAATGCATTTCACTATTTATGGTTGGGAAATGTTCTTGTTTTTAGAAGGTTTTTGGGAGGACACAGACAATAAGGTCTGCACAGCTGCTTTCCAAGTCCTAAGTGATGGGAGTTCTAGGGAACAAGTATATGACAAAAGACTTGTCCTCCCAATGGAAAACAATGACCAAATCAGTTTGCCTGGTGGAATTTTGGAAAAAAAAATCCTTTCAGGGAAATCAAGGCATGAATGTCTCATTGCTGCATTTTCTGCATGACACCACTGCTAAGTAAGGAAACACTAAATCACTCTCCTAAATCACTCCTCCTAAATCACAGCTATAAACAGCAAGACTCTTCTCCAAAAGATAGAGCTGACTTGTGTGTATTTGGTGCTAATGCTTTGTGATAAGCAAAATAAAGGGTATTAGAAGCCTTTCACTACTGGGGAAGAAAGATATCTTCCTACTTTTAAAGGCAAAAGTAAGCTCTGTTTACATGGAATGTAGCCTAAGGTATGGTGCTGCCACCAGCAAAATTAATTTACTGTTAAAATAAATCCTCTTTTGGTTTTTTTGGGCTTTTTTGTGTGATTAGAGATTTATTAAAACTGATTGGGATATAAAATGACACATCCTACAGGATATAAAATTATTGATATGGTCAGAAAAAATGTTAACTATACAAAAACAGACACAGACTCTGTATTTTGGGTACCGAATAGGTTACACTTTGAGCTCACTCTAAAAGAACTGCTAGGTATATTGCAACTGAAAATTCAAGTGGGAGCATGTTTCTTCTCATCTGGAGTTCAAATCTTGTAATTTCTTAAAATATCTAAAATATCTTAAAAATAAAGCTATTTGCTGGGGCTAGGATGAGGGAATTGCTGGCACCTACACCAGAAATCCCTCTCAAGACCTGGTTAGAGAATTCATAAGCCAGAAAGAGGGAAGTCTATTTCCTATGTCTAATTTGTTTTCTGTTTATGTATTTCCTTTGGCCTTTATTGGAGGAGATGTGAACGTGAGAATTTAAAATAAAATGTTGATTTCCAATTTCCAGACCTCCTCTAGAATCCTTACCAGCTCTTGTTTCTCTCTGGGTGAATATAGGCATTATCTTTTTCTCTGAAATCTATAAGGACAATCACAAGTTTCTGAAGAGTTCAGTGGGAATATGACTGGAAAAAGTCTTTGATATCAACTAAAAGTCTGCTCCAGTGGGGTCAGACTCCCACACATTTGTTATGTGCTGTGTTGCTCATCAGCTTTGCCTTAAAACTGCATATTAGGAAAGACAAAACTTGAAAGTATTTTAAAATATTGTCAGCATTGATGGGTCAACAAAAGCAGTCAGGACTCAGCCTGGTCTTTTAAAAACCTATAGACCGGAAGTCTGTAAAGGTATCTGAAATTTTCTTGCTGCATTTTCAGGCCATACTGTCCCAGCACAGATCAGAGCACATTATTCTCTTCCTCTTTGCCACACTCTCCATGCAGTTGAGGAAAACTGTCATTTCAGTCTATTCTTTCAAGCTGAAACACAATTCTTTTCCTCAAAAGTTATGCTTTTTAGACACTTCGCATTTACGATAATTTCTTCTGAATTGTTTTATGTCTCATAGTAGTTGTGGCTGTACAGCTAAGACCCTGCCAACACAAAACAGAGCTGTAATATGACTTTGTCTTACCAGCTCACCTTCAGATTTTGCTGAAGTCTTTTTCTTGTGAGCATGTCACAGGTGACATTCATTTAATTCTTGATCTACCTTAACCCTTGGATACAATTTTTGGGCAGAATTCCTATCTATTCAGTTGCTTCCAGAAGGATTCTGCAGACAAATGTAGATTTCTGTTCACATTGTAATTGAATTATATTATTTTTGGAGTTTTCCCCAGACAGCTCCTCTAATTTGTACATATATGATTCTGTACTTAGCTTGCCTTCTAGGGGCTCTGCTGTCTCTGCCAAAGGACTATCCTGAAATGAATACTCTGCTCTTTTTCAGAATTGATGCCTGAGGATCTTCCTGAGTCCAGGGAAATCTATCCCCTGGTATAAAACCATTAAATTCAGCTGGGGCCTGCTGTTCCTCACATTGTCAGGCTCAGAGCCTGCTGCACATAAATCAGATTTTGTGAGAAGTCTGATGACGCTGCTGCCCAGCTTGCCCAAGGAACTCCTCTATTCCCTTACAAGGCTGCAGTGATCTAACACTGCTCTGGCTGCCTGAAGGAGGATCTGCTGCTGGCCATGCTCCTGTTCCAGCATCTGGGATATCCAAAGTTTTGTGCAAAGTTAAAGGGATGGCAGCTGCTTGCACACATTTACATACTGGTTTTGCATGGTGGTGAACACTGGCACCTGCTGCTTGAGGCTCTCACAACTTCTGCCTGGCTTTAAAGGGAATGTACTCCTGCCTCTGTTTCTGTGTTGGAAATGCTCAACAGTTCCTGGGGAAACCAAGTAAAGTCTTGGGCAGGATTGCCAAGACTTACATCATTGAGGTGTAGTTATCTACATATGGAATAACTTCACTAAAATCAAAGTGGAGTTTTTTTAGTTGCATTGTTGCAGGAATGCATCGTGAATTTTGAAATCTTTCAAGGCTTCTCTTTCAAAAGCAGCTTGAATTCACATTTCCAGCAGCACAGTAGAAATGGAGGGGTAAACTTACAACATCTATAATTAGATACTGGTTTTTTGTATGTACATAAATACCGTATTACAAAAACTGTCTAATTGATCTTTTCTCATTTGTAAAACTGATCTAGCTCCATTCCCTTCCTTGAAAGAATTTGCTGATCTACAAGTCTCTTTCTTAGACAACTCAAACTCTTGTTATAAACTTTTGCTCAGCTAATGCCTGAGATCTCCAGGTGCTTAAAATCACCAGATCGACTTTGCTCTTCTATCAGCAGCTGAGCATACCTGTGAAATTCATGCTTGACAGTAACAGCAGTGAAGCATTTCATGGAGTTTCCTGTTTAGATTGGAGTATTTTCTGCCCAGGTAAAGAGAAGAAAGACTGTCTCCACTCCACAACATTAGTAGTGAAGTGCAGATAATCTCCTATGTTTGCCTTCTGTGTTCAGTGATGAGGAAGGTGAGGATGCAGAAACAGTGTGGGAGCCAAACCAGCTGCCACTGAGCCTCCTCCCAGGCACTATTGGTGACCATGAGAAGGACTGCTGGAGATTTCCCTCGCATTGATGTCACCAGTCAACTTCATTTGTTGTCTTTCTCAATATTTCTGCAGGTACTGGTACAGATGATTTCCTTCAAATACATTTTGTAATCTCCTGCAGCATGGCCTAGCCTTGCCTTGAAGTTATATGTAGAGTCATTATTCCATTGTGTTCTACACTTTTTCCCTGTGCTCTCCATTCAACTTGACCTGAAAGGAACCACCATAAGACACTTGTCTCTACCAGTACTTCTCAATAGCTTTGCCCTTCTGTGCATGCCGAATTGAGGCCAGTAACCCTATTAAGTTGATACAGCTCTAGCCTAGTTAGCTTTTTACAAATCCAGATAATTTCCTGGCAGAACAGACTATAGAAGTAGGGCTACAGAAAATAACATGTAATTTAAGGCATGAGATCACTCAAGAAGAGCTAAATATAGCACAGTCTTTAGAAAAAAAATCTTTGCAGTAAATCCGGTCATTTTGTCCCCTACAACCCAGCACTGAGGATTCTTAATTTGGCAGCAGACTGTGGTCTATTGTCTTTTTGTCTTTCTCTGATCATCATGCACTGATTTCTTGGTGAATTTTTTGATAATTTTTCTGAGGACTTGGGGAAGTGTTTTTCTCATAATCCCTCATGTTTTGTGGGGAAAGAAAAAGAAGCAAAACTAGTTCCATAGCTCACAGTTTCCATTATCTGGTCACATGGATGTTCTGTGATAGGTTCATGCTGTTTTATCAGTTATCTTTATCCAGGTGAAACATAGAGCAGTGTCTCAGAAATATTTTAGGACTTTCATCTTTAATTGTTTTGGGAGCTGACCATGTTATTGGTGTGGATACCATGTGACCTCTGTGGCCTTCTGCTTTAGTTGGTTGACTTGGCTGGGTCTCTCACAAGATCTGTATGTCATTTTTGGTGCAGGTTTTGCATGGTGTTGTCTGCTAGTTAGATGTAAGCTCTGCTTATTCTACAGGTTATCTCCACTTAATTTTATGAATGCGAACTAATTGAACTTCAACTGACTCCCTGTTTTCAAAGCCTTTGGTAAATGTTCATGTTGTAAGCTTATTTCTAAATTTTCCATAATTCTTAACAGGGTATAACATGTCTTAACTGTTAATAAAGTATTTGTTTAAGGGGGTTGATTCCTCCAACAAATCATGATATTGCTCTTTGAGTTTTAGGGTTAATTTAATTTTCTTATAAACAAACCAGAGAGTGAAAAAGTTTGTGGCTGATGCCAGGTAAAACTATAGAGGAGAGAAGTATAATTTTGCAGTTGTCTTGAAATGTGAAGGGTGATACTGTCATGGTTTCCTCTTCAGCCACATGCCTGAAAGCTATCAAGTGAAATGTCATGAACACAGATATAAATGTCTATTCTCATGTAAGAGTTGTATTATTTAAAGAAGAGGAAATCTGGCATAACTGTCTATGTTTCTACATGTTTATACCTTGTCTGACTTCAAAGAAACTAGAAAGAAGCTAGTTGGAAATGTGCAGTGAAAGAAAGCATAATTCTGCTCTTGGAATATTAATTGTGATATTAAGTACCTCCTAGAAATCACGTACCTACTAACTGGAAACTGACTGGTGGAAAAGGACCTGGGGGTGCTGGTTGACAGCAGCTGAACATGATCCAGGGGGTGCCCAGGTGGCCAAGAAGGCCAATGGCATCCTGGCCTGNATGGTCAGAGGGACCTTATCACTCTTTGCAACTGCCTGATAGGAGAGTGTGGCCAGGTGGGGGTTGGTGCCACCTGCAGGTGACAAGTGACAGGACAAGAAGAAAAGGCCTCAAGTTGTGTTAGAGGAGCTTTAGATAGGGCATTAGGAAAAAAATTTTTGTGGAAAGAGTTGTGAAGCACTGGAAAAAATTGTCCAAGGAAGTGGCTGAGTCACCATCCCTGAAAGTATTTAAGAGATGTATAGTCAAGTTGCTGAGGCACAAGGTTTAGTAGTGGACTTGGCAGTTCTGAGTTGATGTTTGGATATCATTATTTTAAAAGCCTTTTCCTACCACAATTATTTATATGAATATATGATTCTGTGGAAGTGAATCAGGTTGGCCATCTTAGGGAGAAATACTAAGTCAAGTCCTACCATCACTCTATCTGCTTAAGGTCCCTAAGCCCAGGTTCAGCAGTGTCTCCTAGTAAACAATCGATTTCTCTAAGGCAGAACGATAACAAGACATTAGGAATCCATTCTTTCCCTGCAACCTCAGCCCTTCCAACTGTTGTTCCTTCTTGGCCAGTTGGATACTAGATTGTACACAGTTCTACTCCAGATAATCTACTCCAGATTTCTTAGCATCAACAGATTCTTTCCAGTACAGCAGTCTAGAGATATTTTAACCAGGAAGAGGAAACTGGAAATGTCTCTCTCTAGTTCTGTTTTCTTGGGCATGTGACATGGTAAGGATGATATGTTCAGAAGTGTTCAGTAAGGCAAAGACAGCTATGGAAACCATCCTTTCACTGAGTGGATATGAAATGATTTGACTTGCCTAGTATAGTATGAATGAATTTCATAAATACTGAAAACCCATAAATATGTCACCAAAAGCCTTGTCAATAACTTGCAGATAATTCACAGTATCAAAGATATTGGTGAAAATGACTGGTTATTTTTTAAAAACTAGGTCTCTCGAGTCATCTTCTTTCATTATTAGGACAAAGTATTTTTGGCTTAAGTTTATGAAGCACATAGAAACATGTGGTAGGTATCAATACTATTCTCAGATTTCTGTCACATATTTTAATGAAGAAAGACCCATCTGGAGACCATGGCTCCACCAGTTAACACCAATAAATTCTAAGAAAGATAGTCACAAGTTCAATCAAAATGGTATTCTCCTTCTCATGACCTCTACTGGTACAGTTAATGAGGTAAATGCTCAGGAATAAGGTCATGTTAAAGAATAATGTGACACTAAGAAGACCTTGCACCTGTAGACAAGGGACGTCTGTTATCTCTTTTTATGCAACAGTCCAGTTAGGAGCCATGATCTGAGTTAGATGATCTGAGGAAGAACTGGTTAGCCTCCAAAACCCTGAGTTATCTGAGCATCCCACATATCTAAGTTTCTACAAAGCTACTGTGCTAGGAGCAGTGACGCAATCCTACAGCCCATGAGCTGCTATGGGCCTTCAGAAACACTCTAACCAGAAACCACATGAAGTAGAACTACTAGACAATCACTGGGGAGAACAAGGGCCTTCTTGTAGCTAGGGTAGATCTGTGTGTGGTATGTAGGAAACCTGGTTTTGATCCCTTTTCTGTCTAATTGAGTGCTTTCAACCCAGGTTTCCCTCTCTTATGCTGTAAGTATAGAATAACTTTTCAGGTATTTGAGATAAATGCAGTCCAATAACTTATTTTCATCACATCAAGCGTCAGTTCTCACCAGTGCAGGAACCTGCAGGAGCATTTAAATTGCACCTCCTCCATTTGAAATCAAGTCTTTGATGGCTTCAGGGATTTTTCAGGATCAGTTGCACGAGTGTCTAACTCCCCTCAGGGCTGGCTGACCTGGAGATGAGAATACCCCAGGCTCAGTCTCCCTCTAAATGTTGTTCATCTCAGTGTTGCAAGCCCGAAGGACCTTTAAGGTTTAGCCCTTAATTTGTCTTCACCATTCATTCCCCACAGACATGATGGATTTCCTACTTCAAAGCCCCAGGGTGTTCTGAGGAACAATGGATTCTTCTCTGCTTCTGAAGAGCTCAGCTATTGTAATAACAGAGATAATAACAGTGCACAGACCAGCAGATAATGCATAACCATTTACTCCAATGGCACAGGGCACTGTGGACATGTTAAAAAGCACTTTAGTTTATCTGAGGGCAAAAGAGGCTGAAACCATACCTACTGAAAATTCTAGCACACTTCCCTAACTATTCCAGAAAATTCCAGTTTCATATCTGATCAGGTTAGCTTGACATGCCTTCTGGAAACCAGAGAAAAATATATACTGAACAGCTACAATAAAAGTTACTTAAGAAGCTCTCAGAGGAAAGTTAGACTGACAAAAACAACAGCAGGGTGCTTGAAATCTCAGAAGTGGACTGTGAGGCATTACTCCTGTCATGACTGCAAACTTCAGTTAGGAATTTGCAATGCTTAAAATAATGCTAGGAAAAAAATGGAGGGTTTTCAGATTTTAATGAATACAAAAATGTCAAAAGCATGACTTTGGCATGGATCAGCCTCAAAAAATATAACTGTTTCTGAGTCTCTGAATAGAGGTACAGCATTCAAAAATTTAAGCTGCAGGCTATGAGTATCTTTAGATAAAGGTAAATGTGACATAACTTGTGCCTTACAGAGCTGAATCTACAAAACAGTGATCCAAGAGTGACTTCATTCTTGACATTAGAGCAATAGACAGACAAGCAACAACAATTAACCAGCTTTACATTACTTGTTTTGATATCAGTGGCGAGACTGAAAACATTCTAAAAAATTCCCTGGAAATTGGAATGGCTCTGTTTTCATTCCTCATGTCTTTACAGGGTCTTGATGAAATGCAGAAGAGTAAATTTGCTCCACAGACAAACTGGTTTGGGCCCAGGCATGACACTGTAATCCCTCCCGGCCATAAATATTTTCTCACAGACGAGAATGATCAGGAGACTTGTCTTCTAGAAAGATGCCTCCTGTTTTCACATCTCTGTGCATGTGGGTGCAGAGTCCAAATTTTAAACCTTAAATCTACAGTGGGAGATAAGACTCCAGCAGGTTAATGCAGCCCTTCTTCCACCTGAGAATTTTTTATTTACTTCCCACTCTCAAGGAAGACCACACAAAGCAGCTGGGGCTCCTGGGTCCCAGTGGGTGTCTTGATCACTGAGAAGCCAAAGAACAAAATATATGTTTAGTCATCTAAGACAGAGTTTCATCTAAACCTGAAGTTAAACCTAATTGGTAAAGTACTTAAAGATCTAGAGTCTTACAAAACAATCACATTTAGGAATGTGAGAAACATAAATGTGACAAAACTTGTTTTATAGTTTCCATGCAGAAAACAAGCAGGAAAAAGCAAAAAAGAGCACAGATGAGTAAATTACATGTACCTCAATGTGATAAACTGTTATGAACCATGTCTTGCTGGCTTTCATTGAACAATATCTCCATCTCTGCAAAAGGATGAAGTTGAGTATAAATAAGGATAATTTAGGTACCTCACAGCTTTCATGGCAGCATTTTTAGGATTTCATAAACCTGTGGCAGCTCAAGAAGACAAACATAATTAAGGGTAAATGTTTGCTGTCCAAATGCATAATTGACCTCAGAATACAAATGGAGAATGAAAAACTAGCTTCTAAGGAAGTCATTCATTTCTTCTTAGCTTATTTTCTTTTAGTAATATAAATTATTGCTGGGCAATCATCTCTGAATTTATTGCCAGGTGACCAAAGGCAGTGCCCAGTGGATACTTCAGAAAGCTCATTCTCTGGCTGACAGTGATGCACAGAGGCACAGTCAGGCAGACAATTCAGAATGAGAGGAACATGTGCATTTTAAAGGCAGTGGCGTTTAATGAGCCACAAATCTAATTTGATTTCCACATTCTCCTTCTTATGTCTCATAAAGATTTCAAGCATTTTTTCTTAACCCTCAAAAAATGTTTCCTCTGGAGGAGAAACAAAGAGAATGTCTCTGACAAACTGAAATTCACTGGAAAGTTTGTTATCACAGCATCCTGGCTTTGTCCCTGTGTGCAGCTGGCCATGTCCTTAACTGCTGAAATTGCAAGAGGCACCCTTGTGAGCACAGCTGCAAGTGTGTGCAGGCCAGTACCAGTTTAAGCAATTCTTGGTGAAGTATAGCCTGCTGGCCTCCAGAAACTTCTGGAATTGCTTTGGTTATTAACTGCTTCTCACAACATATCTTCTGGGAATCCTACCTCAGTGGCATAATCCTAATAAATTTTTTATTTTATTGCCTAATAAAAGGGACTTTAAAGACCATGTGGATCTGTAATTGAAGATTCTAGGCTTAAAGAGAGATCCATTTTATAGGAGCACAAGGGACATTGTGTTTGTTTTGAGAGCAGAGCCTACCCACATCATCATTTCTGCACAGCAGATGTGGAACAAACAGATACAGAGGAAAGGCAGGAGACAGACCCCAACTAGCCCCGCATCATGCTGAAGAAGTGGGAGCAAAAGCAAGTGAAAGGAGCCCTTTCCAAGTTTTGCCCTGTGTGAGGCCAGCTTCCCTCCAGCCCCCACTCACCAGGGTCACCCTGACTTGCCGAACCCTGTCCTGCAGCCTGAACTCAGCTGTTTTAGGCAGCACAGGCACCTCACAGACCAACAATGGCCATAGGTGGCTCTTTTCAGCCTCAGCTCTGGCAAACTGAGCTGAGCAGCAGCTTAAAGCTGGGCCCTTTCCCGCTGCTCACATGTACACCTTCACTCTGACTCCAGGGGAGAGAAGGGTGGGATTCCCTACATATCCTGCTGCTGAGCAGGGGCTTTGTTCTGACATTGGCCTGCCCAAGACAAATGCTTAAAAAGGAACAATTTCATCATGGGCTGAAAATATGTAGACTGCAGAGTTCGTGTGATAAATTATTTTTAAAAATGCATCGAAGTCAGCCCTTCCTGGTTCTCTTAATTGGTAGGCTTTCACATTTAAAAGCTCTGCAAACCAGTTGAAGCTGGTTGTCTCTGAAGCTTAATAGATTGATAAAGTATTCCTCAAGTAATCTTATGTCACTGAATATATAATTAAAGTATTCTGCACATGTCTATGACTACTCCAAGGAGGTGAGTTAGTGCTGTTTCCTTTTCAAAAAATTGTTTCATTTATAAATTTTTAAAAAATAATTTCACACTGTGTCATCCTATGTTTAATTAAACAAATATGGACACATGAGCATCAGAGAGAGGGTAAATTATGCCCATGACCATGTATATGCAATGCATTTCTTATCAAATCATGCTTTGTTAGTTTGTATTTCTCCAAAATTTCCTGATCCCATTCTGTTCTGGAGGAATCCTGACTGATTTACCCTCATGGGCTAAAAGAGCACAAGTTAGTGTTTCACGGTGACTTAAATAAAATAAATTTGCAACTACATCTCTCTTTAAGTTTTTTAGTATTTCTGCCATCAGTGAAAAGGAA
This sequence comes from Ploceus nigricollis, assembly GCA_013399945.1. NCBI lineage: Eukaryota > Metazoa > Chordata > Aves > Passeriformes > Ploceidae > Ploceus > Ploceus nigricollis. The sequence goes on along the minus strand of VXBC01010530.1, from coordinate 507,672 downwards.
ATACTGGAAGGGAGAATAATGTTGCAGTCTCCTCTTCATCAAAATCTGCTAGCCTGCTGATTTTATGCAAAATCAAGATGACAATATGCCACAAAGACAGACTACTCTGGAAAATATATAGATCAGATCACTGGTTATAAAATGATCAAGAACTAACTGAAGTTGAGATTTTGTGGACTGGGCATCACAGTTTGATTGCAAGATTAGAAGGGGCTAAAGATTAAATCCTTGAAGAAGTTATTTTAGGATCTTTTTTATCAAAAGCTTGAATTAGTTTTTAATATACAGGAAGAAAAATATATGAAAGATAGGAAGAAATTCCCTGAGAAGAGGAAGAAAATTTACCAGAAGAAAAATACAAACTTGGGCATGAAAAGGTCAAGCACACAAAAATTTGCTGAAAATTTGGAATATGTTGAGTAAAATAGAAGGGAATTTAGAATATTACACATATTCATTTTACTGAAACATCAGTGTGCTTTGCTGACATAGAAATCAAAGGGTATTCTAGAACATATGAAAAATTGAAATTGTCAATGTCTGTTAAAATGTGTGTGCCAGTCTAAAAGTCATAGCTGAGGAAAATTGAATCTTTATTGACTGGAAAGAAACACAAAGTTGATTTAGACAATGGAAAGTCTTTCACAGATCAGGAACTAGAAGGGATTAATTTATTAATGCAATTATATAAGGGCTGAGAGAACACGTTATTATGTTTTACAAATATAGTTTGGAAACAAAGCTAAATGGCAATACTGACACAAGAATGCATAGGTATGACTTTACAAAAAAAAAAAGGTTTCAAATTAAAAGAAGGTTTCTGATCATGCTACCAGTGTGAATCTGAAATAACCAGCTATTTGGAGTAGTAGAGACAATAAAATATACACACCTAACCATCTGAATGCTATTTTAATAGATATTGTCTGGTATCACCTTCACTAAGTGAAAGTACCTTTTCATCTAGAATGGCATACAGCTGCTTCTTCATCGGATCACAGCAAGATTAATCACTGAGTGTTTCCTCTTTTTGGCATTATTCATTATTCATTACTGTCTTTTTCTGGCAAACGTTAGCTTTATCATTTCTTCTGTGCCTCACACATTTAAAAAATGGTCTTAAGTTGTACTCAGCCCTGACAGCACATTTTTTTACCTGATGTCTTGTTCCCCTTCATAATTTCTAATTTAGAACAATTATGACATTTTTATTGTGTTCTTATATTTTATGAACTGGGTTCTCCTTTTCCTTTGTACTAGGCTGAAAGAAGGATCCTCAAACCTGTTTTGTAAATAAATTTACTTCCTAAAAAATAGACCAGCAAAACTGTAAAAGTCGGGTCAGGAGGAAGAACAAGCATCCACAGACTGGAGCTCCTGTTACTAACATCACTTTGCATGTGGTGTGTTGTAAAACTATTTGTGGATATTGATTGCTTTCACCATGATTTTTCTCTCCTGTGCCATGGAGATGAATAAAGACAACAAATTATTCCCCCTTTGCCTGCCACTTCACAGCAAATCACGATGCCTGCCCGAGCACTCGGGAAATTACCATAACTCATCTCAAGTCAGAATAACTTTTTCCGAACTGTGCTGGTGTCAAAGTCACCCCTTCTGTTTCAGGCCAGATGGAGTCCTTGAGTGACAGCTTGTCTATATTTACTGATTGTGAGAATTGCTTAGTACAAGTATTGCCTCTCTCTATAAGCCTAGTCTTCCTTAAAACTGTCCGTAGGAGCCTTAGGAATGAGAAAGCAGCTAAAGGGAGCAGAAATACACTTTTGGGTGACTATGCAACAAAATCAGACAGGAATTAGTACTTAAATTATCACTGGCTAAAACAGTTGGCTGGTTGTCCCTCTTACCCCCACCTCCCAAGGCTCTAATGGTATTTAGAAAGTCCCTGGTATTATTCCTTGCCATTTAGGGCAGTGCCCACCTTCCTCCCTTCAAATGAGAGCAACCCAAGCTACAAAACCAGTTTTGGGCCTAAACATGATGCATGGGTGAGACCCACAACCTCACAATGAGTTCTGATAAATGCCTTTTTTGAAGAACCAGAAGAATAGCACCACTCTCACACGTTTAATGCAGGATGTCACCAGTGCTGGATTCACTTGTGCCTTCTCACTCAACTGTGCTATGCTTCATGCCTGTAGGAGCCTTTGCTAAACAAGTTTGCTCAGTCTCACACATAAAGTGCCAACTCAAATATCTCCTGGGGATTATCACTTTAAAAAGACTCAAATTTTTCAGCCTGACATGATTAGAGTCTACTTATGAAATTATTCTTCTAACCCAGGAAACTTGAAATGGTGAACATGAAATAGAAAAGGCCTGAAGAATTCCTGTTCAAGGCTGTAAAATGACTTGCCCTCAGAAAATAATCCAGTGCTGTTTACATGACTGATTTTCCGGCAAGATTTCATTATTGTCTCTGCCTAGTGAGCTGTGTGACATCAATATGGTGAGTCAAATTTGAGTGACCTGGCAAAAATGTAACCCCTTCAATTGAATGGAACCCCTTCAAGCCATGAAACTTGCCATTTGTTCATCTATATTTTCTGGCATATGTTGTAGCTATACCTCAAAGCCAATTATCTATTTGAAGTTTTAAATTGTGCATCCAGGTGATTTGCCATAATCCCAACTGACTAAAGTGCAGTACATTTCACAAGGAAAATATGGAACACAGTGACCTGTAAAGCTTTGTGTTGGTAGCCAGTAGATCCTCATGTCAAAACATTAGACAGAGTGGGTGTTGTTTTTTACCTCTGTATTGACAGCATTTTATTACCTCTTGCAGTTCCTTTCCCAAGCAATAACAGAGAAACAAAAATGACAAGTCTCAACAATTTTGAAGTGGCACCCAATTGCTGTTTCTGTTACAACAGTTTTTATTAATCCTCTTTTTCATTTTTTTTTCTTCTTAAAAGTTGTGTTCAAGTCACTTGCATGTGTTTGCTCTGGGGTTGGGGCAAGCACTGCGCAACTGCCTGTGCATAACTGCGCAACCCTTCAAGGGCACTGCCCTCCCTTGCCACCTGTCCTCACCCCCTGGTGTGCCCTAGGGAGGAAAGCAGCAGTGTTGCTCAGTGTACCCACTGGTTAGCCATGATACTTCATGGACCAAATGGAAATCCGCTGCCATCCCCTTTCCCTTACGATCAAGTCCAGCAGGAAGATTATAATCACTAATCTGGACCTAGTTGCTAATTTTTTGGTAGAGCATGTGGTGAGAATTTTATCATCCTCTTGGTCTCTGGTATAGCTGTGTTGTGTGCATCATGCTTTAACCCTGAAGGATTAATCTCCTGCTTTGCAGCGGATGTTCAGGAAGTAAAGTTGGCAAAGAGCAAATGTCAAATGAATTTATCTTACCTACTTACCGAAGCAAGGTCAGAGAAGGATGAGAAAGTGATTAATTTATATGGTCTCTGAAAACAGAGCTGCCACTGTAATTCATTGGTTTAATGTGTTATTTTTAATTATACAGCTATAACCACCTCTATTATGAAAGTAGAAGTGGTTGTAAATGCAGAGTAAGGGCGCCCAAGGAGTCAAGTACCTTGATGTATTACAAGCAGAGTGCAATGCCTGCATTTTGACAGAAGTCTGCCAGTTTGTACAGAGAGCTAAGACTCATTCCTGGTCTCCTTTCCTACTGCCTTTCCAACCACATGATATATAAAAAGCACATCATTTTGAAAACTATCTTTTCATCTGAGTGCTGATATACTTTAAGTGGATATTACTTACATACTGCTATTACAGCTTTTTTTTTTTTCCTGGTAAAACCTTAATGTCAGCCTTGACTCATCAGCTCCTGGGCTACTGACATGTACTTGTGTCTTCACTGCCTTTCATGTAGCTATCAGATTTGCTAGGCTAATGACCTTTAGGGGATCTAAATCTAATTTCTAAATGACTGCTCATTAGATGCTACTGCATGAGTAGTTAACTGTATCAGCAACACAGGATTCATGGGGAATTCTCTTCTAGGAGGAATACCTAACCTCCAATTTTATATTAAGTTTTTAGTGCTTTTGAGTATTTAAAAACTTTGTAAAAAATGAAAAAAACCCAAATTTATAAGGATTTGGAAGGAGAAACTTAGTTTTCTGATTCTTTATCTATTTTTCCTATTTCTAGATTAGTTTCAGAAGATATAAATAGCACAATTTCATTTTTATTAGAAATAAAGCAACCTCCAACAAATGAAAAAATATTCATTCATCATTTACCCTTTTAATACTTTTCATTGTCTCTTGCAGATGCTTGAAAAATCTTTGAGATCACCAACACTGAGTTTAAGCACAAACGTCCTCTTTGTGTTCACTCTACACAGTGAAGGTCTCTGAAATCCCTTTGTCCTTAGTTTCTGCTTGTATTTGTTTTGATGTCTCAGCAACTGGAAAATCAGTGAGTCACTTCTCCACAAATAAAGCAATTTTGTATACACCACCATAATCTGAGACAATGTAGGTCTCTTATCTCTTACTGGGGAAATTGGGAAGTTAAGAAGGGATATCACAGCTACACTTAAGATGACAGTGCTTTAATGTAATTTAGATTGGTAGACTGTTGTACCTAAGAAGTGAATAAACCTTTTTCTTGACTTCCACCGCTCTTAACATCAAGGCTTTTGTATTTTGTAATACAAAATTTTGTCACTTGGGCTATTCTCTTTCTCCATCATCATCCCTCAGCACTTGCTGGCTTGTGAACTCATCAGAATCCAGGACTTTGGGCACATCTCAAGAGAGATCAGCTTTAGAGATTCATGAAGGAGTCCTTTATATGAAAAAGGATAATATTTACTACCCACAAAAATTCATTGTACATAGATACCAAGGCATACACAACACCAGCAACACATATTGATACATCCAAATGTTGAAAGGAGAAACTACACAGGAAATAGATAATCATATTATTGTACTAGATACAGCTCAGCAGCTGTCAGAATGGTTGATAACCTGGGAATGACTACGCAAGAGAGCTGATAACACTATTATGCCACTGTCTACAGTTCACAATGCAAAAAAATTGCATTTCTGTGTGAGAGGTCAGATAAAATGTCTGCAAAAAAACCACATATATCTCCAAGCTTTAAAAGAATTGGTTTTGGAAGGCAGAAATTTTGGGGGGAAGCTGTATGTAGTGTTAGTGAAACCATCACTAGATGATGTTGCAATCAGACTAGAAGGTCTCACAGCAGGGCTTCATGCTAAAGTCTGACTCTCCTCAGAACACACAGCTGATAGCTGCCACACATAATGTAATGTATGTATGTCTTGCTATAATTAGTCTAATTTAGTCAGTAGTCTGCAAGAGGAGGAAGGTTTCTGAAGTACATTTTTATTTTTTAAACTTGGTGAATTAGTGAGAGAAATAAGATAAGCCACCTTGCTCTGCCTCCCCAGTCGAAGCAATACACACATTTCACATTAGAAAAAAAAAAAAAGAAAACTATTTACAGCTAATTACTTAAGAAACTCAAAGAGCAAACCAAATTTTAATTGTATTTTCCTAGTATTGCTTTATTATGAATGCAAGAAACAAATAACACAAATGATAACAGGAGTATATTTGAAAATACTCCTTAAAGTGTCAGACCAAACTGAGCACATTCCATTCTCTAGTTGTACAGGTAAGGTGTATAGATTATCTATAATCCATGATTTGTTTACAGTAAATTATGTTTGAAAATAAATTCTTATATTTTTTACTTTCCAGTAGGTGCAGGAAAGCTTTTCAAACTGAGGAAATCATATAAACAATGTCCACATGCTTTAGGGACTTCAGTGGAAGGCCATAAATCCAGGGTAGGGACTGAAAATTGTAATACTATTTGACTTCTTGAGAAGAAGTTCAAGAAATAGTTTGGATCCTACTCTATTAGTATTTTTCCATAGATTATGTAGAATTTTTCAACATAATTAATATAAAATAATGAAAATCTGGTTTTAGATGTCAAAGATAGAAAATTCAGTCTAGAAATACAGAATAAGTCCAGGCTGATGAACTGGTTACCACTTAACCTTTAAAATAAGATTAGATTTTCCTAGAAAACTCTTCTTCTGGAGAAAATTCTGTGTCTAATATGTATCCTCACAAGTGTCTGCACAGGCTACCTGAGGTATCACGATGCCTATTAAACTCTGTTAAAAACGTGTTTTTAAGCTTTGGTCATCAATATGACATCTAAATTAGTTCTTAGGTTTGAGGATTGGTAAAATTCTTCCTCTGAGAGATATTGAGGTACTTTTATTTTCCTCTGTCATTCATTTGTCATGAGCAAGGCAGAGTTTCTCTGGTGTCCCCAGATCACCCTATGCCAGTAGCACACTGTTCTTCATCCTAGTGACTGCAATTTTACCCTATGCAAGCCTTTGCAAAAGAATATTTGTACAAGAAATAATGACTTACAACGGTACAGGTCAGAGTAGAAGAGACAGTACTCCTTCATGGATGTAAACTGCATGTAGTGAAAAATCTCTGTGTGTTGTACTGAGCAAGTAGTTTCTAGATTTGAGTAAAAGGGTTAAGAAATGGCTTATGGCATATTTTTAAGGGGCAGCGTGACATTTGTAGCTAATGAAAGCCAGAAAAAAAATTTTTTAATTTGATGTACATTAAGAGAAAATACAAAAATAGATGAGGGTGTACTGACCCCACCACATGCTGCTATTTTCATTGAATGGGCTGCCTTGAAAAAGAACAGGAAGATTTATGAAACCAGCAATACCCATACACAAGATACATCTTAAAATAAGTAGGTATAAATAATGAATGACCACTTCTTATCCTCAAAGTATAGTATTTCTAATTGTGCCCTGGCTCTAGTAAAGCACGTTTAGGCATCATCTACTCCTAGCACATTATTATTTCCCCAAACAACTATGCTATCTTGTCTAATCACTAATCAAGAGTCCTTGCTCTCAGTACAAAGGAATGAACTAGAAATAATAGGACAGATGAGAAAGTTTTTTAAATCTTTTCTTATTCTAAAGGATGAGATTTGTTTAAAGCACTTACTTTTAAAACAGGCAAAGATTTGTGTATAGCTGAAAAAGGATTCAAGCATTCCATTTGTAGAGTTTCGTATTAACACAGGAAAAAAATCCTTGTCTAGAATCATCTAAGCATTGACTCTACTGAGCCCATCTGGCAGAAATAGCACATTATGTAGCAAACACTGAAGATCTGAGAAGCAATGTAACACCAGCAGGAACTGGGGATGGTGCTGTGACTGAAACCACTGTCCAAAATGAGGCTGACAGAACACCCTTGGAGTGATTACATGTTTGACATAATCCCTGTTGAAAAAAAAGACAGGAAAGTTTAAGACTCTGTCATGATCCTATTCAGACTCAGCATTACCTAGGGATGGTATCTAACTAGTGGATTAACTTTCTGCTCATTTTTTCTCCCGAGAGAACGGGAGTTATCTGCCCAGACATAATGCGTCTACTATGGGAACACCCAGTGGACAAGTTTTTTTGGCAAACTGATTTTCGTCCATGTTACACTGACTGTTTGACTCTATCTCCACCTTTTGTTGGAGCTTAGCCACCTAATTCATCTGTAGCCACCTACCTGCATACACCCACACCATGATATTTTGAGAGTGGAATGAACCCCAGCCAAGCAGTTCAGTCAAAGCAGAAATAGAGTCTTCCTGTAACATGAAAAGGCACCAAAACACGTTTGGATAAATAGACAAGATAGAAGTTGTCTAAAGCCACTAGGTTTCTGAAGGGTAAAAGAGGATGCACAGGGTGTGACTCAGGCAAGGACAGGGAAGAATTAACAATGTATTAAACTGTCAGGCTCCAATAATTCAAAGAAAAAATAAGCAGTTACCACTATCCTGCAGCTGTTTGGAATTGATTGAACTGGGAGCAGACTATTCATCTGGAGGAAGAGAAACAAAATTCTACCTTCAGCAATACCAGCAGTTTGAGCTGGGCCCTGTGCAGAGCTGACAGTGTCAGGCTGGTTTGTGAGCTGTTCAGCTCCTCTAATAACAAGTCTGACAAATAAACCTCCTGCTGATTGTAATACCATAGCAATAATAATGTAGGGACTTTTTAATTAAGAAGCCACTCAGCTTTCCACAGTCTCAGCCTTTCACAACTCCGTAATTTCTGTTTTCTTTCACCACCTTGACACCAGGGGGAGGATTATGCCATCATTTGGGTTATCCTCATCATAGTAATTTAGAAATCTCATTAGCACAAGGACAAGAACTGTTTTGTTCCCTTTAGTTTTTCTCCCTCTACTACATTAGCCCAGATTATTCAGTACAGTGTCCAGTGCAGCTCACCTGGACAACATAGCTCTGTGTTTATAGGAATTTGTCTTTTGTGACCATTGGTTCCACTCTGTGTTTGACTCTTGATACCGCATGATAAATTACCAGCTTTGCTCACATGTTCAGTCGCTTGCCAAGCTCCCCTTCTTCTGTTTAGCTCCCACACTGAGAAAAGCTGTTAGTGATAATTCACAATATGTTTTCCTGCTGATTGTTCAATGCTAACTACAAACACATGGCACTTTGCCCAGCATATAAAATATTTTGTAGCTGAGCCACAGTCCACCAAAGGATCTTTGCCCTGCTCCTCAGACAAAGCAGATAGGAAGACACAGAATTAATTGCCTGAACATGGGATCAGCAGGACAGCTTTGCCTTGTGAGTTGCAGAAAAGATGTCCCTAAACTCCAGGCAGCATCTCCCCAGGTGATGTGGTGAACCTTACTGGTCAGAAGTCGCAGACAATCCCAGCAGCTGCCCAGCTGCTTCTCCAGCAATACCAACATCCCACCTGCGGGCGAGCTGAGCTGTCTACATCACTTCTGTCCATGCGGTAACTCTCAGTCCCTGAAGGTGGGCTGCTGTCCTGCCTGTCCTGCGTGAAAGGCACAGCTTCTGCAACCTGCTGAGCACCTGAGTGCTCCTCACCTTTCCCTTTCTCCAGCTGCTGTCTACAAGTGCAGGTGTTTTCTCACTAACACAAAGCAACTGGCTTTTTATAAGTTGGTTCACCCACTTTGAGCTGAAATATGACAAAATGTTTTCCTGGTTTTCTTCTTCAATTTAATGAAACATTTTTCAAGTTTTTGGAGGACTTCTGTTAAAAACACTTTGCAGGATGCTTTTGTGCTGAAAATCCAACAAATAATGACTATATATCAAGCTGAAACAATCAAATCCTCCGTTATGTAATGTTGGTTTCACATGGTTGCAATTAAACTGCAATCTTTGTTCACTTGTACCATTTAACATTGATCCTAATCTGCCTGCCTTGTCATTTTTATAACTATTGATTTTAGGAAGAATTGGAGAGAATAGCTTGTCCAACTGGTCTAATGAATTAATAATACTAATAAGACTGAATATAAATTATGCAATCAGCAATTTTAATTTTGTCAAGGCTGTAATCAATCAGCCTTACAAGCTTACATTTTTTCGCAGTCAGAAGAATGGGGGTTTTGCAGAGCTACTGCGGTGTGAGTGAACAGAGTGACATGATTTAATGTAGTTTTAATGAACTCTTATACATAATTCACTCATTTATTTCCTCCTGTTTAAAAACTTCTTAGACACTATGCAGATTTTCTTATCTTTGTGTCTAAAATGATGAGCAGGTTTTGAAGCCATGTACCCATCTTACTCTGGGCATCTTTCAGTATTGCCTACACATTGTCTTTTTGGTAATGGGTCTGTGTCCAGCATTAGACTCAGGAGTCTCAGTGGCTCAAGTGCTAATGCTCTTTTGAGTTACAACTTAGCAAGGCTGCAAATAATTGTAATCTAAAGAAAAATCTTAAAACTATATCAGGATAGTGTCATGCCAAGTACTTTTCTGATCTGAAAGAAAAAAAATAGTCAACAAAAGCTTCTGAACATTTTCCAGTACTATGACTATGAAACAGGACTCTGTAGAGAGATACCGGGTATGGTGGAGATACACAAGTCACTTTGAAGAACAGTAGATTATTCTACATGCTTTTTCAGAGTGGTGATCAAAATTATTCTGTGTAGGCTCAACCCGTACTCTTATTCCCATTCAGGTCAATGGATGTCACCTCTGAAAAGTTTGAAAGAGGAACATGACTTAATGATAACAAAATCTGTTGTTCAGCAACACTGTTAAACCCACACTTATTTCTCATGTAAGTCAACATAACTTAAAGGCCTAGCTAAATGGGAGCTTACACATCTGATTCTCCAATTCTCATTCTTTCAGAGTAATACTTATAGGGTCAGACCAATAAAAATTATGTCAGCTCATCCTTAACTGAGTACAATTCAGGAGCAGATGTATGGGCTTGGTAAGATCTGAATCCTTGCTTGTGAGCTTCACATCTCCCAGGAAGCTGGCTGGGGTGATAGCTAAGACGAATAGAGTATTTGGCTTCTCAGAACACTTACAGCATTTCCTGAGAACTAAAGATCCACAGGTTTTTACCAAGTGGACATTTTCAAAGCTCAGGGGTCACAGGTGGATTTAGCACTGCTGTCTCCACTGCTGCAGAAGAACTGTTAGTGTACAGACCTATTTTGCTTTCCACTGAAACGTTATATGCTTGTCCACACAAACTGCTTTAAGAATTGGATTAATGTAGATGATAGAGTGAACTGACAGCAAATATTTAAAGCAAATTTCTGGACCAGGCAGAGCAAATTTCAAGGTTATTAAGTAAGGATTTTTCCCCTGGAACTGCTTTTTCTACTTTACTTCTGTGATAGCATAGACCATTGTCAGAGACAGGATGCAGGGCTGGATGTATCTTTGATCCAGTACAATTGTTTTTGTGTCCTCATGACATCCTTTGACTGCAGACAGAACTGAGCAGGTACATACCAACAGTCCCCAAATAAATGGAGGCCCCTCAACCATCTGTTGCTGGAACAATTTCTGCTGTTTCCACAGGACTGAAGCCAACATTTGCAGCTGCTTTATAATTTTCAGTAAACTTTTTGTTGCAGTTTCATGACCCATGTCAGGTTCTCCTCAACTTCACATATTAAAAGCCAAATTTGGAAATGTCCAGAAACAATAACTCAAGCATTTATCCAAACCTGAAAGCACAGACCACAAGTTAAGTTGAAGTCAAACTAATTCACTTCCTGATATTTGTTCTTTAACTTTCATTGGTACTTGTTAATAAATCATAATATACAGAACACAGAAGAGATTAGTTCAAACTCCATTCCTGCTAGGACTGTTCCCAGGCTTTCAATGCCCTCAGTGTCACATAATCAGGAAGTCACACATATTCCCTGTTTCCTTTTCTTTTCCTCTACCACGTGAAATCAGAGGAGTGCTAATCCTGCAGGTCACAGGGCAGAGCAGAGGTGTGTGAGGTAGTTCTGAATAAACCAGCTGATATACTGGAAGCATTCTTGCTACAGCAGCACTGAACTGTGCACAGTTTGATTTAGCTTTCTAGTTTTCAGAGGAAAGCCTGACAGAATTGTCCTCAACAGCCAATAGAAAACACTTCACTGCTTCCTGAAAATGTCAAACCATGTACAAGTATTTGAGACAAACATTACACAAACTTTGAAGACTCTGGTTTGCAGAATTTGATGAGCAGAGCTAGCATTGTGGGTACAGTTCACGACAAAATTTCTACAGTCACACAGGAACTTAAGATCTTCCATTGGACTTGAAATGTGTATTGGCTTTAGTTGCTGCTTGAGCTTGACTTGATAGAAAGACATAAGAGAGAATACTGATTATCAAAATACAAAGCATTCTAACTACAGGAATTCAGTTTCATTAAAATAATAATAGGAAGAATAAAAGGAAGAATTCCTAATTTCAATGTAAAAATAATTTGGTTTGAGACATGATAAGTATTAATAGGTGTTTGTTGTCTGTCTATAAAATACAGTATACACATATGTGTCAATTATTTTGTTATGCAGTAACCTCGATAAAACACAGGTCAGTGTACAAATATTTGCTTCAATTTAAATTAGTTTTACACAGGGAAGTGCCACAGCGTTGCACACAATATTATCACAAACAGAAAAAGAATAAAATTGATGTTTCTAAATGTACTGACTACGGTTAGCAGCTTCAATAAATTATTAGATTTTTAGAACTATTAGTGCCTTTTGTATTTCAGTGACTTAAATCTGCATAGTCTGGGCACAGGTACTTAAAAATGGCAGCCTCTAGTCTAAACAGGGACAACACTAATTTCTCAGGAAAGGCCTTTGAAATGGAAAGTGTTATTTTTTTTTTATTCTCTCTATCATTCTAAATGGAAGAGGAAGTCAATGTCTGAGAATGTCCTTGTTTCATGAATCACTTTCCAGAAATAAAATGTAGATTCATTATGTAGTATCTAGTATAGGCCAGTATGTACTCCTGGGCATTAAAATCCTTTACATAAACAATAGACTGCTGTAAGCATTGATTCTTGAGAGTCCATCTAGTTCTCTGATAACTTCACTAAAAATATAAAAAAATCTAGCGTAAAGACTTCCACATAAGAACTGTGTTTTTCAGCTGTGCATAAAAGTTAAACTAAGACAAGTTCTTATGCAAATATACCAAAGACGGTGAAGCAAATATCCAAGTCAAGGGGAAATTGTATTTGGTAATATAATAACCAACCCACCTTCTCTCTCTGATCTCTTTTTCCACTTAAATAATTTCTTCCTGGCAATGTAATCATCATTCCTATCCCTGTCTTTTCTATTTCTTAATCATTACTTGGTCCTGTGTAGTTAGATTATTCTGTCACTTGCCTACTGCCTTTGCTACCCACTCCTTTACTACCTAGTCACTCCCTGTATTCCACCTCTGACTTTTGACATTGTTCTTTCCCATCTTATCTTTTTTTTTTCTTTTTCCAAAGAATGAACCCATTTCTTTTAGTTCATTCACTACTTTGCTTTTCTGCCTCACTATTATTTTTTCTTTTTCCTGCCTTGGCTCATATACTTTTTAAACTTGGCAGACTTTTTTACACATTGACTATTCTTCTTCAAGGTATTCCACTGCCACTTTTTCTGAAACACATGGCAGAAGTAAGGCATTACCCCCAGAAGCGTGAACAGAAGCACACTGCCCCATAAGTGATCATTTGTTTTCAAGGCAAAGCAAACTACTGAACCATGCAGGCATACAGAAATATTTCACTGTTCACTTGAAGAAATCAGAAAGCAAACAAAAAAGAAAGAAAAAAAGAAATTTAACTGAATTATTAAGAACATTATATATTAGTCAAAAAATACCTAATGTGACTGCTCAGTGAAATAGTTCAGAGTCCATGACACTCACAGATTCCCTCTCTCCCATGCAAACTCTCAAGCCTCTTTCATCCAAGAATTCTTCTCCCTCCCCTTCCAACTCCTTCTCATCTTCCTAGACTTGGTCCAGCTGATGCAACCACTGTGTACTCTGTCTGCCACCACAGATTCATGCAGATTGAGTGTTCAGAGCAGCAGCAGCACCTTGAAGAGAGCACTGGCATACAAGAGGGATGGCTGAGTTATGCTCACATTCTTCAAAATAAGCGCACAGGTGGTGAAAATGCCGGTAAGATTAAACATTTAAATATATCTCATTAAGGAAAATTAGCACAAGAGATATCAGTTGATTTACCTTTATGGGGCTCTGTGAAGCTGCTAACTGCCATGAAAAGGCTATGTATTTTATTTCTGCATTAGACAAAAATTCACCAAAAGCTACATCTTAACACCACTGGAATGCAGGGGTCACACACGTGTTCAGACACACTTCATCTGTGCTCACCATGGTGAGACATACACCACGAAAATACCATAAATACCCTGAATACAGTCTTCAGAAAATGGAAATACTGCTGGCACAGCATTGCAGCATCCTCCAAAACTTTCTTAAACAGTGCCATGGCTGGGCAGCTTTGGGCTAGGCTCAACCAAAGATGAGTTACAGCTAGTGAGAGACAGAGCTTGAGGCTTCAGTGGGGGTAAGGCTACCAAAGGCAGGGGAGGGGGTCCAAAAAGAAATAATTTCTGGGAACTTTTTCAAGACCAGTTTAGAATGGGTTATGGAAAAGTGTACAGTTGAGACCAGAGGCCTCTTGGTGCTAGCTGTATCTTTAACTCAAGGTGCTCAAGAGTTGAACCAAGAGGCCAGTGTTTAGCCCACCCCCTTTCTCTGGCAAGCCTGCTGCAGCCTTGCACCAGCAAGAGTTATGGGCTCTGTCTCTGTACTAAACATGACCTTAACCTAAATCCTATGCCTAACCTAAACCCTAAGTCCTAAACATTAACCTATGAAATGTCAGTGACTGACCCTCAGCCAAATTTCTGAGAGTGATTTCTTTTTGAAGTCCAGCCCCTACTCTGGCAGCCTTTTATGGTCCTACTCCATTCATAGCCCCTTACAAATGAGCCCAAGGCTTTGAGTTTCTCCTAACTCCAACACTAAATGTAACACTAAACCAAATTTGGTCTGGGCTGAGCTTTAGCATAAGACCCCTTGAATTTGTTGGTTTGACAAAGTTCTAAGTGGAGTTGTTTTTTTTTTTTCCACTGCCCATCCCTTTTGCAGCCCAGCATCCCTTTTGCACTGACACTCCTGGAGCCTGACACATGTTTTCTCTCACAAACCTGACAATAAATATCACCCTAGGTCTAGGACTTGGCTGATCCTTAGTCATAACCCTCTTGACTGAGGTCTCAAGGGAGATTTTCTGAGACCTTACTGTAGACCCCTCCTTCCTTTTCAGCCCCTTTGAAGCTTCTGTTGCTGAACCTTGTTTGTAAACCTAACTTTTGACAACAGCAGAGTCTTAGCACCAGTCCTCCAGCCAAAGCCCCCATTTACTAGCTCTTTTGGGAGGAGACTTTTCACAGTCCACCTTTTTCTTGTGCAGTTTTGTGCACTTATGTTACGGTTAGAATCAGATTTGGATGCATGTTAGGGTCACAGTTGTCACTGACAAATCCTAGGGCTCCAGTTGAAGTGAGCTTGCGAAGAGGATGACCAAGGGTTGAACTACAAGACAAAATCTTCCCTGAGAACTTCTTGAAGATTCTCATGGTTGGGAACATGGAGAAGGCTCATCCAAGGTCAAGGCAAAGGCCTAGTGATAGGCTTAGGAGGAGGAGGGACACAGAGCCCTTCACTTGTAATATGCAAAGGTGGAAAAATGCAGACAGGAGTGGCAGCTCTGATGTGGGTTGAGAAGCCTTGGTCCACCAGGTTGCCAGTCAGGAGTTGCTTCAGCCAGGTCTGCACCCCACAGAAACAAAATCCATCAGATCCTGAACTTCAGCCTGTCAGGAACATACACGGTGCCCCAGCTCACACTGACTTTGAAAGAAATGGTCTGCCAGGAAGGGCTGCAGACACAATTCTGGGGACAAAAGTGGCCAAGGGGGCAGTGGGCTCTGGCTGTGCTGACCCATGAGAGAGGCCACAGGTGACCCATGCCAGGCAAGGACATCCCTGAGGGACTGTGGCAGAACATAGATACTCCTGGATCTGAATTTATTAAAAAAACTTAAAACTTCTAACCAAGAAATGCAGCCAGCTTATTTGTCTCTAAAAAGCACAGCTCCTTGATGACAGCAATAATATGACCCATTTCTTGAGGGCAGCATTGCCACAACTTTGTTTCTCAAGAGCAAATGGTTTCAGAGTCCTCATTAGGTGGCACTTTGTGTTGCAAGTGTCACCATGACAACCATGAGGAAGTCAGTGTGACTGTCACCAGGCAGCAGGACACCCGGTAGGGTCCCCTCCGATCTCAGGTGCCCTCCTGGACCAGCTGCCTGGGATGCTCAGGCAGCTGCAGTGATAGTGCCTGTATGGAAGTGTCAGAACACAAGAAGAAAATCTGGATGGTGCATTTTTAGAGAATTATTCAATAGCTCTGGCGGGTTAATGAGCTCTGAAGCTGACGGCAGTGTGAAATTGACCACTCGAGATGAACAATATTCTTATAAAGATGGGCTGTGTGAAAAAAACTGTTGCCCTTTCAAAATTGAATTTTCCCATTTGTATTTATGGACCATTATTAATATAGACAAGAGTGAAATGGATTATATTAATATCCTTCAGTAAGTGGTGCGAGGGTTGGAAAATGAGTAATTATTTGCATGTAATTACATCTCAGGCTGCCTGTAATCTAAGCAGCTGCCTGTAAGAGCAAGCAGCTGGCAGGCAGTGGAACTGGGCATTGCCAGCTGTTTCATCCCCCTGTGAAATGCTCCACAACATCATTACATTTCCTCCCAGTCTCCATGGAACTTTATACGTGACACCTGTGACAGTAAGCTAATGCAAGAATATTCTGCCCAGAAGATTTTTTCCTTTCCCATGATCTCCATCTCTAAGAGGCAATGCATGTCACACCTGAGGAAGTCATATCTCTTTGGGTGTGTGGTACAGGACAAAACCCATCTCACCATGAAATCAGCCCCTACCTGTAGGAACAGGTGGAATATGGGGAAAACCTCTCATAAACCCACTCCGCCTGTAAGAGCAAGCCAAGTGCCTGAGCAGTCCTCAGTGCTCCTCACACTGGGGCAAGCAGAGAAAGGACTGCAGAAAAAGAAAAATGTTTTCCATTGCCTGTTTGCAGTGGCTGATGCCTGGGCCATCTCGCCTTGTCTCAGATGAGGAATATGCACTGTGACCTGTACCTTTGAGAGTGGCAAAACCAGGCAAGGACTGTTCTCCTTTAAGGGCTGCTCCCAAACCAAATTGCTCTATAATTCTATTATATTATGACGTTATGATTCCTAACTTTCTTCCCTTACCTTTGTACTCTTCCTCCAAATTGTGGCACATGATCTCCCTCTCTCAAAGAACTGAGTATGACTGTAAGTTTTAAGGTTTTATGTTACCTTTAAATAGTGACAAACCAATAGAAAAGGCAGAACAAAGATACTTTTAACAGTATCTGGTAAGGATGAAAATGAAAAATGAGTGTTGAAGTCATTGCTGGATATTGTATGAGCAAAAAAAAAAGAAGCTGGTTTAGGACAAGTAACTTAATGTCCTTACAGAATGTTTTTCTAAAACAATTCCTTACTTAAAACAACACAAATCATAATAAAAATAATATGTCTGTAGATTGGTAGGTCAAAATCCTTGCAATATGAAGAATAAGAAATGAATCGTGATCGTGATCTGTTTCAATGGTTTTATTCACTATCCATCACCAACTACGCCTCAAAAAGCACTTGCAAGAAATGAGAAATAAATAGATTGGCTGTTTACCAGAGGGTTAAACAGAAGGTCAGCAAAGCTTGGTTTTCCATCAGGCTTTGGCTCTGACCTCACCGTTCCATGCCTTTGTGTGTCTCCCCACACTTTCTGTGAAAGGGTCAGCTTTTAGTTTGGGGTGGAATTCATCTCAGTTAACTACAAATGGCACCAGTGGAAAAGTTGACACCTGAGTAACAACCCCCCAGCCTTCCTCCATACTCAAAGGAGAGAAGCTGGCATCTCGGGGGGTAATTTGGTTATCCTGTTTCAGATTAGGACAAGTCCTCTCATCATTAGGAGTATTAGGAGTGTTGTGCCCAAAAAGTAGTTATTACTCACCTTATGTTTCAGCAGATCAGATAAAACTGCCTGCAATTCAAATCTGAGCAGGTTAACTCTATCTTTACATATGTTTGCAGGGTAATTCCAGCCTCACTTCAGGTTTCTAAGGCATTGTGGTTGGGCAGTTAATATATTAAAATAAAAATGAGGAGGTTTCCAGGCTTTTTTGAGGTTTTTCACTCACTTGTACACTTCTACTCTTGAGCTCTTTTAAGCAGAATTTGTCTTTATTCTCTGCCTTGTAGAGTCTTTAGCACATACTGATGAGGTCTATAAAATTACCTCCAAAAATGCTTTTAAACTTTTGATGAATCATCCTAATCTTACATTTTCAGTACTTGGAAAATGCCATCAAAGAAAAGAGAGGCTATAGATCTAAAGTTTCTAGAGACATCTGCCAGCAACAATTATACTGACTGAATCTTAGAGTCTTCTATGGACAGGAAAAAAATAAATGGTCTTCAGAATTGTTTGCCTCTTTGCACTCATCATCACTGTGAGGAAAAGTGAGCTCATGTCACAAACCTGCAGAACATGACAAAACAAAGACAAAATACTTTAAATCCCTTTTAAGGATGAAAATTTTGTTAAAAGACAATAATCCTGGTAATACTGAGATATGAGTAAGGGCCTGAGATGGGAGGAAAAGGGAACCTGTGCTTGTGATCTAATTCCAGAATACAATTAAATGCCTGAGAAATAGATAAGGAGAGAAATTGTAAGACTGATGGCCTGAACAACTTTTCAGGCCATCAGTCTTACAGTTAGCTAAAAGTTAAGCTAAAGCTACAGTTCTACATTGGAACAGACAGACAGACAGACATATTTACTTCCCTTTGGCCTGTGTCTGCCTCTGTAGAATAGATTCTTTACTTACAGTAATTGTGTGAACAAATAATGGGCTGTCTGGTATAGCTGATGATTACTGGTGATACCAGCCAGCTGGATTTGTAGTCAAAATATGCCTCGGAAAAGTGAATATTACTGACACATAGATTTAAATATCATCATCAAAGTGTTGTGATTTTGTAATATTATTTGGGAATTCAGGATGTGTTTCATATAGGAAATATACATAATCTGTTGTTAATTTCCTCTGAACTAATTAAAAGAGTTAAAAGAGAAAAAAAAGACCTTGATTTAAATTTCCAATCCTCACTCAAATTTGGGTGATAGGCTTAGGATCACAGTAATTGGATTTTGAAGTGAAAATGCCTTTGAGGATAGACTTCAATCTTGTATAGATTGATAGAGAATAATCAAATTTCAAAATAATACAAGTAATCAGTTTTCCCTTTACCTTGAGTCAGACCAGGAAAGATTAGAGCCATCAATTTTCTTTGTATTTTTAATTGCAGACTCCCCTATTAAATATTTTAAGTCAAACCCTCTCCAAAGTTGTAGGGTTGGTAGGAAACAGGCAGTACAGCATGGAGATCAGTTTTGGACTGCAGCCAGGAAGGCATTTACATTTCATGACTTCAGAAGACCATGCCTGATGACTCTTTTCTACCAAGCATACAGTCTACCATTTTTGTCCACAGTTATCAAACATCTCCTGTAAAGCTGAAACAGAAGGTGTCTAAATTATTTAAAATTTCAATGAAAAATAAAATACATTTTGTTCAGAATTCAGATTTTTCCTTGTATCTGATTTACTCATCCTTTTTTAGCTAGAAGTAACATGAAGCAAAGAACCCCATCCCTGTGTTTGCACCTGCACCAAGAAATCAAAAAATATTCCATTTTCTGCACAAACAATCTGCAATTAAAAATCACAGGGAAAAAAAAGTGTGACTAGTTAAGAGCGGCCATTTATACATCTCTTTGTTTTTGCTGCCATGCAGAACAAAAATAATTAGTAGTGTAGAAGATCAGCTGCACTATTGATATATGGTTTAGATAAATGTTTAGTTTTGGATTATGATTCCCAGTAGATAATGTAGCAAATACTGCCACTGCAGACTGCTGGAACATGTCTGTGATTCAGTTGAATGTTTCAGAAGAGATTCAGATCTAGTTCATAGTTTTTTGTTGCAAAGAGAGAATGGCAAAACCCCAGATTTCTGACTAGGGTAAGGGCAAGTTGGCAGAAAGTAATTTAATTTGGCTAAGACCTCAGCAGCCTACAATACACAGATAAAATGCTGGAAGTCATGTAACCAGCAATCAATACTCTATATAGCTGGACTACCCAATTAAGGATTCAGTGAAGGATCACCATCATCCTGCTGCACAAAGCTGTAACCACACTGCAGTCCTGACAAACAGCCTTGCTAGGCTCTGGAACTAGCAGTTGAAAGCAAAACCTGTGTGTTTCTGAAATTTGCTGCATGTTATAATTGAACTGCTTCTGCACAGAAAAACTGACTGACAATCTGTACAGTGTAGGAAAGTCCTCAGCCTCTAAATATAGAACAGCTTTTGTTTTTACTTTTTTTATCAGTGAACAGGTGATGGAGTGGTAAAAAGAACACGCTTGTATACTAAATAAAATCTCCTGCATTCTCTTTTAAAATATAGGGTTATATTGCAGGGAAATCAAAACTGTGTTGTGTCCATTGGTTCTGACTGCTACCAAGGCAGATGAGTACACATTTACACTGATGTATCACTCCCCAATTAGTACAGTATCGGTGCCTACTACCTTTGTATTTTCTTACTCCAATGTAAATATGTCAAAATAATTTAATATTGACTATATTTTATCATTTCATTACAGTAATACCTGGATAGCTCAAATAGAATAAGACTTTCCTTTTTGGTTACTATACAAACTCAGAATAGACAACGGCCATTTAAAAAGCAAATTTGTTCTAAAAAGAAGGTGATGATTTAATCAACTCTAATTTAATGATTCATTTAGAAGGAAATAGTCTGATTTTTTCTGCCCAATCATTATTAATTTAGACAAAGTGGTTCTTTCACTATCACCATGGTAAGAAGATCAGATTAACAGAGCACAACTGATTTGTGATACATTTTTTATGTTTAGGAAAAGCATATATTTATGAAAAAGAAAAAAGAAATTTTAAACAGACAAAAGTCTGTTTCAAATTAAAATTGTGACAACTGTAATGTCATTCAATTCTTCTTCTGCCTATTTAGTCTCGTGTATTCTGTCCTGAGTGTTTCTTTGTCCCAAGTGCATTCAAATGCTTGGTTTGTTAGTCTATTCTAATATGAAGAAGCAGCCAAAATTTTGTGTCAGGTAGAGTTACATCCAGCAAAGTCCACTGCAGTGGACAACTTGGATCACCTCCCCCAGGTGCCTCTCTCTTCTTCTGAAACTGAACACAGAGTTAGTCTTCTCCTGGACATGAAATTCTTCTTCAGAACCAGAAACCACACAGTTTGGTGTTCAGACAATGGATCATCCCTCTAAGTTCAGGCATAAGTACCAAAATCTCATCTTTAGGCCTGTGTCATTTCATGGTTTCATAGGGTAAAATCTGTATGTAATTGTTAGTAGTAATATTGCTATCACTGTTAATCATAATCTGTCAGCAACAACAATATTATGGGTCCATAACATTGTCATCACTGAAAAGTGCAGCGGTTCATCAGTGGAATATTCTCTGCTTCCTTAAAGCCATGGGAACAAGTTTTGTGTGACAGGGCTAGGGAAATATTTTGGAAGATGTATGAACAAAAAGCAAAAATGCATAACTCTGTGCTATATTTTTTCTTTGCCACATCATTTCCTTTCTGACTCAGATGTGCCCTCAGACGTTGTCAATGCCTATCTTTTCCTGTAATACAGAGTTCACAGATGCAGTAGTTAAATTATCATACTAAATTCTGATTTCAAAGAAAAGGAAGGGAGAATAGAGATATTATCTAAAAAGACTAATCAAATGAGATTAAAAAGCAGATTTCAGTGTGCTGTAAACCCCAGAGGTTAAGGACATTTTCAGTGTTACAGTGCTGTAAGAGCTCTGCTGCAGTAAAAATGTCTAAGGACAGCCCTGGGCCAGGATGTGACTTCTAGAACCACACATTAAACCCAGCTCCAGCCAGTGAGTTTTAGGCACAAATGAGCCTGTGGAAATTGTTGTGGAATCATCCAGTGTTTTCCAAGTTCTTTATTTAGCCTCTGCAGAGCAGGCTAGGCTTCAGTCAATGTAAAGTTGTACATCAACACACAAATGGAATGCAGCTTCTGCAAATGTCACAGGAAATCATCCCAATCAAAATCCAGGCTCACCAGCTGTTGGCTATTCTTCTATTCAAGAACTTCTTCTATTCAGGAAATATTAAAGGGCAAATGAGAAATATGTATTTCTCTCTGGTATATTCAAGTTTTAAGCAGTCCCTTATGATGACTCTTAATGCTGATTTCTAATTCACAAAAGGGAGACCCTGTTTACTGACACTGAAATTACATTTCTCAATGTAAGGACATGGCTTGGGTCAGAAAACCTCTCAGAACGGATCCTCCTCTTTCTCATTATACTGATTTAGCTAAATGGCAGTTTTGGAAATAGAGAGTGCAATAACAATAGCTATGGAGTTGATATTCTCTTGAGTTTGACAACTTCTGGACTTGTTGTTCTTCTTAGTATCTATGGTTCCTTGTATCTTCTGATGTCCATAGGAAAATTAGACAGGAATGGACTGATATTTTGGAATGGAGATAGGCATATGAGAATTTTTAGATCAAGAGTTTTATTGTTTGCTTTTATTTTGATTCATTGTTTTTCCATGTTTAATTCATGATAAAAAAATCAAAGCATACATAATGTTGATTATTTGCTTTACTTTTGTAAACAGAATACAACAGAATATATAAATATAAATAGAAAAATTTTCAGGAGCTGGTAAGAAGCAAAAAGGAAACTGGAATGCAGGAATTTAGCACTCAAAGATTTTATCAGTGTAACAAGTGAAAAAAAGAGCAGTATAGAAAATACAACATTAACCATTACCACAGTCATTTTTGTGAAGGGATCCTACAGCTCCATTAATTGGAATTACTAAAACTGGAAAAAACATATCCCACGAACAGAGGTGTTCGATGGATGCCCATTAAAATATGAGTGTGATTGAAAAGGGAAGAGATTCACTAGTTATTTTCTTCTTGCGGTATAAGAATAAGGGGATGTCAAATGAATCTTGAAGGATTCCCATTCAAAATGCACAGTGGTAGTTTGCCACTGCCAAACTGTGTCAGGGTCTCACCACACTCACAGTGAAGAATTTCTTCCTAATATCTAATCTAAATCTACTCTCTTTCAGTTTAAACTCATCCCACCTTGTCCTACAACTACATGCCCTTGCAAAAACTCCCTCTTCAGCTTTCTTGTAGGCCCCTTTTGGGTACTCAATAATCCTATACAGTCTCCCTGGAGCCCTCCCTTCTCTACACTGAATAGCCCCAACTTTCTCAGCCTGTCTTTGTAGCAGAGCTGCTCCAGCCCTCTGATTGTCTTTGACATCCTCCTCTGGACTCAGTTCAACAAGTCCATGTCCTTCTTATGCTAGCAGATCCAGAGCTGGATGCAGCACTGCAGGTGGGGTCTCAGCAGAGCAGAGGGGCAGAATCCCCGTCCTGCTCCTGCTGCCCACACTGCTTTGGATGCAGCCCAGGACACCAATGGCTTTCTGGGCTGCAAATACACATTGACAGCTCATGTTGAGCTTCTCATCAACCAACACCCCCCAAGTCCTTCTCCTCAAGGGTGCTCTTGATCCATTCCCTGACCAGGCTGTACCTGTGCTTGGGATTGTCAAATAGATAAACATGGGAGAGTTGTAAGTAGGATGTTGGAAAAGTTTTTAACACAAGCGTAACTAAAGCAAAGAGAGAATTTGATGTATATAGCACTGAATTTTATGGCCTGGTAGCTTGTGATCATCAAGAGCTTGTGACCACTGCATGACCTGAAAAAGTCTCTCTGCTCCTGTGTTGTGTTATTAGTGAAGTATATACCAGCAATTGTAACCTACACAGTGTTCAGTCTTGAAGCTTTAACTTTATACTTATCTGGCAGCACAGACGAATTTGCTGATTCTCTTAGATAACAAGAGAAGCTGATGGTGAGAGAAAATGACTTGGTCTATTTGAAGAAAATAATGCTAACATTCCAGACCATCTGTAAATCTTTAATGATGCTTTTAGTAATTTCTGAAGTTTCGTTTCTGAACCCATCTTGAAAAGAAATTGTTTCCAGTTGCTAGGTACAGCTCAATTTAAAAATGTCATTATCAATCACTTCTGGTTTCATGATGCAATTAGTTACTGCTAGGAACAAGAATTTCAGAACAAGGTTACAGTAAAGACTGCCACATTTGCAGGATTTGAACTGAATAGCAGTAAACTTCTCATAAATGATGTTTCAGCAGATAACAGTAGAGCATTCTGAAGATTGGAGAGCTACTCTAGCAATACCAGTTTTGTGCCCATGGTTTTATTTCTTGAGCACTAATGTCAGCCTGGTTTTAGATTAAAAAATTATAGCCCCCAGCAGAAAACAACATAATGAAAAAAAATTTGAGAAGTCTGAAGCAGCTCTCAGAAATGCCAGCATGACCTCTACAAAGCAGTAAAAATGCTCAAAACAGAACTCTTCTTCATAACTCCGGGAGAAAAATTCTACTCATTTCCACTCTTCTAAAGTGATAAGATGGAATAGAGATGGGCTGGGTGTATTTATAAAGAACCCTTTGTAACAGCTAATATTCTGAAGTAATAAGAGGAAAGGAAACCTATCTTGTTTCTTGCCCGTCAGGAGTACATTTTCAGGTAGGTAGGTTTTAATTTGATCAGAACTATGCAGTCTCTTGATGTGGCAGCACAAAAATGTTATTCTGGCTTACCACAGTGCCATCCAAGTCCTGCAAGGGGAACATGACAAAAGAACATGGCATCTAACTCTGGCTAAAAATCCTGAGAAATAATCAGATCTTTTACTACAGTTTTTGGCTCAAATATTTTGACACAACCACATCAGCTGGTAAAATCAATAGGGTAGAACAGTACTAGAAACAACCACATGATGAGGAAGCAAAGACTAGAGGAAGACTAGAGAAAGTCATAACAATTTGACTTGAGAGAATTGTGGAATATTGTGTTCATGTCGTAACCTGCAGGAAGTCCATGGGATGACCAAAGCTGAGACTTTTGCTGTTTGGGATACCTATGGAAGACCCTGCCTACAGACTGCTCTTGCAAGAGGAAGGAGAGATATTCTTTGAATTCCCCCAGTGACTGAAAGCCTCTAAATCTGGGCTTCAGGATAGGAATAAGAAAAGGCCTCTGAAGATGCTTGCTTGGGTATCAATTTGAGAGTCGCTTGACACCAAGCTTGCCCTCCTGCAAAATGGAAATTCCAAAACCATACAGTTTCATGCTCTTCATCCTGTCAAAGAAAAACATCCTCACTCACACTCAGGAGGGGAATTAATTTTGATCTACTGCATATTGTTAGGAAATGGTGTGCTTAAACAGTGTGTCTTCTTACCAGCTGTGTTACTGTCACATCAGCCTGAATGTCTTCACAATTCCCAAACATGCTGTGGGTCATCCACAACTGAAATAACAAACAAAACTAATCAGATAAATGTAAACAAATAACAGTTTTATAACTCTCAGCTCTGCATCTGGCTCTGGTAAATGAAGTAACACATACCACACACAGCTTGATGCAGGACGGATATTAGGAGCAGGTAGGTAACAATAACATAATTCCCGTGCTGTGTCTGAGGCTGGATCTCAAAAACAAAACTCATGTGTTACACCCAAGGGTATGTCACAGGAAAGCCAGAGATGAAGGTCAAGTGTAAGCAATATATATTATACATTTAAGTATAATTTCATTTCTGAAGCGACAAACTCAGCAGCAGTAATATTCCCCAGCTGTCTCATTGTCAGCTGGCTGGACTTCATTGTCACATTATATGTCTGTATAACCCCCTTCCAGTAAAACTACTGAACAATCTAAAAATTTTAACTACACATTTTCACATATGTTACACATATTTCACGTATGTTACAAGGCCATTTTCTTCTGATTTTAATACAGCTCCTATTATATGCAGTTTTGCAATATATTTGCAAAACAATATTAGATATTTTTATAAATCCTAGACTTTAATTAGTGAAATTGAATTTTTTCAGGGACTGCCTGTTGGGTTAAAGGGAAAGGAAAGGTCAGGACCTAGAACATCACCTTCTTTTTTTAAAAATTATTTTTCAAAAATAAAAACTGAGTAATAATCTCAAAAATATATATACATTATATAAAGGAATAAAATATAGTGCTCTTTTAAGATTTTGTCATTAATGGCAAGGTCAAACATGGTACTTTTTGCTCCATTGATTCAGCAGCTCACAGCCCAAGTGAGGTCACTGCTTATGCACAGAGCACAATTAAATCAAGGTTAGGCAATCAGGATTCTGTAGTACAAGATAGTGTGCCAGCAGATTACACAGTACTAGGAAATTTACATTTGAAACGTGCTTTAGGAAGATTATTTATTCATTTTCATGAGTGGAAATAACCTGTAATTTTATCACTATAACTAGTTCTGTTTATAGAAAACAAGTTAATAACCAAAATGTCTGCCTGAAATCTAAGGGTGGCTTTACATGTACTCGTATAAACATGAAAACAAACAGAAACTGCTTTGAACACTGTTTTGTGTGTTGTTTACACACTCTCAAGATAGTTTTTATGCAACAAATGAGTTGGGGTAACTTCACAAGTTACGTTAATATTTTTTCTAATCAGAATTCAACCTAAAATTCAAAGGTTCCTTTGCATAGCAAGAATTTCCTATCATAACTCTTCCATAAGCACACAGTGTGCTATCCTTTGCATATATGCTTCAATAAAGACAAGGCCTTAGTTGAAGTATGACATTTAGAGAATGAAGTGAAATCATATCATCTGACATCAGAAAATTACTAATATGTGGCCTATTTTTTCCTAACCAAAAAACCAAACTGATTGCAATTCAAGGCTGATATTTCACTGAGTGTAATTGGAAGCTTTCCACCAGGATTATTTACTGAATGCTGTCAATGAGTTAGTGTGTTTAAGCTCCCAGAGGACTACTCAGGCACAAGGTCCACAGATCAAAGGCATAGTATTCAAACAATTTATGTAGTTTCTTTCAAGTATATTTAAAGTTACTTGGTTTGAGAAAAGTCATCATGGAAAAAGGTAGTTTTGAGAAGTGACCTGGAAAAAAAAGGAGAAGTAGCCATAAAGTACACAAGTGGGAAGTGCATAGGGAGGATGTAAAGATGTTAAAAATGTAGATGGATTTGGATAGAGTCAACAAGACACAGGACAAGCCTGTGGAAACCCAAGGCTAAACCATGAATGCAAACTGGATTTACTTCAAGAAGTCAGAAATTTACCTTTTTGAAAGACTTGTTAGAATTTCTATAGTTTTGTTAGGTGAACAAACCAAACTGAATGTATCAAATTATTTTACAGATTAATGCCTGCATTATTGCCTGGAGAAAAGGAGGCTCAGGGGGACACCTTATCACTCTCTACAACTGCCTGAAAGGAGTGGGTAGCAAAGTGGGGGTCAGCCTCTTCTCCCAGGCAACCAGAGACAGCATGAGAGCCCCCAGGCTGTGCCAGTAGAGGTTCAGGTTGGGCATCAGGAAGAATTTCTTCGTGGAAAAGTGTCAGGCATTGGAATGGGCTGCCCATGAAGGTGGTGGACTCACTATCCCTAGTTCAAGAAGCAGCTAGAGGTGGCCCATAGTGCTATGGTATAGTTGTCAAGGTGGTAATAGGACTTGATGATCTTGGAGGGCTTATTTAACCTAAATAATTCTGTGATTCTGTGATTACCTTCCACTTGTACATCATATTTCTGCTTGTACAAATACACATATGTGCTTACCTGAAATTTCCTGCAGACTCTGTCAATCATGTTCTACCTCAAAATGTCCAGTTCAAATACCCTTGCTAAACAACAAGCTATTTTAAAATGACTATGTGACTACTCCCAAAAATTAAAGAAATATTAATTTCTCTTTTTAATTTTCTTTTCTTTTTTTCTTTTTCTTTTCTCCTACTTATAAATCATACCAAAAGTCTAGCATATGAATCAGAAAGAATAAGGAAAAGGAACTGGCAGTTTTTTGGACACCCTTGTAACTTGGATTTAATTGACTTGCTCTAAGATCCTCTTTGCTTTATACAACCCTTTTGTCCTTTGTCTTAATTCATGCTGTTGATTCACAAAACTGATCAGGACAAATGATATGTTTTGTGACATATAAGTACAACTGCTTTACAGCAAACACATAACATGACCATGTAGATGCAGAACACTCAAAACTTTAAAACAGCAACAACAAAATATCAGTGTATTATGAATTCTTCCTATGACCCTCTTTTAGTTTGATGAATGAAAAAGAAAAATTAAAATAACCAATTTCAATGTTGCTTTCTCTGCTTAAATTTACAGAATATTTTCCCTGCTAGCTGAAGACTGTTATGCTACATTCTTATTATATGTGCAATAAACTGCCAAGGTCAAGGTAAGGAAAACAAGTGTGTAGATGCTATTGTTCTATGAAAACCTAAAGAAGACTATATTAGAGGCCTAAGTAGACTATATCTTGTCACTTTTCACAGATATTGAAATATTAATATTATCTTGCAGTTCAAGATATTTTTTACCACAAACCACATTTTTTTACCACAAGATATTTTTTACCACAATCTCTTGCAATTGCAAAATTATTTCCCCTATGATCAGTCTTCTTTGGGCTGGAATGAGCAAACAGAACTGATGTAACTATATCTGGGTCACAAAAATAATATATGAGCTAGTCATAGATTCAAAGATTCAAAGAGAATATCAGCCCAGTTTTGACAATTAACCAAGTTTTCTTCAACACCTCTATAGTTCAGTGAGGAGCGCCCCTGTTTTTTTCTTTAAACTGTTAGCACTATATCCACTCTGTTGGATTTCCTCTAAATGAGGAAATACAAGTTTATGAAATTGCTACAGTATTTATAACCTCCTGTTACAGAGCCAGAACAAGTTAGCAAACAATGTTCTTAAAGCCCTGTTGACATTATCAGTGTTGTTAGTGCAGAAACAGCTCCGCAAAAGAAACGAAGCCAGCTTGGCCGGTGCTTTACCTCACTCTTCTGCCAAGTGGAACAGTACAGAAGCGACAGGAACCAAAACTTATATTCAAGCTTCTAAGGAGGCAGCAGAATACTGGTCATGGGGACAGTGTGGGATTATATTTAATACATTGTAATAATCCTGTTACCACTGATCTGTGGTAAGGAAAAAAGCGGAAAAAAGCGGAAAAAGACTTCTTAGAGTAATATTTGTTTCTACACAAACTTAGCAGATTTTGTTTTGGTGCTATGTATGTGGTGACTGTTATCAGCTTTTCCTCCATTCCTGGCAGGTGCCAGCAGCTAGGCCATGCTTGGATCACATGGCTTCTGTGTGTGTGTGTGTACAAGATAGTCCCACTCATCTCAGCAGACAGCAGCAGAAGGGATGTGTTTTCTGTGGCACTTCTTTTAATATCAGTGATAAAATATTGCATGTGTTCAGACTAGATAGAAAGAA